>JAKOGI010001018.1:40000-265000 GCA_029747015.1 Carnegiea gigantea | reverse complement strand
TTTTTTTTTTTAAAAAAAAAAAAGCACATTCAACAAAGCTGATCAAGGATCCTCCAAATATTTTCGGCATTAAAACCAACAGCTCATCAAAGCTGAACTGAGCAGATCAACTTGACAGGTGCAATGACCATTAAATGCACATAATGACATATATCTGCCGCTAGGTAGCATCTATTGGTAGACCTTAAGTGATGTGGTGTGGGTTTAGATTGATACAACGGGCCGAGAGTTTGGCAACAAGCGTTACTGAAGTTTGTTGGTAGTGCCAACTGAGACATGGACTGTAAAGGGCAATGAATGTCAATAGTTTTTTCATGTTGGCAAAAGAGAAATAGAAGAATGTTTCGAAATGTAAAAGATATATAGTTTTCATCTAATTAAAAACTGTCGTTGGATGTTTTTGAGTAGAAGGCATGAAGTTTGTCTCTTAGGGTATACCTTCATTATGGATGTGTAGTTAGGTAAATGAATATAATATAATATAATATTATATATATATATATATATATATATATATATATATATATATATATATATGCATGCTTAATCTTCACCCCAAAAAAAAAAGAATCACATGGCCTGATTTCTCACATAAAATTATATTTTTGACCAAAAAGTTCATTTTATTTTGGCACTCCACAAAAAAGGACGGTCCACTTACAAATCATTATGCACAGGGCCTCTCCCGTAACTTTCCCAATTAGATACCTCATTATATTTTTTCAACTTTATCAAAAGAAACCAATGGATTAAATTACTATAATTTAAAATTAAAGTTTTATCATGTACTTTAACATGCCCCTATATAGAAAATATCAATTTATTTTGGGATGTTTGGGAGGATAATCGGCTCAATTGATTTGCCATGTCTTACTTCTCATTGCTGTGATGCCTAATTGCCAAAGTACATGGGTTTATACACGCAAGAATATGGCAGGCCTACTTCGGCTAGGTTGAGCCGTGCCCTTAGCTTGGGGATCAAGTAACAAGAGTTCATCTCCAAGACAAATACAAAGTTTATCAAGTTGTATTATCTAAGATCATATCCTTATCTTTAACACTACCCCTCAAGTTGGAGCATGCAAATTTGCCACACCCAACTTGCCCTTGAGATACTGAAATTATTTCTTTCTGAGTGCCTTGGTAAATATGTCGGCTGGCTAATGTTGTGGTCAGACATGATCAAATGTAATGAGACCTGAGACAAGCTTTTTGCGAATGAAGTGGCAGTCGATTTCAACATGCTTAGTCCTCTCATGGAAGACTGGATTCCTTACTATGTGGAAAGCTGCCTGACTGTCACAAAATAATTTCATAGGTTGTGTGTGAAATACGCCCAATGAGGCCAAGAAAGTGCGTACCCAAACAAGCTCACTAGTGGCCACTGACATTGTTCGTTATTCTGCTTCAGTTGAAGACCTGTAAACTGGTGCTTATTTCTTAGTCCTCCAGGAGATCAGTGAGCCCCAAGAGTAACAAAATAACCAGTTAATGACCTCCTAGAAGAAGGACATCTTCCCCAATGAGAATCGCAGTACCCGAATAACTAGAGGTCATTAGTAGCGTGTGGAAAAATTCCTTCTACAGTACCCTTAAGATAACGTAGAACTCGGCGTGTAGCCTCCATATAGTCATCATTTGGTGAATGCATAAATTGGAAAAGTATATGTACTGCATAAGTCAGATCTGGCCTAGTGATAATGAGATAGATAAGGTGACTGACCAACCTTTGGTACCATGTAGCATCATTTAGATCTCGTCCAGCAGCTAACGCTAACTTGTGATTTTCTTTAATAGGAAAATCGGCCGGTTTCGCCCCCAAGAGCCCACATTCATCAATGATATCTAATGTATATTTGCGCTAGCATAGGAACATCCCTTTGGGTATCCTTGCCACTTCAATGCCAAGAAAGTATTTTAAAGGTCCTAAATCTTTAATAATAAAACAAGTGTTAAGGCAGGCTTTGAAGACCTTTAAAGCATGGGCATCATTGCTAGCAAACACTATGTCATCCACATAGACAACAAGGCCATAAATACAACACCTTTACGATAAATAAACATCGAATAATCTGCATATGACCGAATAAATCCATACTCACATAGTTTTCACGATAATTTGGCAAACCATTGCCGTAGGGCTTGACGGAGACCATATAAGGATTTTTTTAATCTACACACTTAGTTAGGGTTGCTAGATTTAAACCCAGGAGGCAATTTCATGGAAACCTCTTCCTCCAATTTGTCATGCAGAAAGGCATTATTTAGATCCATCTGATGTAGTTCCCAGCCTTTTGCTACTGCGACAGACAAGAATATTCGTATAGTAGTCATCTTAGCAACTGGGGCAAAGGTCTCATTGTGGTCAAAACCTTTAACCTAATGATCCCCCCAAGTCACCAATCTTGCTTTGTATCATTGAATGCTCCCGTCAACATTGTAGTTAACTCAGTAGACCCATTTACAACTAATGGGCTTCTTTCCCAGAGGTAGATCTTCCACAGTCGATCTTTCATTTCTTTCTAAGGCTTCAATTTCCTCAGCCATGGCCATACGCCACTAGGAATATTTCATTGCTTCCTCCAAAAACTTGGGCTCATCCACCTTTTTTATAGCAGCTAAAAAATTTTGATAAGAAGCCGAAAAATTTTGTGACGTTACATAATTTGTGATAGGATAACGCGTACCTGAGTTTCTCTGTTGATGGGGCTTAGCAAAGGAGGTGACGTCTTCAATGTTCAGGTCATTGGGCCTTGTGCTATAACATAAAAAATTGTCATATCTCCGTGGAAGCTTGCTGGCCGTTCTGGTCTTTTCACTTCTCGGCCCACTTTGGTTCGTGCTTCAGGTTGGCATGGCTTGGGTGTTGGGGCTTCTATCAGCTGTTTTTACTCCTGGCCTACCTCATTGTGGGCCGTCCTCTCACTTGCTGGCCCAACAGATGGTCGTCTAGAATCTGCTGGGCTTGACCTAGACGCTGCTGCCGACGATATCTCTGGGCTGGACTGGGCCTCTCCCTCTGTTAATCTCCCCCTTACTTCATACAGCATAGTCTGAGTGTCTTGGGATGGGTTTTGTGCTCCAAGTGGATCCATATTCTCATCATCAAGGAAGAGTTGATTCGTTACATTTTTCTTAGATGGCAAATTTGTTCCCATTGAGTTTTCAGTATTTTGGAAGGGAAATACATGCTCATGAAACACTACATCTCGACTTACAAACAATTCATGTGCATCCAACTCAAATACTTTCCGTCCCTTTTGTCCTAAAGGGTATCAAACAAAAAGACACTTCCTTCACGGAGGTGCAAATTAATCTTTGTTCCTTTTCACTTGTGTAAAACAAAGCGTACTAAATACTTTAATGTGGTCGTATGAGGGTTTTTTTTATAGTAAAGTAACTCATAAGGTGTTTTCCCATTCAATAGGTTACTTGGAGTTCTATTGATTAAATGAACTGCTGCAAGTGCACTTTCCCCTCAAAATTTGGTTGGTAAATTAGCTTGGAACAAGAGAGCCCTGACCACATTTACGACATGTTGATGCTTTCTTTCAAGTCTACCATTCTGTTGGGGGTGTTGACGCAACTGTTTTGACGTATGATACCATGATCTTGATAAAACTTTTGCATAGGTTTCAAAGTGAATTCGGAACCATTATCACTTTTCACCACTTTCATGCTTTTTTAAAATTGAGTCCTAGCCATGGCAACGTATCCTTTTAGTAGACTACTCGTTTCACTCTTATGAACCATTAAAAAGACCCAGGTTGCCCTATTAGAATCGTCTACAATTGTGAGAAAATAATGGGCACCATAGGAGGACAATACTCTATATGGACCCTAGATGCCACAATGAATAAGCTCAAAGATATCTTTTGCCTTATTAGAACTTAAGGGAAAGCGATTTCTAATTTGTTTTGTACAGTAACAAGTTTCACACATGTTATTATTTTTCTTATCAAAATTAACTCCGAAGCTACTGGGAAGCAAAGATAAAACTTCACTTGAAGGATGCCCGAGATGCTTGTGCCACAGATTACTGGAGTTGACTGCGTTAACTTTTTCCGCCAATGACCCATCCTTAAAGTAGTAGACCTCTCCTTGTTGCTCACCCATACCAATCAGAGTCCTCAAAGTACGGTCCTATAGAACACAAAAATCATTAAAGGACGTCACGCTATAATTCAACTCCTTACTTAATTTCACAATCGAGATGAGGCTGCAGTTAAGAGAGGGAACATATAACACGTTGTTAATTTGATCCTTTTCTCGAGCAATATGGTTCTTTCTTGACTAGCAAAAACATAGGTTTCATTGGGCAAAGCAATGAAAACAGATGGGATTTTCTCAGTTCCTAGCATCGTCTTTAAATCACCCATCATGTGACATGAAGCTCCACTATCAAACATCCATAAATTTGTACCTGAAAGGGCTTCACTTCCTACCTTTGGTGTTTCGATGAGGCTCAGTAGCCTCTGCACCTTTTCGGGAGTCAAACTGGGTATGCTGACTTGGGCTGTTTCATTTACAGCATTGCTGGGATTTGTTGTGCATTCGGACTGGGCCTGACCTTGCTGGGCCTCTGTTGAATTGGTAGTTTCACGCCCAATCATTCTTCCTTGACTGTAATTGCCTCAACCCCCCTCAGTTTCGTCGGCCAGCTCTTCCTCCTCGACCTCATCCAGAAGTATTCCAATACTGTGGGTATCCAATCATCTCACAGCAGCTCTCTTCTTCATGTCCTCGGCGTCCACCATGTTTGCAAACGGGCCTGTCCACCGTGCTTAGATGGTCCTTGGCAGCAAAGGCAATCGCATTCTCGATTCGCTGTTCACATCCCAACATGATTCGCTTGTGAGTTTCTTCTTACTGTCCCATGTTGAACAGCCATTTGAGAGGTGGTAAAGGATTAAGTGCCAAGACTTGGGTTCGGATATTAGCATATGCCTCGTCGTTTAGCCCCATAAGGAACTGATGAGTTTGCTCTTCCTCTATCCTCTTTATTATCTGATCTCCAATATAACACTCGCACTTTCCACATGTGCATCGAGGGATCTTGATATAGTTGCTTAATTCACTCCACATGCTCATAAGCTTGGAATATACTTCAACTATCTCAAGGCCCCCTTGTTTACATGATGTGATATCATATTTAAGCTTGTGTATTTAGGGAGTATTGGTCATGGCATATCTTTTGTTAAATTATCCTACATACTAGCTGCAGTTTCAATGTAAGCAATGCTTGGGTGAAACTTAGGATTAATCACGTTGATGATCCAAGAGCAAATCATCAAATTTGTCATCTCCCAAGCATTGAGTTTGGTGTGATCATCTCCTTCTTTTAGGTCCCTTTTTTTAGGGTTCCATCAATGAATCCTCATTTGTTTTTAGATTCTAAAGTAGTTCTAACTGCTTGTTGTCATAGCTCGTAATTCATCCAATTGAAGATTACAGATGTGATCACCATACCTAGCCCTTCTAATGGGTGCAAGTAATAGGGTGACTGAATGTCAATCACGATGTTCTTACTTATAGCTCTGATACTATATAGAAAATATCAAATTTTTTTTGGGATGTTTGGGAGGATAATTGGCTCAATTGATTGGCCATGTCTTACTTCTCATTGTTGTGTTGCCTAATTCCCAAAGTACATGGGTTTATATACACAAGAATGTGGCAGGGCTATTTCAGCTAGGTTGAGCCGCGCCCTTAGCTTGGGGATCAAGTAACAAGAGTTCATCTCCAAGACAAATACAAAGTTTATCAAGTTATATTATCTAAGATCACATCCTTATCTTTAACACCTTGTGCCAATGTCATTTTAGATTTAAAGCATGAATATAATGTAAAGTCCTTCCTATCTTGCAGTAATTCAATGTAGGGCTTCTGGAAATTCACTATAGACGAACCTAAAATAGTGCTTTTACTTTTCATCTTCCATTATAGAATGTGTTAACTGGACTAATGGAAGAGAGAATTGAAGAAAGTTATGAATGTATTCTGTATAAGAAATATGTTAGTACAAAGGAATTACATACAAGTGTGAGCTTTGTAAATAAGGTAACCAAATAATAATACATGATTTTGAGATCAATCTACGAAAAAATAATTATCCAATATCGCATTCCTTTTGTATCATCAACACCCCCCTCGAGCTTAAGGTGGAGAAGGAAAACCCATCTTGAGCTCAAATATTAAGCCTTAAAAAGTCTTGGCAACTGAACTTTGGTGAATGCACCAACAACTAGATCAAACATGGAGACAAAAATGAGACAAAAGATAATTTTTCACAAGATGGTGTTGAACAAAATAACATCGACTTTAATTTGTTAATTGGGTTCTCTCGTGAAAGACTTCGGTGTGGGCAATTTGGACAACACTTTGATTATCAAAATGAAGGGGGTTGGTGAATGCTGACTAGCTCCCATGTCAACTAAAGACCATCATAGCCAAATAAGTTCAAAAGTTGTATCTACAAGAGTATGATATTTTGCTTTAGTCTTAGAGCAACCAACTACCATTTGTTTCTTATTATGTTAGAAGAATAAAGAATTGAATAGGAAAAAAAAAAACAACAGACAATAGTAGAGCGTCAATTAGTAGGATCCCTAGCCGAACCAAAATCTGAATGAGCTCATAATTCAAGTGCCTAGTTAAAAGAAAAGTGAAGACTATGGAACAAGGTACTTTTTATATGACGAAGAATGTGAAGAATCGTACATAATAAGTTTTATGAGTTAGAGTCCTCAATTGACTCACAATATATATGAATAGCCTATGAGATATTTGGGCAAGCAATAGTTAGGCACATAAGGCTTCCAACTTAAAGTGTAGGGTGCTTGACTGGTACACCCTTAATTGCAGTGAATCTGACAATCGCTTCACTAGGTCTTGGAGCAATTTTCGAATTGGTCAAGCATGTTCATGATAGTAAGCAGTAAGTTTAGCTTGTATGAGATTGTAGCCATTCAAATTGAGAAATAATTCTATGCCTAAGAAGTAGCTCAGATAATCTAGATCCTTTATTTCATTAAAGAAGGATTTGAGCTCTAAAATTCAACCCATATCATCCCTCGTAATTATCGTATCATCTCCATAAGTAAGCAAAAGAATCAATTCTTTGTCGGCACAATTAAAAAAACAGTGCATGCTCATAAGAACTTGAGGAAAATCCAAATTGACAAGTGATAGAGCTAAACTTGGCAAATCAAGCTCGAGGAGTTTGTTTTAATCCATATGGTGCTCAACGAAGTCAACAAACCTTGTTGGGAGGGTGGTGCAAATGTTTTTTCACGATCAATATCATATTCCTAAATGGATCCTAAAGTCACTAAAAAAGCTTGGTACCTTTCAATCTCACCGTTGGAGCGAGTCTCGATTTTGTAAACATATTCGCACCCTATTGCAGTTTTACCCGGTGACACATCAACCAAATCCCCAAGTGTGAGATTTTAACAATCCATATAATTCCTCCTCTATGGCTTGCTGCCGGAGAGGATCTGATTTTGCTTTTCTCGATATGTCGAGGGCTCATGAAGAAATACAACGATAGCATAAAGTTAGTAATCACTAATATAACCAGGAGGTTGATGTACCTTTCAGTGGGATGAAGCCAGAAGTCATAATAAGATGTTTTAGTAAAAATTGTAGAAGAATCTACATTAGTGGTTGTTGTCTCAAATGTGTTAGGTTAAAAATTACCGCAAGTGCACGGTGTAGTTGTAACTAGCAACCGGCAAATACGGGTTGTATTCCACCGGAAGTTGGGTTTCAAGTACCAAAGCTTACTCGAGCGTATCAATCTAGGCAAAAAAGAGAGTAAGGGAAGATGGACTAAACTACTAAAACAAATAAACAAACATGGACTTGGGTTTATAATTTCGCCAAATGACGAACCAACTAATTGAGACAAGTTCTAACCTACCCAAACTACATTATAAATTAGAGATGGTCGGTTGCACCATCAAAAACCACCCAAGCCCTCTCTCAAGGGTCATGAGCTAGTCTAATTCAGCTAAGCACCTATTTTCATGGGGTTATCCCAATTAGACCATAAAAGTAGCAACCCTCGGACCTAGCTCGGATCGAATACTATTTTCATATCCCGAACTCGGCTATTCCCTCTCCCACATTAGCAAATTGACCTCACCTCTCAGTATAAACCAATCGCCCAAAAATATGGATGAAAGCTCTCTCAAGCATTTCATCGAACACTTGGCAGGCGTGAGGGAAAACTCTAGATTCTAAGCATAGATTTGGGTATGGTTAGGCCTAAAACAAGATTAATTAGCCATCAAGAGGCTAATCACAATCCAAGCCCATAAAATCTACCAACTAATCATAAACAAATCACAAAAACCCGAACTCAAACCTAGACTAAGGAACATGAATTAAAGAGAAAAGAGAATGAAACGAATCTACTTTAACAAGCAATCTAACATGAAATAACGATAAAAACTAAGCATCTAAATCATACAAGAGTCAAACACATAAACTGAATTAACGCAATCCAATATAAGAACAATACATGAAATGAAAGAGAAGAGAGGAGAAAACTTATGCTTGATAGGAAGAAATTCGCAATCCAAAGTCTTGAATCCACAAATTAATCCCCACAAATCCTAATCTAATCCCCTCAATGGGGTTTCTATTGGCTCAAACCTAAACTAAACTAACCTAGAAAAGTCGAAGGAGGAACCCCCCAAGCGAACCCCGAAGAAAGCCTTAAATAGAACGCGAGACGGGAACGAAAATGGGAAGAGGCACGACCGTTCCTATGTGGCACAACCCCACCGTGCATATGGCACGGCCGTGCCATGTGGCACGGGGTGGGCGTGCCACATTGCTAGCCGGCTCTGCCGGCTGGCTCCCGTTTTTCCGCCTTTTTACTTGTTTCGATCCTTTTCCGCCCCTTTTCGCGGGATTTGCTTGGTTCAACTTATTACCTGCAAGAATAAACAAAACAATTGAAAATCTCAAAGAATACTTAATAAATCAAGAAAAACTCTAAAGATTACGTTATTATACGAGCTAAGATTAGGTGAAAAAGGCATGTAAAATGCGATAAATTATCGCCTAACAAATACCTCCACACCTATCTTTTGCTCGTCCTCGAGCAAAACAAAATAAAAACTAACTTAAGAACCTAATTCACTTTCGTAGGAATCACAGTTGCATTTAGCACATGCAACAAGCCCTTTGAACCCATTGGTCTCCCCAAGTGGACGAGTAAGGTCTCGTGAGGGTTTGCAGAAGATATACCCACAAAATCTCAAAAAGGAAAAACAAAGAAAAGAAAAACAAAAATCGAAAAATAAAAATGACAAAACACAATATATACATTGGGATAAACTGTACATAATCGAATCAACCAAAACCCCCTAGTAGCTCAAATATCAGTCTGTACACAAGCATCATATGCATTTCAGAACACATCATCCCAAAGAATGGCATCCAGACATTAGCTTTTCAGCCCACGATGCATGAGAACATTGAATCCATCCTGGTGCCTGGTGTGTAGGTGTATCATCACCATAAAACTTAGCCTACCAAAATCAAACTCAATCCCACGCAACTGACACAAGCTACCTTTTTGAATGGCTAGCATGGGAAGCAAGCTTCCCCCGTAGCAGTATTACCTCAAAGGGTAACACCCAGTAGCGCATGCCTAAAAGGGGTACTTGTCATTCCAAACTCTTTTCTTCCCCAATTTTTTTCTTTCCATGATTTTTTTTCATTACAAACTCTTACCATGCCTCAAAGGGATACACCCAGTAGCGCTTGAATCAGTTTGTTTTTGCTTTTGTTTTTGAAAAAAGGGGGTGCAAACACATACAAAGGGAACTGTGTAATAGGCAAGTGGGAGAGCCGATCATCGAAAACTAAGAATATAAGGTAATGATAATATAATAGTCAGGATTGGATTACAAAGTTACAATAGACTGTTGGGGTTAGAACTGTGGCCTAAAATGACAGATTGGGGATGAATATCTATCATGCACATTATACTTATATACGAGCTAATAGTCAAGGTACCGAAGATTAAGGCTGATCAAAATAGCACAAACTCCTCTAAACCCCAAAAGAAAAGAAAAATTATACAAAAAAGAGAAAAAAGTGAAAAATCTACACAAAAATGAAAAATTTTCACAAATAAGAATAAAAGGGGAGATGACGACCCCACCCCCACACCTAAATCTTACAATGTCCTCATTGGGAGCTGAGAGTCATCAGCAACCACAAAAACACACAAAAATAAAGAAAACAAAATCAAACACAAGACACATAAAACACAATAAACACACACAACAACACTAAACCTGCACAATATATACACAGGCTAGTACACTCTCCCAAAAACACTCACTAAAATCAAAAACAAGACCACACATATATACAAAACTAACCACCAAAAATAAGGACGTACCAAGCCATCAACACTACCAATCAAAACACACAAATATTCACAAAAACACAAAAACGGTGATCATAGCCATCATTGGCTCAACAACATCCCAAATGTCAACTCAAGATGATCACCAACAAAAACACAATCCTAATATCCACAACTAAACAAAAAGAAAAAGAAAGAAAACAAAAAGAAGGGAGAAGAGTTAGAACGAGTATACCAGGTCGGGTACTGATTGTACCCGAACTACGCTTCCCTAGGATGGTGCTGTGGAGGCCTGAGGAGCATCAGTTACTCCTCATCATTGTTCAGGACTCGCGGCGTCAACTCCGACGCCGTCAAGGCTCTCAGGAGCTTATCATGTGCCTGCGCATGCATCTCGAAGCGATGTGAGTATGAGAACAAGTATAAGAATGAAGCAAATGTAGGTAATGTCCTCGTACTCATATCATATGCCAAGGAAAAATCAAACGTATGATCAACGGAAGTACACAATAGGATCTTCCTAGGTACATCCTCTAAGTATGCGCAAGAGAGATCTAAGGAGGGATTAGACCCTCGAATGTCACCTAGGGACTCTGGAAATGCAGGCAGTGGAGGGGTGGTGGCAGCAAGGTATGGGGATGAAATTGGGACTAAGGTAGGCGACTCGGTGTAAATGGGGTCAATATGGTCAATGCTAGGAGTGACACTAACCCTCACATCATCATTATAATACTCCTCAAAAGACGGCTCTAATAAGATATTATTGCCCGACCAAACAAGCAAATCATCCTCAATAAAACTAGCATCACCTCGAGAAGACTCACCCATCTCTAACCCCGTGCACTGAGCTAAAGGAAGGGGAGAAAAAAGATAACTCACAACACCATCAGTAGTGTTGTTAGGTATGCTAGACAAGGATGGAGCGACATAGGGAGGGTCAATCACTTTCTCTAGGTCGGTCAAGGGTGTCTGAGCGATAAAAGCGGGCTCTAGCGGCAGAGAAGACTCATAATCATCACAGAGACTAACCTCAAGCCTAGGACAAGAAGGACTAGGGCCGGTCTAATGCAATATGCCACGCTCCCTCATCGTATCAACAAAATAATTAAGTCGCTCATTCATTGTCTCTATCAGAGCGTCAAGGTTCGCATAATAATCATCAGAAATGTCATAATAGGGACAAGAATTCGCATCATGGTCAACTAATTGACAATAAGAGTATTGAAGAGGAGAATAAGCATGCGAATCATGGAAAGTAGGGGAAGGATACTCAAAACAATCACTAGCACACTCGTGATTCCATTGAGACCAAGCCAAAGATTCAAACAAATCCCATAAATCATCGACATCTAAAAAGCACATACCACCATAACACATGGATTCAAGGGTGGCTCGGATCTCATGTGTTACTCCCTTAAGCACAACATTGCATATTTCCCATTTTTCATATGTGAAATCAACATAGTGAGCACGATAGTCATTAAACCGAGACAAGTATTGCCAAAATGGTTCATGCTCAAATTGAGGAAAATGGAAAATAGCCATTTTGATTTTTTCTCAAATTTTTTTTTATTTTTTTTTTGGATTTTCTAAAGGCCTAGTCTCGAATGCTCAAGTGGGCTCCGATATTGAAAAGCGCCAACTCCCCGGCAACGGCGCCAAAAACTTGTTAGGTTAAAAATCACCGCAAGTGCACAGTATAATTATAGTTAGCAACCGGCAAATACTGGTCGTATTCCACAGGGAGTTGGGTTTCAAGTACCAAAGCTTACTCGAGCGTATCAATCTAGGCAAGAAAGTGAGTAAGGGAAGAAGGACTAAACTACTAAAACAAATAAACAAACATGGACTTGGGTTTACAATTTCGCCAAATGACGAATCAACTAATTGAGACACGTCCTAACCTACCCAAACTACACTACAAACAAGAGATGGTCAGTTGCACCATCAAAGACCACCCAAGCCCTCTCTCAAGGGTCATGAGCTAGTCTAATTTGCCTAACCACCTATTTTCATGGGGTTAGCGCAATCAGACCACAAAAGTAGCAACCCTCGGACCTAGCTCGGATCGGATACTATTTTCATGTCCCAAACTCGGCTATTCCCTCTCTCACACTAGTAAATTGACCTCACCTCTCAGCATAAATCAATCGCCCAAAAATATGGATGAAAGCTTTCTCAAGCATTTCATCGAATATTTGGCAGGCGTGAGGGAAAACTCTAGATTCTAAGCATAGATTTGGATATGGTTAGGCCTAAAACAAGATTAATAGCCATCAAGAGGTTAATCACAATCCAAGCCCACAAAATCTACCAACTAATCATCAACAAATCACAAAAACCCAAACTCAAACCTAGACTAACAAACATAAATTAAAGAGAAAAGAGAATGAAACGAATCTACTTTAACAAGCAATCTAACATGAAATAATGATAAAAACTAAGCATCTAAATCATATAAGAGTCAAACACATAAACTGAATTAACGAAATCCAATATAAGAACAATACATGAAATGAAAGAGAAGAGAGGAGAAAACTTATGCTTCATAGGAAGAAATTCGCAATCCAAAGTCTTGAATCCACAAATTAATCCCCATGAATCCTAATCTAATCCCCTCAATGGGGTTTTTATTCACTCAAACCTAAACTAAACTAACCTAGAAAAATCGAAGGAGGAACCCCCCAAGCGAACCCCGAAGAAAGCCTTAAATAGAACGCGAGACGGGAACGAAAATGGGAAGAGGCACGACTGTGCCCATGTGGCACGGCCCCACCGTGCCATGTGGCACAGGGTGGGCATGCCACATTGCTGGCCGGCTCTACCGGCTGGCTCCTGTTTTTTTGCCTTTTCACCTGTTTCGATCTTTTTTCGCCGCGAGCTCCCGTTTTCCGCCTTTTCACCTGTTTCGATCCTTTTTCGCCCCTTTTCGTGGGATTTGCTTGGTTCAACTTATTACCTAGAAGAATAAACAAAACAAGTGAAAATCTCAAAGAATACTTAATAAATCAAGAAAAACTCTAAAGATTACGTTATTGTACGAGCTAAGATTAGGTGAAAAAGGCATGTAAAATGCGACAAATTATCGCCTAACAAAATGGGGTAAGTAGGATGCTGGTGGTACTATCAATAATGGAAGGTACAACTCTATTGGTATGGGCTCAGCTGAACTAAGTCCGCTGTCATCTGTTTAAGCATTGTTGTTTTTACCATCATCTAGGGATAAACTCATGATTTTTGGGACTCGGTTGACGATACAAAAGGAATGTGATACTCAGGCATTATTTTTAGTAGGTTGATCCTATGCAACTTACATGTGGAGAAAAATTCAGTAATAGACTATCCTACTATTTGTTTTACAATTAGAAATATCTCACACAATTGATATTGGTTGGCAATATAAACTATAAAGAATCGTTTGGACAAAAGATCCAATGTTTTTTAGGCAATTTCAAACATCTAAATCGTAACTTAACAGAAGAAATATATGTGTTTGTATTCTATTTCAAAATCTGATGGTTTTTGCTATCCTAATCTTCCAATCTCTCAGAAAAAAGCAATATCAGTTTCATCCTTTTATTTAGTGAGTTTTTTAAGGATCAACTCAATGTGATGAGTTGGTCAATACATGTTTTGATCTCAAGGCACATTTACAACATATGTTAAGGGTTCATTAAGATCTTGACTTCATAAATATTTAAATTCTATGTATGTGGTTTATTGATTGCAAGGAACATTCTCTACAAGATCATTAGGTAATTGATAGCCAAGACCTTCAAAGCAGGAGTTCAACTATCTTGGACTCTTATTATCAAGAACCTTGACTAACTTATCATAAACAAACACTTGCCAAAGTCATAACTTAGTACAAGTTGAGTTAAGTTTAAAACAAATCTTATAAAACTCTGATTAATTTTCCAAGTGTGGAAGTTGCGTATCTAATCAAAAAACTTTTGTTCTATGAAAATATCACAATCCATGATAAAGGAACACAACATAAATTAGGATACAAAATGTGTTCATCATATGCTTGCAATCTAACAGTGTGTTTTGTCCTTTTTGAAGTTGTATTTTTCACATTGCACTAATCTAGATTAATTAAATTAGTTACAATATAATGAAATAGGTTATCTAACTAATTATCCAATTGTACAATCTTTAAGAAACAAGATTGACTTTGTGATTTTCGATGATATAACAGCTGGTAAAATTTAGGAAACAAGGCAAGTACATTGAAATATTTTCCAGATCAGGCAAAGATGAAAAATAATTTCTTAAAAGAGATAACTACAGTCAATCATCCTAGAATTAGAGAATGTTAATTTGAAATAATGGTTTTTATCTTAACAATGAAGAATGTAATGGCTATAATATTAAACGGAGACTAAAGAACCACCTCCTCAAGATATAAGAAGCCACGTACTGGCTAAGAAAATGTCAAAAAAGTGGATGAATGTCAAGGCCTTGAAGTAGCAGGTAGATGTTAGAGAGAAGCAAACGAAATATTCTAAAGCAACCAATGGCTACATCTTCAGCATCCTCCAACTATCTCATTCTCAGTAACTGTATATAAAAGACCCTGCTAAAGATAGAGAGTGCACAACACATAAAGAGCTTAACTCCTATTCTAAGCATACTACGCTTGTAAGTGATCAACTTTAAATCATTATAACATTTGTACACACATTTGAGATTCCTTATGAGGTAAGAGGGTTGTGAGAATCCTCTTTGTAAGTAACAGGGTTGACTAGGAGTGTCATCCTTCTAAGCAGGGACTTAGGAGAAATCACTTTAAGTGGGGTTTTGAATGGTGTGTTGTAGTCAAGGTTCTTAGGTGGACTCTTGCAAATTATATAAACCTTAGAGCAGATTAATGTAAGCGGTTGAATCCTAAGGCAGGGACCTTAGGTGGGGATGAGCGAAGTTAGAAGGGTGAACCTCATTAAAAAACACCATGTGCTTTACTTTCTGCATTACTCTAGTATTGCTCAACTTCCTTGATCTATTTGCTCAGTGTCCTTAACTTCATTGTTTAGTTTCTTAAGTTTCCTATTTTCTATTCTATTTTATGATTAACTTTATACTTGTAATTATTTATGATCACCATATTCACCCCCTTAGGGTGACTAAGCATACTTGAGATCAATAATTTGCTCAAGAGCTACTCCTTACCTCATGTGGCTTCAAAATCAAGTGGGTAAAGATCACTGTCTTCCACAGGAATGGTTGAGATCAATCAAAGTAGATATGTCCATAGACCTCTTTCATTTTATGGATCTAACTTTACTCATTATAAGAGACTTATGTAGATTTGGATGATAGATCAAGACTATGAGCTATGGAAAATATTATCAAGAGCTGCAATACGAATCATGCACACAGTTGGTATTGAATAGCAAGAGAAAACTATTGACCAGTGTACTACCTGAAGAGCATCAGAGAGTGTAGAAAAATTACAAGGCTTTTAATACTTTATACTTTGCTTTAGATGGTAATGAATTTAAAAGAATTTTAACTTGTGAAATGGCAACTAAGGTGTGGAACACTCTAGTTACCACATACAAAGGCACAATTCAAGTTAGTGAATCAAATGTAAGCATCTCTGTGCACTAATATGAACTTTCCAAGATGCTTTCAAATGAAGGCGTCAAGGAGATGTATATTAGATTCACTAACATCATACATAACCTTAAGTCTTTTGGAAAAGTGTACTTAAACAATGAGAAGGTAAGGAAGTTGTTGAGAATTCTTCCAACAAGCCTGTGAGGATCCAAGGTCATGACCATTGAAGATACTTAGAACTTGAAGACCTTGAATTAGAAGCTAGAGGATCTGGTTGGAAAACTCCATAGTTATGAGATCCAACTATGGGAAGAGCAAGGAGAAACCTCTTAAAGGCAGTAGCCTTGAAAGTACAATCAAACACCCTCAAAGTTAAGGAGATTCAGAGTCTGAAGCAATAGAGGATGACATAGTGATACTTGCCTGATGCTTCCACAAAATGCTCAAGAACAAGAACTTTGACTTGCAGAATCCTTAAAGAGGATTACCCTCAAAAGGTAAAAAGGTATAAAATCTGCCTCTCAGAATGTTGAAACAAACACAATTGTCTACTTTGATTATGTTCAACCGAGACACATGATGAAAGGTTGTGAATTCTTAGAGAAGAAAGTATAAAAGAAAAGCTTTAAGGGAATGTAAAAAGGCCATAATAGCAAATGAAATGAGAGTAACTCCAGTTGAAGTAAACATGAAGATGATGAGGTTGCCAACTGATGCTTCATGGCAAATAAAAAGGAATCAGAAAAAAAAACTTGAATTCTCAAAACAGTACTCAAAAAGGCTGAAGGTACCTCTATCTAGCAAGTAAAATATTTATTTTCTGAAATGTCTAGAGATGATTGAATTGAGATTATTATGCATGGTATGAATGTTAAAGAAGAGTATCTTGCTAAGATCAAGTCCCTTAATGATAAGATTGTTCTTTTGAAATATAAAAATGAACGTTTGTTTTGAAATATAAAAATGAACGTTTGTAAAATGAAAGTACTCATTATTATTTAAAGTGCAAGTCTTTAAAAGATGAAACAACAATGTTTACAACTTCGTGATGAATTCTCTAAGAAGTGAAATGATTATGAAAATGAGGCTGAAATTCTCAAGCATAAACTTCAGAAGTTGAAAACTAAGAATGCAAATTTTTTCAAACCCAACTTTGAGCTAGTCGACAAGCTTTAGAAGGCGAAAGATGAGATTGGCGGACTTAAAGCTCAGTGTGAGGATTTTCAAAAATCTCATTCAAAACTCACTAAGGGACAACAAACTTGGATAGATTATTTGCATTCTAAAGTGTGTCCTTCAATATAGAAGGTCTTAGATATGATCCCGGCAACAAGAGAAAATCATATCATAACTTCTTTTCTAAGGAGACACCTCTTCATGAAGACCAAAGCAGTTCAAGGCACAATAAAAATGTTATTCATAAACACTATAATCACTCAAGAATAAGGAAATTGATACCAAAGTAACTCTAACCAAAGATGGTGGTAGAGAAACTTTATGTTTCCTAAAGATCCCACTAGATGCAGCCCTAGCATTGTTCAAATATGGGTACCAAAAGGTACAAGGCCCTCGAACATGATAACAGGTCATTGATATGAATTTTATGTTTAGTTTTAAAACCCTTTTTACTTGCAAGTGCACAAGGTTAATTATAGACAAGCGAGTATAGAAGTGTTGATCATACGAGGAACAATAGCGATTTAAATTTATCCTTTCTGATTGTGAAGAATAATTCAATTCATGAGTTCAATTATCAAAATGAATTAAGGAGCAAAATAAGAGTAAATAAGTCAAGAGATTGGAGAAAGATCTAGGACTTTGGATTTCACCTTTGATGTCAATATTGATTTACTAATTCAAATAGGGATTCAATTTATCACTTGTTCAACTCAAGCTGCAAGCATTAGGCCATAAGTCAAAAAGATGGTTATTATTATCAAATGAGATTATTTATTTAGTGGCTTAGCATGAATTATTCTTCTTAGGCATAACTCATCTAATTTCTAACATAAATTATTCAATTGAAATAATTATAATTTTTAAGTCCAATTACATAATCATCATACTAGCCTACAAGGTCTAATATTCATTTGAGATAGCAAATTAAACTATTATAATCAACATGATTAAACATTAGTATTAAGATGCATAAATAGATTACGATCAAATATAAACTCAAGATTATATAAAAGAGATAAAAATAACCCCATAAGAAATTGGCAAAAGAATATTATTACCAAGGATCTATCTTAATCCTAGAATGAGTAGTTTAGCCGGTCATAGTTAGTGAAAACACTATTAGAGTTGGTATATTTCACTTCCTATGTCCAAACTTTGTACTTAATTACACAAATGATATAATCAAATGTAAACTCTTAAATTTGACTCACAAATGAGATGAGAAGAGAAGAGAAAAATAGCTATCAAAGTTTGCTTTCTTCTTAACCCCTCAACCCACATGATCTTGTCTTACAAAGGCTCTCTCAACTCTCTAAAAAAATAGAAGATAGAAGATGGGAGAATGAGAGAGAGAATGGATGAATGTATGGGTGTAAGTGTGTATGGATGGACATGAGAGTCTTTTTCCCTCAACCTTGAACCCCTTTTATAGTGAAAATTCAACTCCTTAGGGTACCCCCAAAATTAATGAAAATCAATTCTAATTAATTTGGGATGTTACATGCATGGTCATGGCTAGTCATAAGTATAATATTAATTTTGATTAATGGCATTTGACTTGGTTAAGAATTAGCCATGTGGGAAAATGGGAGAAGGGGGAAAAAAAAGATGGATAGAGGCTGGCGAAGGCTGGCGTTTAGGCCGCAGAGAGCAGGTCGAGACGGGAGAGGGGAGGAAAGGAAGAGAGAGAGATAAAGTGAAAGGGAAGGAGGAAGCTGAACTGGGCTGCCCAGAACAGGCCCAAACGGAGAGAGTTGGAAGGGAGAAGAGGAGAGGGGAGAGCTGAGGAATTGGGTCGCGCACAGAGCCCTGATCTATAGAGAAAGGCGGGCCGAGGGAGATGACTTGCAAAGCTAGCCCATATGGAGAGAGCAAGGAGATCCGAGTATGATGGGTGCAGGTGCTGGGCCGAGGATGATGATAGAATGCGGGCTGGGTTGACTGCTGCTTCTTTCTTGGGCCGCGAGAAGCTGGGCCGGACCTTCTGTTTCTTCTTCTTTTTTTTTTTTTTTTCCCCCTCTCTTTCTTTTCCTTTGGGCTTAAGCTTGGACTCTAGGCATTGCATTTGTAGGAGTTCCATGTAGAATTAATCAACTTTATCCCAAACTCTTCTATATTTATTTCTACTTGAAAATTTCATAAAATATGCATTATTTACCCATGAGAATATATTTTAAAGACATAAAAGTAGATGAAATGAAGGAGAAAATTATATATAAAATATGAATTATCAACTCCCCCACACCAAGACTTTGCTAGTCCTCGAGCAAACAACACTAATAATGCATGTATTCGTTTAAACCATCAAGAAGAATAAGATCAGCGAAGAAAACCAAGTGACCCAATTATAAATGTCCACTCCAAATCACATATATCAATTCATTATCAACCCACAATTCATTATCAAAAATTTCTAACCCCACCTTAGTTCATGGCCAAAAATTAGAGTAAATTAAGCACACAATGAAAACATGTAGCAAACTGTAAGTATAAAATTTCATCCCACATAATAAAAATCACAAGAGCATCTTTTAAAATCGAGTCCCCAATGCCAAATTAATTTTTTTGATTTGCTTTTTTCTTTATTATTTCAAAAGTTACTTGATCTCATGTGCTTTCTTGAGTGGATAAAGATATGCATAAAGATAACACTCAGAGAAACACTTAGTACATATTCAAACAATTAAGGATATGAATAAAGATAGGACCTGAACATTGGTACCGAAATTTGAACTCAATTAATTCGATTTATTGCATTTCCTTTTTTTCTTTTTTGAAAAGCCAATGGAGATCTCAATACTTATGGAATACTCAACATGACATTGTAAATGGGGTTACATCTCAAACTCAAAATTCGGCTACATAGTGACATTAGCACAACAAAAATTTTAGCCTTCAACTAGTCAAAGCTAGAAATAATCTCTAGTGAGCATGGGTCACATGAATCAAATTCACATAATAGGAATAAAACACACACAACTAGAACACTCAAACTCTTCCCAAAATCAAATTCAATTTTCCTCAATATTTTTATTTTGCCTTCCCCCTACACCTCAGTCGTACATTGTCTTCAATGTTGAAAACAATAAGATAAAGAGAAATGGAGAAAAGAGCAACACAACCTGATAGTACGAGGAAGTTATGTCCATTGAAGCTCAACAATCAACCTCCTAATGCACCTTCATAACCATCACCAACCTCAAGAGCCAAAGCCAAGTGAAGAATCACACTTAAAAACACAAGCACACCTTGATAGAAAAAATAAAAATAAAAATAAAAGACTCAAAATCACCTAAAAAGATTGCGTTGCCTCCCAGTAAGCGCTAAGTTTAATGTTTTCAACCAGACAACGCCTTACCCACTAATCATAGTAGACAGGGTCGACCAAGTTGATGGATTCAATCAAACCAATGTTAATATCATGAGTCACAATAGGTTTTAAACGTTGGCTATTAACCATGAGAACTCTACCATCTTGGGGATCCAAAATTCGGACCGCCCCAGAGGGAAACACTTGTTGGACAACAAAAGGACCATCCCATCTAGATCTCAACTTGCCAGGAAATAGCTTAAGCTCAGAGTTAAAAAGCCAAACCTTCTGATTAGGTTCAAAAGATTTGCGAAAAATCATTTTAGCATGAAAAGCTTTGGTTTTGGCGTTATAAATCTTAGCATTCTCATAGGTTTCATTACGCAATTCATCCAACTCATTCAATTGAAGCCTGCCGTTAGAACCTGCTTGTTTCATATCAAAATTAAAAGCTTTAATAGCCTAAAAGCACGGTGTTCTAACTCAACTGGCAAGTGACAAGCCTTACCAAAAAGAAACCGGTAAGGAGACATCCCAATGGAAGTCTTGTAAGCAGTACGATAGGCCCAAAGAGCATCATGTAATCTCAAAGATCAGTCTTTTCTATCAGGTCGAATCGTTTTTTTAAGAATAGACTTAATTTCACGATTAGACACCTCAACTTAACCACTAGTCTGAGGGTGATAAGGGGTAGCAACTTTGTGAGTCACATAATACTTTCTAAGCAAAGTCTCAAAAGATCGATGACAAAAGTGACTCCCTCCATCACTAATAAGGGCTCTAGGGGTCCCATGTCGATAGAAAATGTATTCTTTCATAAACTTGACCACAACCTTGTGGTCACTGGTCCTAGTAGCTTGAGCTTTCACCCACTTCGACACATAATCCACAATAACCAATATGTATACAAAGCCAAAAGACAGGAGAAAAGAACCCATGAAATCAATGCCCCATACATCAAATATCTCCACAATCAGAGTAGGAGAAAGGGGCATCATATCACGACGGGACAGGGCACCCGTACGTTGACAACACTCACAAGCAAGACAGAATTAGTGAGCGTCTCTAAACAGAGTGGGCCAAAAGAACCCACTTTGTAGGACTTTAGCAGCTGTCCTATGACCTCCAAAGTGACGACCACAAGCATAAAAGTGACAAAAGGTAAGAATACTATGAATTTCACTCTCGGAGACACATCTACGTATCACTTGATCAGGGTAATGTTTGAAAAGATAAGGATCTTTCCAATAGTAATGTCTTACCTGTGAGAAGAACCTATCTTTCTCTTGTTTGGACCAGTGAGGAGGAATCTTCCTAGTGATAAGGTAGTTTACAATGTGAGTAAACCAAGGGAGAGGGGCACGTGACACAGCAAATAGTTGCTCATTAGGAAAGTGGTCAGAAAATCCAACTGAGTCATCAGTATACTCAGTAAAGATTCTGGGCAAGTGGTCGGCAATAGAATTTTCAGATCCTTTCCTATCTTTTATTTCAATATCAAACTCTTGGAGCAACAAAATCCATCTAATGAGTCTTGGCTTAGTATCATTCTTAGCCAATAAGTGTTTTAATGCAGCATGATCAGTAAACGCAATCACTTTAGAACACAAAAGGTATGGACGGAATTTATCAAGTGTAAATACTATAGCTAGCAACTCTTCCACAGTAGTAGAATAATTCTTTTGAGCATCAGTGAGAGTTCTACTAGCATAGTATATGACATGAGGCATTCTATTGACCATTTGACCCAAAACAGCCCCAATAGCAGAATCAGATGCATCACACATGATCTCGAATGGCAAAGAAAAATCAGGGGGCTGCACAATAGGGGCTGACACCAACAAAGATCGAAGCTTTTCAAAAGCTTGCACACAGGACTCATGAATCACAAAAGGAGCGTGTTTGGTAAGAAGATTAGTAAGTGGGCGAACAACTTTACCAAAATACTTAATAAACCTCCTATAGAAACCAGCATGGCTAAGGAAAGATCTGACTTGCTTCACAGAAGAATGCACTGTCAAATTAGAAATCAGATTAACCTTAGCTTTATCAACCTCAATCCCTTTTTTGGGCACTTTATGTCCCAAAACAATCCCTTCTTGGACTATGAAATGACTTTTTTCCCAACTCAAAACGAGATTCACTTCTTCACATCTTTTTAGCACAATGAATAAATTAGCAAGACATACATCAAAAGAAGAACCAAAAACAGAGAAATCATCCATAAACACTTCCATAAAATTATCAATATAATCAGAAAATATGGCCATCATACATCTTTGGAATGTGAAAGGTGCATTACACAACCCAAAAGGCATCCTCCGATAAGCAAAGGTATCTAACGGGCATGTAAATGTGATTCTCTCTTGATCCTCGGGATAGACAGGTATTTAGCTGTAACCAAAATACCCATCTAGAAAGCAATAAAACATTGTCCCGCTAATTTTTTCAAAATTTGATCAATGAATGGAAGGGGAAAATGGTCTTTTCTTGTGACAGGGTTCAGCTTTCTGTAATCAATGCACACCCTCCACCCCATGGTCTGTCTAGTGGGAATCAGTTCACCTTCATTATTCTTAACCACAGTTATGCCAAATTGCTTAAGGACTACTTGAAATGGACTGACCCATTGACTATTAGGAATCGGGTAGATAATGCCTGCATCTAAAAGTTTTACTACCTCTTTCTGAACAACTTCTTTTATGTGGGGGTTCAGTCTATGTTGCATTTGCCTAACAGGTTTAGCATCATCCTCATGAATTCTGTGCATACAAATTGTGGGACTAATCCATTTCAAATCAGCAACAGACCATCCAATAGCACCTTATGATCAGACAAAACATGAATCAATTCTTCCTCTTTGTTGAATTCCAAGAGTACACAACCACAAGAGGGGGGTGAATTGTGGTGGTCGATTTTCGCCTAATAACTGACAAACAACCGTAGCACTTGATTGCAGAGATTGTTTGTAAATCACAAACAACCTTACGCCTTGTTTGTACCGGTTGTTCTCAATTGATTCAGTAGCAAAATTCAAAGTAATAAATGCGAAAATAAAACACACACAATTTTTACGTGGAAAACACCTCTAGCCCAACTGAGGTGTGAAAAACTACGACCTACCTCGTGTAGGATTTAACCACTTCACTAACAGGCTGAAAACGTTACAAAAGCAACACTCCTTGTTACAACTTATAACCCACGTAACCTTCTTCCCTAAGACAGGTTACACCACGTCCAATCTCACCAGATAGGACACGTCCAAAGTCTACACGACTGAGGACACACTCACTCACTTTTTGTTCTGAGAGCAGGGGTACAAAACACCTTACTGGGGTGCTTCTGACTTCAGCAGATGTAAGGTACAATGAAGTCCTATTATGCCAAGAAATTGAAAGCTCAGTTAAGCACAATCTTCTCACGGTTTTTCTCTTTAAAGTTCAGCTCTAAGAATCTCTTACTTCTTTGTAAAAACCGGATTGTCAAATGGGAGAGAGAATTTCAATATTTAAACGCACAACCCAACGGCTATTCTTTTCAAAAGATAGGGAAAATCCTCTATTTTTAGTCGCTTAGAAGATTCACCAAAGATTTCCAACGACTAAGAGAGGAGAGAAGATTTTCTTAAAATATCTTGGCCGAGTAATCTAGCTTGAAAAGGATAAAATCTTGATTTATCCCAAATTCAATCAAGACCTAAAAATAAGGGATAAGAATCTTTCAAGAGAAATCTTTAGCAAAAACGGTTTTGCAATTTTTTTTTTCAAATTCAAAACAAATCTTTTTAGATCTGACAGCCAACCGAAGCAAATTTCCAGATAAGACTGATGTAGCTGCTGTAGTTTTTGAGAACACCCTAGGCACCCTGTTTGCAGGGTTGTTTGGAAATGGTATCCCAAAGCAACTTTTCGAAAACCGTTTTCAAGAAGTGCTAAAAATGATACTTTCAAGATTGGCATATTAACAAGAGTCTAAAAGATAAAAACTAAATTAACCAAGACTCCTTGTAAGAATTAGTTGTCTTGTCAAGAGTGAATATGCTGCTCCAAAACACCTTGGTCACCTTGATTCCTTGGGTGATCTTGTGTAGCTGAATGTTCCTCAAGACTTAAACCATATGTGTTGTTTGCTGATCTTGTGTCACTGAAGCTCGGAACCTGTTCCTAAGACTTGTTCTCAACATTTAGCCACCAGGTTAATAAAATATCACAAACAGCGGTGTAGGAACAACGGTGTATTAGGCCCTGTTTGGAGAGCTTGTTTGGAACAACATTACTTAGACAAATATGTTACTCTTGGATTTGTTATCATCAAAACTAAATATAATCAACAAATTCCCCCTTTTTGATGATGACAAACCAAGTGACCATATTGACAAAATTAAAAAGCTTAACAACGTTTAATGCTGATAGGGATCCTCTAGGTGCTAGGTCATAGAGCACGTCATATGGTTTTATTCATATGGTCTTATTCCCCCTTTTGGCATCATTAAAAAGCATAAACAACAGTATGAATGCAAGAAAAGAAATATAGAGCATAAGGTGCAAGAAGCATCATTAAGGAGATATTGCATTAAAAACAGTACAATGCCAAAAACGAAGATGGGAGGAGACAAGAGAACAGCCTAGAGAATCAGGTTGCAGGGGGTGGTCTCGTTTGCAGAGGAGGAATGCTGGGGGCAAGAGTGGAGAGAAGGGCAAGCAATTCCTCATGGCGTTTGGCGGAGAGGGCTTGCTCCTCAGCAAGAGCAGCCTTGACAGCTGAGAGCTCATCCTTGAGGCGAGCATTGTCCTCAAAAACAGCCTCAAGTTTGATGGAAGGTTGCCCAGAAACAGGTGGTCGAGGTGGTCGATGACCCTGTTTGGAGACTGACCCTTCGCCAACCTCATAGCCACACCCGAGCAGAGTGTCAATCCCAATCTCATCAACGACTTGGGCCTCCACTCGCCGTGTGAGCACTATCCCAAGGTGCTCAAACACCCTTGTCAGTAGAAACCCATATCCAAGATCATGGGCCCAGGTGGTGTTCGCAATTCGCCCTATGTGGCGAATCATAATTGCAGGGAGGTTGATTAGTTCCTCCCGATCCAGTCCACCAGGCATTGATCGAGGGCATCAGCTGAGTTTCGCCCTTGACCTCGCGGAATTATGTTCTTGATAGTGAACATAAACAATAGTTGGTGCAGGGAGGTCATTTCACCCTTCTTAACAGAGAGGGGTGTTCTCAGGCCCTGTTTTTGACTGAGGCGTTGGGACACCTCTAGGAGCCTGGCTGTTTCTAGGGCTGTTTTGTCTTCCCTCACATACACGTCAAAGCCTTAGGAGGGTACTCCCAAAATTTTTCCAAGTGTGGGCGCATCAATCTTAATGCATTGCCCATTCACAAAACTAGTCACCACCCCTTCGGTGACACTGCAGTTGGCGTAAAACTCAGCCAACTCAGGCACAGAACACCCCAGCTGGGTGTTTGCAAACAAGTCGAGCCAGCCTTGAGCGCGCAACTTGGTCAGGAACACCCCCAGACCCTGTTCCTCGAAAAAGCTTACATTCACTACCTTCCCCCTGACGACATTGCGCTTAAGCAACTGCGCATGTTTGTCAGACATAGGAGAGGGAGTGAACTGCTTTGGGCGTTTGGGGGCAGGAACAGAGGTGGTAGCTTCTGGTAGGGGGGCTGTTCTGGGCTTTCGCTTGAGGGGTGTTTTTGCAGGAGAGGGCTTCACAGCAGGTTTAGTGGTTGATTTTGGAGGGGCTTGTTCTTCAGAGGACTCGGAGAACACCGGTGTCCCCTGTTTGAAGGTGGTGTTCTCAGAGTCAGAACTCGAGAACCCTTCGGTAGAAGAGGAGGAAATCTCCTCGATGACAGGAGCAGAGGGTTTGGAGATACGGTGAGAGGATTGAAAAGCTATTCTCGCAGATTTGCGAGAAGGCTTGGAGGGTTGTGGAGAAGAGGGAGTTTGAGAGGGCTGAGACCTTGGTTGTGGCCTTGGTCTTGGCGTGCTGCTACGCCTGGCCACTATTTTCACCCTTTTCCTTTTCTCTCCAGTTTGAGCGACCGAAGTGGGGGTTTCAGCCTCAGGGAGAGAATCCTTCTCTAAACTCTCCTCTGATGTCTCATTCGACTTCCCTTGGAAGTCGACATTCAGATCCTCCACATACACACCTTCGACAGAGGCAGCCCCTGTTTCTGTCGCTGTGTCAGGAAACAACCCAGAAGAACAGGGCTCAAAATTAAACCCTTCAGGGGTTTCCAAGAGTTGGTCTTGAGACCCCGATAGTGTACCCTCTGACTCGACTTTAATGGGACAAGCAATTGTCCCTACAAGGAACACCAATTCCCTTCCACACTCGAAGGAAATATCATCCATCCCCATTCCCACTGATTGTAGAGACAAGCTTTTCAGGAATTTGAAAGGCTTGTACAGGATTGGGCGAGGGGGAGCAGGGATTGAGGACGCAAGAACGAGGGCTTTTGATTGAGAGGAGTTGTTGGGAGCCATTGTTGCTAGAAGAGAGAGATTAGGGTTTAAGGTTTTTGCAGGGTTTTCAGGTTTTGCTTGTGTGCGAGATGAACGACAGAACTGAGAACAGGGCATATAAAGAGAGAGAGAGAGAGAGCACCCAAAATCTTTAGAAGATTTCTCGGTTTGCAACGGGTGTGAGCATTAAAAGCTTGTGCCTTGGGAAGGAAAGAAAACACATCGAGCAACCAAGGGGCGTACCTGTTCTCTTCGTTATGCCTGTTCTTTGCCATCTGATCTTGATTGGACTTAATGGTATTAAGACGGCTCCAGTACATCCCCTTATGCTGCACTAAGTGGATAAGTAGAGACAAAATGCACGCAATTCGAGTGTATACAATCACATCCGTTGTTAATAAGATTTGCAAATAGAGGGAGAGAACAGGGTGTAAAGGTTGATCTTACCAAACCCAATTCATGTTCTGGAAACAGGTATCTCAGGGTGTTCTCACCAATCCTAGTTCCAGTCTATTTCTCTCAAATTGATCTCTAGCTAGTGCCTTAGTGAATATATCAGCAATTTGATTTTCCGTTGTGCAAAAATTCATAGAGATTAAACCCTTTTCAACATTATCTCTCAAGAAATGATGTCGAATGTCAATATGCTTTGTTCTTTTATGTTGACATGGATTTTTGGCAATGTTAATTGCACTTGTATTATCACAAAAAATAGGAATGCATCCAGTGTCAACACAAAAGTCCTTAAGATGTTGCCTTATCCACAACAGTTGAGCACAACATGAAGCTGCTGCAACATATTCAGCTTCTGCTGTGGACATGGTAACAGAATGTTGCTTCTTGGTAGCCCAAGATACCAAACAAGGTCCAAGAAAGTGAGCTATACTTGAGGTACTCTTTCTATCAACTAGGAATCCAGCATAGTCAGCATCAGCATATCCAACAAGATCAAAATTACAACCTCTAGGATACCATAAGGCTAAATTGGGTGTATGTTTTAAATATCTTAGTATCCGTTTCACAGCCTTAAGATGAGTTTCCTTAGGATTAGACTGAAAACGGGCACATAAACCAACACTAAAAACAATATCTGGTCTACTAGCGGTTAGGTATAGGAGTGACCCAATCATGCCCCTATAGAGTTTCTCCTCAACTGAGGGACTCCCATCATCCATAACCAACCTGGTTGAAGGAGAAGTAGGAGTGTCTACGGGTTTGGCCAACTCCATCCCAAAACGCTTAAGTAGCTCCTTGATATACTTTTGTTGATGGATCATGGTGCCGTTTGGAGTTTGCTTGATTTGTAAGCCTAAGAAAAAGTTAAGCTCACCCATCATGCTCATCTCAAACTCACTCCTCATCATATTTGAAAATTCATTGCATAAATCATGATGAGTTGCACCAAATATAATGTCATTAACATATATTTGGACAATCAATAAATGTTCCCCCTTAGATTTTAGAAACAAGGTATTGTCTACCTTGCCTCTTCTAAAATCATTTTCAATTAAAAAACTTGACAACCGTTCGTACCAAGCTCTAGGAGCTTGTTTTAGGCCATAAAGAGTTTTGTCAAGTTTGAAAACATGGTTAGGAAATTCACTGTTTTCAAAACCAGGGGGTTGTTTGACATACACCTCTTCTTTAAGGTATCCGTTGAGGAATGCACTTTTCACGTCCATTTGATATAGCTTGATTTCCATATGAGCTGCAAAGGCTATTAAGATTCGAATAGCCTCAATTCTAGCAACTGGTGTAAAGGTTTCTTCATAATCGATCCCTTCTTCTTGATTATACCCTTGAACAACCAGCCGTGCCTTGTTCCTAGTGACTGTTCCTGACTCATCCAGTTTGTTTCGGAACACCCACTTGGTTCCAATGATTGTTCTCTCTGCAGGTTTAGGTACAAGGTGCCATACTTTGTTTCTTTCAAATTGATGGAGCTCTTCTTGCATTGCCGTGATCCAATCTGAATCTGGAAGAGCTTCATTCACACTTTTGGCTCAATATTAGAGAGAAAAGCATAGAAAGCACATAAATTCTTAAGCTTAGACCTAGTTTGCACTCCACTGTTAATATCAGACAGAATTTGATCAAGGGGGTGCGAACTATGGTACTTCCATGGTCGTGGAGTAAGAGGATCCACAGACCCATGCTCTACTCTAGTCGTAATATCAAGCTTACGATCATCTCCTGAGCCTGTTTCTGCACCTGTTTGTAAGCCTGTTCCTGAAGAACATGGTCCCGAACAGGGTTCAACGGTGTTTCCCCCTGTTTGGTGTTCACCTTGCCTGCTGTTCTGAGGAACACCTTCAGGAGTTGTTTTCTCCATGGTGTTCTTACCTCGTTTATCTTGGAGCAACACTTCTTTTCGAACAAGACTTAATTCAAGTTCATCTTCCTGTGCATCATTCTCACCCAACAAGTTAGATTCATTAAAAAGCACATGCACACTTTCCTCAACACACAAGGTTCTTTTGTTAAAGACTTTGTATGCCTTGCTGTGAGAAGAATAGCCAAGAAATATTGCCTCATCACTCCTAGGGTCAAACTTTCTTAAGGCATCCTTCCCATTATTATGCACAAAACACCTACAACCAAATGTTCTCAGGTGCGTAATATTGGGTTTTCTGTCCTTGAAAAGTTCATAAGGAGTTTTGTTCAAAATGGGTCTGATCATGCATCTATTTATAATGTAACATGAGGTGTTCAATGCTTCTGCCCAGAAATACCTAGGAAGACCACTAGCAATAAGCATTGTTCTGGTCATGTCTTCCAGGGTGCGATTTTTGCGCTCAACCACCCCATTTTGTTGGGGTGTTCTTGGAGCTGAGAAGTTATGATCAACACCATGTTCATTATAATAGTTGATAAAACTTGCATTTTCAAACTCAGTTCCATGATCAGATCTCAAGCTAATTAAAGAGTGTCCTACTCTCTTTTCAACCTTTTTGAGAAAGGCAATAAAATTCTCAAAGGTTTCATCTTTGGATGCCAAAAACAAGGTCCAAGTAAATCGAGAGTAATCATCCACTACAACAAGCACATACTTTTTCCCACCTCTACTAGTTATCCTCATGGGACCACACAAATCAATGTGTAATAATTCTAGAGGTCGGGTAGTGCTTACACATTTTTTCGATTTAAAAGAAGATCTGACTTGTTTGCCTTTTGCACAAGCTTCACATACCTTGTCATTATTAAATTTGATGTAAGGTAGTCCAATAACCAGGTCTTTTGAAACAAGTTTGTTTAAAAGAGTAAGGCTTACATGACCTAGTCTCTTGTGCCAGAGTCTTATGTCATCATTCACAGCACTCAAACAAGTCAGGTTGTTTTGGGGAAGAGTGGAAATACATACTTTGTAAACATTTTTGTGTCGCTTCCCCCTTAATACGACATCTCTGTGTTGACATTGACAACCAAGCAATGTGTTCGTGAGAACACCACTAGGTTGTTCTTGTCACACAGTTGGGACACACTTAGTAAATTATGCTTTAAACCATCAACTAAGTGCACATTATCAATTGAGTGGGAGAGAGTTTTACCAATACTACCTACACCGACAATTGTCCCACACTTGCCGTTGCCAAAAGCCACGCTCCCACCGGTTGAAGCTGTAAGTGAGAGAAAGTTTGATTTTTCTCCAGTCATATGTCGCGAACACCCACTATCAACATACCACAGCTGCCTGTTTTCAAGGTTGTTTTCTGATCTGTTTGACAGGGTATTTCTTACCCTATTTGCTGGGTTGTTTGTGGGGTTGTTCTCTCTCACTTCAGCCTGCAAAACAAATCACAGGTTAGTTTTGGGAACCCAGATCCACTTGGGTCCCATTCTTTTAGACAAGTAAAGCTCATCTTTTCTAATCCAGATTTGTTTCACATACCTTTCATTTTTTTCAATGACATACCTTCTCAGAGGACATGAATATCGATAGTGACCAGTTTTACCACAATGAAAGCAAACAATGTTTTCAGGTAATCCCACATACTTTCTATGAATTGGGTAAACTGTTCGTTTAGGCTTATATCCAAGTCCCTTTTTGTTTCGACTGTGGTGAGTGTTTAACCAATCAAGGGCTTGTGAGGACTTGTTCCAGCGCTTGGTTGTGATAAGCTCGGTTTCCAGTTTTTCTATATTAGCATGCAAACCCTTGTTCTCCCTGAGCAAGGACTCAACCATTCCTTCCACCTCAAAGAGTTTTTCCTCCATTCGAGAATAATCTCCTTCTTTTATAAAGAGGTTTTCTTTGAGCGTATTAATATTTTCATGTAAGCCCAGTTTTTCATTTTTAAGGATCTCATTTTCTAGTTCTAGGTCTCGGACATCTCGTTTCAATTCAGCACAAGTATCCATCAAGGTATACAAAAGTTCTTCGAGAGTTGCTTTATTGAGACCACGTACCTTGTTCTTGAGATCAGTAAGACTGTTTGTTGATTCATCATCTGAATCCGTGTCACTTTGTGCCATGAGAGCTACAGCACCTTCATCAGTTTCAGACTCACCTTCATCCTCAGAGGAATCTCCCCAGGCAGCAAGCATAGCCTTCGAGAATCGTCTCCCAGAACTGCTTGCAGCTTGTTTTCTACCTTGTTTCCTGGGGTGTTCTTGCTCTTGCTCTTCTCGAAGTAGTGGACAGTTCTTCACAATGTGATCTAGTTTGCCACATTTGAAACACCTGTGAACTGTTCTCGGGGGGTGTTTTTGGACTTACTGAAGTCTTTTGTTTTGCTGTTTTCTTTGACCTTTTTGAAGAATTTCTTGAACTTTCTTGTCATTAAGGCCATCTCTTCATCCTCAAGGTCAGAGTCATCATCCTCTTGTGCTTTCAAGGCAAGCCCACGATCCTTCTTCTGCTCCTCTTTTTGTTGTGAGTTCTTTCTGAGTTCATAGGTTTGAAGATTGCCAATCAACTCGTCGAGGGTGATCTTGTTCATGTCTTTAGCTTCTTGGATGGCTGTCACCTTCACTTCCCAAGACCGAGGCAAAATCCTTAGAATCTTCCTCACCAGCTCTTCTGTGATGAAGGATTTTCTCAGGGGTTTTAGCTCGTTTGTTATGTGGGTGAAGCGTGTGTACATATCCATCACGTTCTCACGATCACCCATATCAAACAACTCATATTGCCTCATAAGTAGCTCAATACGTGATTGTTTGACTTGACTTGTTCCTTCATGAGCTACTTGGAGGGCATTCCATATTTCCTGAGCTTACTCACACTCCGAGATACGTGTATATTCATCTGGACCTAGGTCAAAATATAATAGCTTCTTAGCCTTGGCATTCTTTTCCATTTTCTTATAGTCTTCACCATCAAACTCTATGGGTTCTTTGGGAACCTTCTTACCATCTTCAAGCACCTTGGTGGGAACAAGGGGCCCGTTCTTGATGAGCATCCATAATTCATAATCTTCTGCCTGAATATAGTTCTCCATCCTATTCTTCCACCAACTATAATGTTGGCCGTTGAAATAGGGTGGACGAGTAATGGATTGCCCTTCAAGGATTCCTTGTGGTGTACTCATCTTCATAATCTCTCAAGGTGTTAGCCCTTTTGAGAGAACCTGCTCTGATACCACTTGTTGAATTCCAAGAGTACACAACCACAAGAGGGGGGTGAATTGTGGTGGTCGATTTTCGCCTAATAACTGACAAACAACCGTAGCACTTGATTACAGAGATTGTTTGTAAATCACAAACAACCTTACGCCTTGTTTGTACCGGTTGTTCTCAATTGATTCAGTAGCGAAATTCAAAGTAATAAATGCGGAAATAAAGCACACACAATTTTTACGTGGAAAACACCTCTAGCCCAACTGAGGTGTGAAAAACCACGACCTACCTCGTGTAGGATTTAACCACTTCACTAACGGGCTGAAAACGTTACAAAAGCAACACTCCTTGTTACAACTTGTAACCCACGTAACCTTCTTCCCTAAGACAGGTTACACCACGTCCAATCTCACCAGATAGGACACGTCCAAAGTCCACACGACTGAGGACACACTCACTCACTTTCTGTTCTGAGAACAGGGGTACAAAACACCTTACTGGGGTGCTTCTGACTTAAGCAGATGTAAGGTACAATGAAGTCCTATTATGCCAAGAAATTGAAAGCTCAGTTAAGCACAATCTTCTCACGGTTTTTCTCTTTGAAATTCAGCTCTAAGAATCTCTTACTTCTTTGTAAAAACCGGATTGTCAAATGGGAGAGAGAATTTCAATATTTAAACGCACAACCCAACGGCTATTCTTTTCAAAAGATAGGGAAAATCTTCTATTTTTAGTCGCTTAGAACATTCACCAAAGATTTCCAACGGCTAAGAGAGGAGAGAAGATTTTCTTAAAATATCTTGGCCGAGTAATCTAGCTTAAAAAGGATAAAATCTTGATTTATCCCAAATTCAATCAAGACCTAAAAATAAGGGATAAGAATCTTTCAAGAGAAATCTTTAGCAAAAACGGTTTTGCAATTTTTTTTTTTTCAAATTCAAAACAAATCTTTTTAGATCTGGCAGCCAACCGAAGCAAATTTCCAGATAAGACTGATGTAGCTGCTGTAGTTTTTGAGAACACCCTAGGCACCCTGTTTGCAGGGTTGTTTGGAAATGGTGTCCCAAAGCAACTTTTCGAAAACCGTTTTCAAGAAGTGCTAAAAATGATACTTTCAAGATTGGCATATTAACAAGAGTCTAAAAGATAAAAACTAAATTAACCAAGACTCCTTGTAAGAATTAGTTGTCTTGTCAAGAGTGAATATGCTGCTCCAAAACACCTTGGTCACCTTGATTCCTTGGGTGATCTTGTGTAGCTGAATGTTCCTCAAGACTTAAACCATATGTGTTGTTTGCTGATCTTGTGTCACTGAAGCTCGGAACCTGTTCCTAAGACTTGTTCTCAACATTTAGCCACCAGGTTAATAAAATATCACAAACAGCGGTGTAGGAACAACGGTGTATTAGGCCCTGTTTGGAGAGCTTGTTTGGAACAACATTACTTAGACAAATATGTTGCTCTTGGATTTATTATCATCAAAACTAAATATAATCAACACTCTTGATCACAAGATAGAAGAGAAGATATAATAACAGGTAGGGTCTCTTTGGGCCTAAAAACACACACTTGAGTGAATCAAGAAGAGGTTTCAACTCAAGTTTAGGTGGAGAAACAACAGAAGGTGGCATAAGAGAACTAGCCAAAGGGGGAAGAGGTTCATAAGTTGGCACCCAAGAGGAAGACTCAAGATGAGGAGTGGAGTCAAAAGTAGAATTCATCTAACCTATCATACTTCCTAAGTCAAACAATCTCAAATCCTTATGGAAAAGACAGATTCTCAAGGGATAATTGCTCAGAATAGTAGCTGAAGCCTCTTTAATCATTTCATCAATCACATCAATGAAGAAACACAGATTCATTTTCAAACACAGGTTGAACAGAAGCTTTAAAAATGTTAAGCTTAACCCTCATCTTCATGACTAAGACATCCATCACTCCCAACCTACAGTTAATGGTGGCATTAGCTGTGGCTAGGAAGGGACGTCCTAAAATAAGAGGGATCTGCTTAGAAGCATGAGTAGGGTCCATGTCCAACACAACAAAGTCAACAGGAAAGAATCCTTTATCAATTTGCATCAAGACATCATCCATTCGCACCCCAGGAGTCCGAACCGACCTATTAGCAAGCTGGAGGGTACGTATAGTTGGAAGGTTTCAGTTTATCTAATCCCAACTCTAAGTAAATAGAATATGGTATCAAATTGACACTAGAACTCAAATCCAAAAGTGCCCTTTTAATTTTGTGATTGCCAATAAAACATGAAATGGTAGGGACACCAGGATCTTTGAACTTAGGTGGAGTATCACATTTCAGAATTGAACTCACCTGTTCACTTAGAAGAACCTTTTTAAACTTCTCATCTTTAGATTTTCTTTTAAAAGTGCACATGTCTTTAAAGAACTTAGCATAGGCTGGGATCTGTCTAATCGCTTCTAAGAGGGGAAGATTGACCTTAACTTGCTTAAAGGTCTCTAGGATGTCATCTCTTTGTTTGTTTTTCTTTGAAGGGAACGGTGCATCCAAAGCTTGAGGGTAAGGAACCCTTGACTTATATGCTATAGTGGGGTCAGATATAGCAGGAGAAGGGGATGGGTCGTTCGTTTTTCAATCTCAAGGTCACTCTCGATGGTCTTAAGTCCTTCATCTTTATCATGTTTCTTCTCATTCACTTTGTTATCTACTTCTTTACCACTCCTAAGAACTATTACAGCTTTCAATTGTTCAAATTGCTGGCTTTTAGGGCTCTGGATGGGATGACTCGGAAGTTTTCCTTCTTCTCTTTTACCTACAGCTATAGCTAGTTGTCTAAGTTAGGTTTCTAACTTAGCTATAGATTGTGAGTGAGAGTCAACAATGTGCATCTTAGACTCAATTCCTTGGAGCTTAAAATCAACATTTTGCACAACAGAGGTCAAGGTTCTAAGGGTAGAAATTACCTTGTCTATATTAGAGCTCCCAGATGGAGCTTGATGGGAAGAGGGAGGAGCATATTACTGGTTTTAGAAACCAGAAGGGGTAGGTCTACTAGACTGGGCCTGAGGATTCTTAACATTTTGAGACCTCCATGAAAAATTAGGATGATTCCTCTAACCATAATTATAGGTATTAGAATAAGGATTGTTGGATGAAGGAAATTCTTGGGCAGCATTTACTTGTTCAGTCATACAGTCAGACTTACCAATACACAGACATTCAGTAGAAGCATGCATGGGACTAGCACAAATTGAACACACATCTTGCATAGAAGGGGCATTAGACACTTTGTTCATGCACAATAATTAATCAAATTTCTTAGCTAAAGCATCAACTTTACTAAAAAAGTCAATTGAATGTGAAACCTCATAAATCCCCTCTTTACTTCCTAATTGCATAAGCAAATCAGAATGTGAGGAAGTAGTATGCAAGTGTGAATTTTCACTCAAATATTCAAATAATTCCCAAGCTTCTTCAGGAGTTTTGTACAAGAAACTACCACCACATGACGCATCAACCATCTGCCTATTATGCTCATCTAAGCCAGAGTAAAAACTCTGGACAAGTTGCCACATAGGTACCTCATGGTGAGGACAACATCGCAATAATTCTTTAAACGTTTCCCAACTTTCATGCAATTGCTCATTTTTATTATGTGAGAAGGTGGTTATAGCACGTCTTAAGGCAGTCAGGTTACCAATGGAGAAAAACTTTTTCAAGAATTCCTTTTTCAATTGATCCCAAGTGATGATATTTATCTTAGTATCCAACCAAGCTTTAACTTTATCTTTTAAACAAAAAGGAAAAAGCTGCAAGCGAAGAGCATCACCAGAGATATTATTTAAAAACACAGTAGAGCAAATCTGTAAGAATGCATCAACATGCTTGAAAGGATTTTCAGACTCTAGCCCATAAAACGACGGAAGTATTTGGATAAGAGGATGTTTAATCTCAAATGACACCGTAACAGTGGGCATACGTGATCTTGTTGGTAATCATAAGTGGTGGAAGTGAAATATTCCTTAAGTTGCTTAGGTGGTGGGGTTGGTTGTTCATCAGCCATTTTGTTCTTAGATTCTGATTTCTTAACTCTTATCTCACGAAGAAAGCGTTTAATTTCAGGATTATATGATTTAAGATCTAAGCACAAAGAATGTCTACCAAGCATATACCAACCAACAACAAAAAGAAAATAATGAAATCACCACAATGATAACCACCAAATAAAATAAAAGAGAAAAAAGAAAAGAGAGAAATAAGAAGAGAGAAATAAGAAGAAAGAAAAAAAATAAACATAAAAATAAACAAATAAAAGAAAGAACCAAGGGAAGGGGGAAAATAACAAAAAATAATAAAGCAAAATAAAGCAAAATAAAAGAAAATAAAATAAAAAACAAAATAAATAAAAAAAAACAAAGGAAATAAAAGGGGAAGGGATTGTTAGATTAGGTACAATAAATAAAATAACAAAAAGAAAAAAAAAAGGTAGATTGGGTTGTTAGACTAGTGGGGGAGAGGGAAAAAATAAAAATAAAAAATAAAAAAATAGATTAGGTTAGAAGGGATAGGAAAAATAGTTAGATTAGAAGGGAGCGGGAAGAGCAAAAATAAAATGGTTAGATTAGGAGGGATTGGGGAATGAAATAAAAAAGAAAAGGGAAGGGGATGGAGAATAAATAAATAAAATTGTTAGACTAGCAGGGAAGGGGGAAAAATAAATAAAAGGAAGAGAAAATTCAAAAATCACTATTTGTTCTCCGGTAACGGCGCCAAAAACTTGATGTAGATTTTATGTTTAGTTTTAAGACCCTTTTTACTTGCAAGTGCATGAAGTTAATTGTAGACAAGCGAGTATAGGGGTGTCAATCCCACGAGGAACACTAGTAATTTTAAATTTATCCTTTCTGATTGTGAAGAATAATTCAATTTATAAGTTCAATTATCAAAATGAATTAATGAGCAAAATAAGAGTAAACAAGTTAAGAAATTAAAGAAAGATCTAGGACTTTGGATTTTACCTTTGATGTCAATATTGATTTACTAATTCAAATGGGGATTCAATTTGTCACTTCTTCAACCCAGCTGCAAGCATTAGGCCATAAGTCAAAAAGATGGTTATTATTGTCAAATGAGATTATTTATTTAGTGGCTTAGCATGAATTATTCTTTTTAGGTATAACTCATCTAATTTCTAGCATAAATTATTCAATTGAAATAATTATAATTTCAAGTCCAATTACATAATCATCATATTAGCCTACGAGGTCTAATATTCATTTGAGATAGCAAATTAAACTATTGTAATCAACATGATTAAACATTAGTATTAAGATGCATAAATAGATTACGATCAAATATAAACTCAAGATTATGTAAAAGAGATAAAAATAACCCCATAAGAAATTAGCAAAAGAATATTATTACCAAAGATCCATCCTAATCCTAGAATGAGTAGTTTAGCCGGCCATAATTAGTGAAAACACGATTAGAGTTGGTATATTTCACTTCCCATGTCCAAACTTTGTACTCAATTACACAAATGATATAATCAAATGTAAACTCTTAAATTTGACTTACAAATGAGATGAGAAGAGAAGAGAAAAATAGCTAACAAAGCTTATTTTCTTCTTAACCCCTCAACCAAAATGATCTTGTCTTACAAAGACTCTCTCAACTCTCTAAAAAAATAGAAAATGGGAGATGGGAGAATGAGAGAGAGAATGGATGAATGTATGAGTGTGAGTGTGAGTGTGAGTGTGTATGGATGGATATGGGTGTCTTTTTCTCTCAACCTTGAACTCTTTTTATAGTGAAAATCCAACCCCTTAGGATACCCCCAAAATCAATGAAAATCAATTCTAATTAATTTGGGATGTTACATGCATGGTCATGGCTAGTCATAAGTATAATATTAATTTTGATTAATGGCATTTGACTAGGTTAAGAATTAACCATGTGGGAAAATGGGAGAAGGGGGAAAAAAAAAGGTGGATGCAGGCTAGTGAAGGCTGGCATTTGGGCCGTAGAGAGCAGGCCCAGACGGGAGAGGGGAGGAAAGGAAGAGAGAGAGATGAAGTGAAAGGGAAGGAGGAAGCTGAACTAGGCCACCCAGAACAGGCCCAAACAGAGAGAGTTGGAAGGGAGAAGAGGAGAGGGGAGAGCTGAGGAATTGGGCCACACACAGAGCCCTGATCTGTAGAGAAAGGCGGGCTGAGGGAGATGGCTTGTGAAGCTGGCGCATGCGGAGAGAGCGAGGAGAACCGAGTATGATAGGTGCAGGCGTAGGGCCGAGGATGATGATGAAATGTGGGCTGGGGTGACTGCTGCATCTTTCTTGGGCCGCGAGAAGCTGGGCCGGACCTTCTGTTTCTTCTTCCTTTTTTTTTTCTTTCCTTTCCTTTGGGCTCAAGCTTGGACTCTAGGCATTGCACTTGTAGGAGTTCCGAGTAGAATTAATCAACTTCATCCCAAACTCTTCTATATTTATTTCTACCTGAAAATTTCATAAAATATGCATTATTTACCCATAAGAATTTATTTCAAAGACATAAAAGTAGGTGAAATGAAGGAGAAAATTATATATAAAATATGAATTATCAGTCATACACACAGAATTCTAGTCATGACAAGTAGAAAGGTTTGATGTTTGTTTTATAGGTGTGCTTCAAGTCAAACACTGATCTTTGGTACCTTGATGGCAGCTGCTCAAGGCACCCGATTGGTGATGCAATAATCTTTTCAGAATTTGAAGAATCAAATCACAGCAAAGTTGCATTTGGAGATGAAAAAGCATGGAAGGATCATTAGAGTGGGAAAAGTTTATCAAAATCCATCTGACTGTATTGAGAATGTTTACCTGGTAGACGATCCTAAATTGAATCTACTCAACATCTCTTAATTATGTGATAAAAGGAATAAGGTTACCTTCAATCATGCTTTATGTGATGTCTCTAGCATTGAAACTAGAAAAACCATTATGTCTATATTTAGACTGAAAAATGTTTATGTATTAACTTTGGTCATGTTAACTCCAAGAATTTTGCATGTTTTGAAGTTGTTAATAATGGGCATAGTTGTGTCATAGAAGGTTGGGTCATGCTATTGTGTATATTATTGATGAACTATCCCAGCATGATCTGGTAAGAGGTCTTCCTAAGCATAGATGTGTGTAAAGATCAAGTTTACAATGCTTGTGTAAAGGGAAAACAAGTTAGAACTTCATTCAATCCCTAAATACTATTTCAATTAACTTTAAGGCCCCTTGAATTATTATATATGGATTTATTTGGTCCTATGAGATTGAGAAGTCTTGGGTGCCAGTAATATGTGTATGTTATTATTAATATCTATTCTAGATTTACCTTGGTGTTCATCTTGAAAGATAAAATAGATACTTTTAAAGTGTTTGCTAAGTGTTGCAGGTAGGTACTAAATGTTCAAGGACTGCCAGTTGAAGCCATAGGAAGTGATCATAGAATTGAGTTCATAGGGGAATTTATTGAGTTCTATGATCAAATGGGAATATCACACAATTTCTTAGCACTAAAGACTCCACAACGGCATAGGTGGTTAAAAAGAAAAAGCAAAACTTGGGAAGTTATGAATAGAATAATGCTACGTTAAAATGATCTTCCAAAGGACTTTTGGGTTGAAGGTATGAATGCTACTAACTATATTCTCAATAGATGCTTGATTAAACTTATCTTAAGGAAAACTATATATGTGCTTCTTCAAAAGAAGCCAAAGGTTTCTTACTTCAAAGCTTCATTCATATGAATGGAAAAGAAAATCTTGGCAAATTTGATATAAGATGTGACAAACACATCTTTATTGGATACTCTCAACATAGCAAAACATATAGAATATACAACAAGAAAACCAAGGTGGTTGAAGAAATCATTCATGTGGTTTTGATGAAAACAATGAAGGGATCGTTAGCTTAGCTTCATTTCAAGATCTTGAACTTGATAGACAAGAAGATGATGAAGAAGAAAGAGCTGAATCCAACAAATCCACGACTCAGAGTTTACCTTAAGGTATCTCAAACCAATCAAAAGATACTATTAGGACCCCTACAGTTGAAAACACTGAGAACACTAAGGCAAGGCAACAGGCAAGCACTAATTAGAATCTCAAAGGAGAGGTTAATGATTCCTTGCCATCATCCTATGAACAACAAAAGATTAAATCTCAACATAAGTGTAAGGATTTGTTTCAAAAGGTATGCAGAGGTATGATTGGATTATTATTATATTCAACTACAAGCAAGCTGGAGATTATATTTAGTGTTTGCTTATGTGTAAGACTTCAATCAACTCCTAAGAGACCATAGCTCTAGGCAGTAAAAAGAATATTGAAGTATCTTGTTGGAACCAAAGACCTAGGTCTATGGTATATAAGAGGTAGTGATCCTGAACTTATAGGATGTTTTGATGCTAACTATGCATGTTACAAAGTTGATAAAAAGAATATATCTATGTCAATTTCTTAGACAATCTCTAGTGTCATGGCATTCCAAGAAGCAAAACTCAGCGATCTTATCTACTGCTAAGGCTGAATATATTGTTGCTAGAGCATGTTGTGCTCAAATACTATGGATCAGCCAATAGCCCAGAGACCTTAGATTGGACAACAAGAAGATTCCTATCAAGTATGACAACCAAAGTGCTATCAACATCACTAAGAATCTTGTTTAGTACTTAAGAACCAAGTATATTAAAGTAAGGCATCATTTCTTTAAAGATCATGTGGAAAAAAGGAGATGTCTTTTTAGATTTTGTGCCTAGTAAAATGTAACTGGTTGGTATCTTTACCAAGCCGGGTAGCAAAGATCAATTCTATTTTGTTTGAAAGGAATTGCGCTTGATTGACGACACTGCTTGAATTGAGGGGTACTTATTCCTCTTAACACTTTGTATGGTAAAAAAATGTTTTTCAAGGAACTTAACTTTGATAACCTGAATAATCTCAAGGCGTTCAAAGTTGAGTCATTTCATGCACTGATTTAGGCATATTCCCATGTTAGTGGAGATTAGTTAATAGCCTCCAGTTAATTGAGATCACTTTCTAAAAATGCGAAAATTGAATTTTGAAAATTAATTTGTAATCTTTTGAAAATTAGGTGAAAAAAAATCTCTTTGAAAATCTTTTAAGTGGTTCCCTCTAATTTTTCCATATTTGGCAACTATTAAAAGGTTGTGGAGCTCTTGCATATGTGAGCATTTCTTGCTTTTGAAACTATCCAATCTAGCTGTGTGATTCCACTCACTTCTAGTCATTAACTCTTCCGAAATTCTATCTTAATGCCCCTTAATTCAAATTCTCTCCCTACTTCACTTCGCTTTCACCTCACCAAACCTAACCCCAGCAAAACCATGAACAGTGAAATCATCTCTGATCTGGAACTAAAATTCTATTCAATTTTTGTGTAATTTTTTTAAATTTTCAGGTTTTTAATTTTTATTTTTCTATGATTGTATGTTGTTTGTTTTATTTTTGGATATTTTTATAGGTTTTTAGGCCTATTTAGAGTCTAGGAAAGTTTTTGTGAAATTTTTTGAAATTTTTAGAATTTTTTACAAATTTTAAGAGTGCTTTTAGTACGGTTTTTTAAATTTTCTAAAAATTTCTAATTTTATTCATTTGCATTATTTTAGATCAGTAAAAATTTAGAGAAAAATACTATGCACATGTTTTGCTTGATTTTGTTGAATTGTTATGTGTAAATAATTCTGAGTTTAAAACTTTGTTAGATTTTCTGTTTATTTTTGTTTTTAGTTGTTATTTTACGTTATTTATTTGTTTTATATCACTGCTTGTCAAAAAATACCCAAAAAAAAACAGAAAATGAAAATGACTAAATATAAGTCTGTGGAAATGGGAATTACATGATCGTTTGAGTTAGAGAGCCTAAAAGAAGAAGGCTCATTATTACTGAACCTGAACCTAAATTAAAAGAAATCGGAGAAGAATGATCTTTAAAAATGATATTTTCTATCTTCCAACGACTATTTTTGCCATCAAGTTTTACTTTTCTTGAGCTATGACCTAATGTGAGTTTTGAATTGAGACCTCATTACACTTAAATGCTCCCTAAGTTCACTAGCTTAGAGAATGCATATTTGTTTCTAAGAGAATTTGAAGAAGTATGTTTTATGATGCATTTCCTTAATATATCCGTTGATGTGGTTGTAATGAAATTAATTCCTTATGCTTTAAAAGATTTTACTAAAAGATTGATGTATGGCTTTGTTCCTAATTTTATTCTACTTGAGATGACTTTGTTAAGGTGTTTTTGGGAAAAAATTTTCTCAATGCAAAAGCTGTAAAGCTAAGGAATGATATTAATCAATTCGTTCAATTGGAAAGGGAATCATTTTGAAAATACTTAGAAAGGTTTAAGAATTTGTTAGCTTAGTGTCCTCACCATGGTTGAGTCGTTTATTTCCTAAATTGTTTATAAAGGACTTGACCTACTAGGGTGGCTTTTAATCTAAGCGCACCACTGCTGCTTAAGAGTTTTTATGGGACTTAGCGAAAAGACCATGTAGTATGAAACCACTAGAGATTATAGTATAAGTTCTAGGCTCGTTCGTAGGGGTGGAATGCATGATGTTTCTGATGTGAGTCATCTTAATTCTAAAATTGCTGTCTTAGAGAAGTTATTAAAGGGGTTATCTATTCAACAACCCAAATCTTCATAGACTTCTTTGGTGTCTTATTCTTATTGTCATACCTTGGACCATACATTGAGTTTTGATACTTATTTTGCTCACCAGTTATTTATTGGATAAGAGCAAGTGAATATGGCCTACCAAAAACCCAAAAATGATCCATTCTCCCCTCACTTAAACAAATAGTAGAAAAATAACCTGAATTTTTCATGGATTAGTGAACGAAATGATGTTGTTCCCGGCTCCCAGCCTGGAGTATTTCCTGGAAATATCTCCCCACCATCTCCTATTCTTTTAGTTCTCATCGACAGGCTTTTTAGGCTATGACCAGTGCACCGAGACTACCCCTCCTATTGCTCAAACTCATCCTCCTCCTGGTTATACTGATATTGATAAGATTGAGAGGAGACTAAACAGTAATATAGAAAGAATAGAGAATTTTAATATTAAAAAGATGGTAAGAATGATGACTGAATACTTTTCTCAATTAGCATCTCTACTAGGTAGCGAAGTAGCTTTCCTAGTCAACAAGAGGTGAAAGCTAAGCGACTTGCTTCCTCTTATTCTTCTGCACCTGTCTCTAGTAAGAATGTGAGGAAAGTAAATGTAGTCATAACCTTTAGATTAGGCTAAGAGGTTGATAATCAAGTAGGTAATGTGAAAGAAACCTACAGAGCCCTCACACTTTCTTCCCAAATTCATCTTCTTCTTCCTCTTCTACACTAGAGACTAGTTCATCTAGTACTTTAGGGGATACTACTGATGATGTCTCTAGTAATCCCCCTTCGACCCACCTTATGACTAAGAGGAGCATAAGGAGAAAGGTTCTACTGATATAGTGGATCTCTTATCTCCTATAGATTGTCCTAAGAAGGATCTCTTAGCCAATTGTGATAGTTCTACCATTTCACATCAAATACAGGTGAAGTATAACGACCTCAATTGTTAAACCATTTCTATAGCCATAGGAGACCAACTCTTTCGTAGAGCATTGCTTGACTTAGGGGCTAGTGTAAATTTGTTACCCTTCACTGAGTATGAGAGTCTAAGGTTAGGTGAGCTAAAACCTACCAATATGGTAGTTTAATTAGCAGATAGATTGCCTAGGTTGCCAATAGGTGTAGTAGACGATGTACTAATTAAGGTGGATGAATTTTATTTACTAAGTAAACTTCATTATGCTTAAAACTGAGAAGGTGCTTACAGATCCCTGTTATTCTAGGGCACCATTTCTGGGCTACTTCAAAGGCTCACATTAACTATAGAAATGGAATGGTAAAAATCTCTTTGGCAATATGACTTTAGTGTTAAACATCTTTAATTTGCAATGACAGCCTTCAAAATTTGATGATATAAAGACTTATGCACTTAACTCTGTAGAGGATTCTATTTATGATGATGAGCTTGATGATATGTTTGCTACTGGGTTAGAATCTTTTTCCAATTGGTGATAAGCCTAAATATGATGTGTTTGAGTTTGATGACTGTGCTCTGTTTTAATTCTGAATCTTTGCTTGCTTATGCTATTGACTCTAATTTTGCTACTGCATCTCTTGATTTAAAACCTCTTCATGATTTTCTTGACTATTCATTTTTTAGACCCAATGAAACTTGACACGTGATTATTGCTTTTTTAACTTAGATCAGGACCAAGATGAAAAATTGAATGCCTTACCTAGAGAGAACAAGGGAGCCATATGTTGGACTTTAAGGAATATCAAGGGCATTACCTCCTCAATTGTGTAGCATAGAATCCATTTGGTGGATAAGGCTAAGCCCTACCTTGACCGCCAAGTCATTTGAACTTGACCTTGAAGGAAGTAGTTAGAAAGGAAGTCCTAAAATGGTTAGACCATTGGATTGCCCATCCCATTTCTGGTCGTGAGTGGGTTAGTCTCATTTAAGTCGTTCCTAAAAGGATCGATATACTGTGATTAGGAATGACACGCATGATTTAGTTCTCACTCAAGTCCAGTCTGGGTGGCAGGTTTGCATTGACTATTGACATTGAGATTTCTTAATCAAAAATAAAAGAGAGAGAAGGAGAGATAGAGAATAAGGAGGCATTATTATTCATGAATTGATCGACTTAATCAATGACGATACAGGTGCAATATATATACACCTATAAGACTGCAAGAAGAATGCCAACATAATGCTAACATGATGCTAAGTTGGCTATGTTGAGTTAGCTATCCCTTCAATTAATTCTAACTAACTCTGACAACCCCCCTCAAGTTGAAGGATGACAGGATGAAACCCCCACCTTGCTAAGAAGGTGCTGATGCTGTAGGCTAGTTAAAGGCATAGTGAAGATGTCTGCCACCTACTTTACAGTTTTGGTGTAAGATAAAGATATAAGGCCTTCACGAAGCTTTTCTCTAACAAAGTGGCAGTCCAACTCTATATGTTTAGTTCTTTCATGAAAGACATGGTTCTTGGCAATTTATATGATTGCTAAACTGTCACTTTTGACTGAGATAGGCAAGATAGAAGTCACTTGTAATTCTGAAAATACCCTGGTAAGCCAAGAGAGCTTAGCTGTGACTACTCTCATTGATCTATACTTAGCTTCTGCAGAGGATAGAGCCACTGTGGGTTGTTTCTTTAACTTTCAAGAGATAGGGCTCCCTCCTAGCATGATGAGATATGCACTAACAGATTTTCTTGTACAAGGACATTGAACCCAATCTGAATCACAGTAGGCCTGTAGGTTGTAATCTAGTTTACCATTGAAGAATAGACCCTGTGAAGGATCCTTCTTGATGTATCTTAGGGTGTACAAAGCAGCTTTCATGTGTGCTAAAGTAGGAGTTTGAAGAAATTAACTGAGATGTTGTACTAAAATGTAATGTCAAGCCTGGTATTAGAGAGGTAATTTAGCTTTGCCACTAGCTTTCTATGATGAGTAACATTAGCCAAGACATCTGTATTAGGTATCTTTTTGAGAGTGGTGCCATTGGACAAACAATGGCTGTGAGTTTATCACACCTAAACTCTTTTATCATTTCCATGGCAAATTTTATTTGTGTCATAATCAAACCAGTAAGAACCCTGATAATCTCCATGCCTAGAAAGTAACGTAGTCCTTGATCGTGAATTTGAATGTCATTAATGTTTTGATTTGTTCAAGATCATTCCCTGTGACCACAATGTCATCTACATATACAGCAAGTAAGACTATGCCGTTGTCTTTTAGCTTGTAGAACAAAGAATAATAATTCTTTGAGTGCTGAAAACCTAGAATCTTTAAGGTATCTGACAGCTTGGCACACCATTGTCTTGAGGCTTATTTTAAGCCATATAAAGACTTTTGTAATTTGCATAGTATGTTAGGAGAAGATATATCTAACCCAGGGGGGTTTCATATATATATATATATATATATATATATATATATATATATATATATATATCTTATATATATATATATATATATATATATATATATATATATATATATATATCTTCATCCAAATCTCCATGAAGGACAGTATTATTTGCATCTAATTGAAAAATAGGCCATTTCTTTTTGACAGTAGTAGCAAGTAAGCTTCTGATTATTGCCATTTTTACAACAGGGAAGAAAGTCTCATTATAATCTTTCCTTTCTTTTAGAGCAAAGCCCCTAATGACTAGCCTAGCTTTGTATCTTTCTAGACAACCATCTACCCTGTACTTAATCTTATAAACCCATTTACAACTTATAGGATTTTTCCCAACTGGTAGAGGTGTCAAGATCCAAATATTGTTGCCATCCAGTGCATCAAATTCTTTCTGCATTGCTTCTTGCCACTCAGGCTTTCTTGCTTCCTCTTCATAAGATGAAAGTTCTCTATAAAGGTATAAATAATATAGCAGCTTGGATGCATTGTTAGGCAAATAGGCATTGGTAAGAGATGCATTACAACAGATAGATGTTACTGTGCTAGGACAGCATGATATTAGAAGCCCAACTTCCTATGCATAAACATGTATTCTAACAAATAAGAAGGGGTCTTATATTCCCTTATAGATCTTCTTGAAGGCACTGAGTTATAAGAAGATGGTGCTTGTTGTACTTGATCAACAGGAGATGATGTTGCTTGTTCTGCTGTGGCAACATCATTTTGTAATGTGGATGATTGATTTTGCCTAGCAATTGTACTTGAAATGATATTGTAGTCTTCATAAACATGCATTTCTACTTCTTTAGGAAGTGTAAATATATTGGAGTTATTTGTGGAATGAGAAAGAATGGTAGGGAAGAATCTTCTCATGAAATACCACATCCCTTGAGGTGAACATTTGATGTGTTTTAATATTGAGCAACTTATAAGCCTTTTAACCAAAAGCATAACTTAAAAACACACAAGGCACTAATCTGGCTTGGAATTTATCCCTTCTAACCTTAAGAGTGGAAGCATAGCACAGGCTCCCAAACACTTTAAGGTGTTCATAGTTGGGTTTTTGCCCAAGCAAGACATGAAAAGGACTTAAGCCTTTAAGGACTTTAGAAGAAAACCTGTTTATAAGATATATCACTATTAGTACACACTCCCCCCAATATTTCATTGGCAAGCCAGAGTGGAAGAGCAAAGCTCTTGAGGTTTCAAGGAGGTGCTTGTGTTTCCTTTCTACAACACCATTCTGCTATGGTGTTGCTACATAGCATGTCTGATGGATAATGCCTTTGGATAGAAAGTATACTATGGCCTCTCTGTTCAGTCCCAGTTCAAGGGCATTGTCAGATCTTATTATTTTTACCTTGGCATTAAACTTAGTGTACACCATTTCTATGAAGGCCCTGATTAGAGTCATCATTGCTTTTTGTTGCTAATAAGTGTGTCCAAGTTGTTCTACTATAGTTTTCTGCTGTAGTTAGAAAATACTTGTATCCGTTATATGTTTGAACTCTACAAGGTCCCCACAAGTTAATATGTATAAGCTCAAATGTATGTGTAGTATGAATCTAACTATGAGGAAATTAAAGTCTTTGTTGTCTTGCCTTGGAATAAATCAAGCATTGTTTTATTGAATCAACATCAGTATAGTTGGATAACAACCCCAATTTTTATAGTTTTGTAAAACACAAATGCCAAGCCTAGTATGGCATATATCTTCATTGGTCATACTAGCAGTACAAACTGACTCATGATTGTCTCAAGGGAAAACTTGTAAACTCTTGGCAGGATCATCTGATCTTGCTGTAATTCCTAGCTTGAACAGATAGAGTCCAGCATAGACCTCACCAAGAACCTGACTCCTCCATAGTGAAGTGGCATGCATAAGACAATGCTTTGGTGTAAAAATGATATAGCAACTATATTGACTAGCAATCTTGCTCATAAATAATAAGTTGTATATGAAACTTGAAATGTAGAGGACTCTATGTAAAGTCAAGTGATTCTTGAAAGTTATAGTTCCAGCATGTGCAACTAAGACTTGTTTTCCATTTGGTAGAGTAATAGTGTTAGGTTTGGTGAGAGCCATTATCAAACAAATCCTTGTTGTGGCACATATGGTCATTAGCCCCAGTGCCAATGATCTAAGTATTTTGCCAGTCAGAAATGCAAGATAACAAACACAAACTCTGTGCATAACCAAGGCTACTTATACCTGTATAGGTTAAAAATGCTGTTGAACCAGAATTATAGTCAGGCTCTTGATTTGGTACACCATTATTGTACCCTGTCCTATTCAGCTGTACATTTTAAAGCAATGCAATCAGTTGTGAGGACTGCTCTGGGGTCAAATTTGGAACTGCCACATTGTTTGAAGGCAAGAAATTATAGCAGTCATTTGTGAAAGAAGTCCCTTCTTGACCATTTGTCTGAACCAAAGCAGTTGCTCTTCTTGTACCCTTATACTTGTTGTTTAGTGGAAAACCATGTAGCCTGTAATGCTTCTCAATTGAGTGTCCAGGCTTCTTGTAATAGTTATAGTACAGATTGGGTTTCTTCCCTCATTTCTTTCAAACCTGCTATTTGATTCTCAGTTCTTGTGTCAACTCTATCCATTTTTCCTTTGTAATATTGATGTGATTTATGTGACTCTACTATAAGAGAGGCTGAATCTGCAAGAAAATGGCCACTGGATCTGATCTCTATTTGTTTTTCCTCTTGAATCAACATAAAATATACCTGACTAATTGAAGGCAAAGGGCTCATCATGAGGATATTGCCCTTAATTGAGTTATAGTCATCATTTAGCCCCATCAAGAACTGCAACTGTTTTTTATTTTGCTCTCTTTTGAGCATACTTTCAGTAAAATTGTAAGTACATCTTGAATTTGATCCAAATCATCTAGTTCATGCCACAAGCTCTTTACCTTGGTGAAATAAGCTGCTATATCATTTGTACCCTAACTCGCATTACATATCTTCTTTTGAACTTGATATAGCTTGGCACCATTGACTTGACCAAACCTTTCCTTAAGTTCTTCCCACACTTGTCTAGCAGTTTTAGCATATATAATGCTGTCTGCAATGGTTTTGGCTAATACATTCAACATCTAAGACATAACCATGTCATTGCATTTAGTCCATTTCTTGAAATTTAGAAAATTAAGGTCAGGTTTTGGAAGACTTCTCTCAACAAAATACAACTTGCTCTTTATAGATAGAGTAATTGTCATGGCTCTTTTCCAAGAACCAAATCTAGTTCCATCAAACATAGTGGATTATGATGGATGAAGGAAATAAACCTCAACATGATCCTCAGGAGAAATCACAATTGTCTTGGCTTCCGCCATTTCAAAGTTGATCCAGTTTGTAGAATTGATCAAAATCGCAAAAGGTTTTGAATATAACAGATTCTATTGGAGAAATCAAGATTGAAAACAAATCTCTGAATTCTTTGATGTATAAGCTAGATTGATTGAGAAAACGATTCAATCAATTGAACCAAAACAGAAGAATTTGATGTAATTCTTGATGAAACTCAATCTGACTGATGAAACAAATCAGATTGATTGAGAAATAAAGAATTCAGATCGTGAATTTAGAGATCCAGGCTCTGGTACCATGTTGAGACTGAGATTTCTTCATCAAAAATAAAAGGTAGAGAAAGAGAGATAGCGAATGAGGAGGTATCATTATTCATGAATTGATCGAGTTAATGAATGATGATACAGGTGCAATATATATACAGCTATAAGACTACAAGAACAATGCTAACAGAATGCTAAGTTGGCTATGTTGAGCTGGCTATCCCTTCAATTAATTCTAACTCACTATAACATTGACTACACAAAATGGAATGCTGCTACTAGAAAAGATCATTTCCCCCTTCCCTTCCTTAACCAAAACTTAGAGAGGTTAGTTGGACATTCATTCTACTACTTTTTGGATGGATATTCTGGTTATAACCAGGTCTTTATTGCTCCTAAGGATCAGGAGAACACTTCTTTCAGCTACTTTTTTGGTACATATACCAGTAGGGGATTACCCTTTGGACTTTGCAATTCCCCAGCTACCTTTTAGAGTTGCATGATTTCCATTTCCTCAGACGTAATTGAACATTGCATGGAAATTTTCATGGATGACTTATATGTGTTTGAGTCTTCTGTTGATGATTGTTTGTCTAATCGAAGGAAGGTGTTGAAAAGGTTTAGGGAGAAAAATCTAACCTTAAATTAGGAGAAATGTCTCTTAATGGTTGAAACTTGAATATTCTTATGCCATGTTATTTCTATAGATGGAATTAAAGTTGGTAAAGTAAAATTCATCTCATTGTTCATCTTTTTCATCCTACTTGTGTAAAATATATGAGGTTTTTTCTTCGATATGGTGGCCTTTATCATCATTTCATCAAAGACTTTAGTGAGATAACCAAGCCTTTGACCCAACCTTTTAACTAAGGATGTGCCATTTAACTTCTCCGAGGAGTATTATGTGACATTTACTAAGTTGAAAGAAGCCTTAACCACTGCTTTCATTCTTCATCCTCCCCTTTGGGGAGAACGCTTTGAGTTAATTGTGATGCATATGATTATACTATTGGGGTTATTTTAGGGCAACATGTTGAAAGGAAACCCCATGTCATTTATTATGCTAGTCACACCCTAAGTAATCCTAGCTGAACTACACTATGACTGAGAAAGAATTTTTGACTGTGACATTTGGTTTTTGAGAATTTAAGACTGTATCTAATTGGCTCTCATATAATTGTCTATACAACCATTTTGCCCTTAAGCACCTTCTTTCTAAGAAGGATGATAAGCATAGACTTGTGAGATAGATTTTTCTTTTGCAAGAATTAGATAGCGAGATTGGAGATAAGAAAGGTTTTCACAATCTAGTTGTTGACTATTTGTCTGTGATTGTTTGTGACAGATAGCTTAAGTCATATGTTTCTAAATGATTTCCCGATAAGCAGTTCTTTGCAGTCCACCCATACCCTTGGTAAGTTGGTATTGTGAACTATTCAGTGTTTGGTAGGGATCCTAAGGATTGGACTAAAAATAATAGGGGTTGATTCTTCCACCTTGTGAAATTCTTTGTTTTTTAAGACGACCCATTTTTTTTAAGTATTATTTTGACCAACTCTTTAGAAGGTGTGTCCCAGATCATGAGGTTAGAAGCATCGTTTCTTTTGTCATGACCGAGCATGTGGAGGGCATGTCAGAAAGCAGAAGAAAGATAACAGCCAAAGTTCTTTACTGTGATTTCTACTGGTCTACTCTTTTTAAGGATGCTTTTGGGTATTGCAAAAATTGCCCTAAGTGCCAATAGTTGGGTATAATTAGTAGGAGAGATATGCTGCCACTCAATCTCATTATTACAGTGGGGATTTTTTTGATATATGGGGTGTAAACTTTATAGGACCATTTTTCCCTTCGTTTAGGAATGAGTATATTCTGTTAGTAGGGAGTTAAGTTTCTAAGTTGGTAAAGGTCATCTCTACAAGGACCAATGATGCTAAAGTGGTTATGAAATTTCTTAAGGAGAATATCTTTGCTATATTTGGCATACCTCAAGCTATCATTAGTGATCAGAGTACTGACTTCACTAATAGGTCCTTTAATGCTTTGTTGAAAAGTTATCCTATAATTCATAGACTTACTACCTACATCATCCTAGTCCAGTGGTCAAGTGCAAGTGTCCAAAATGCAAATTAAGCATATTCCTGAAAATTTTATGAGTAGGAACTTAAAGAATTGGGCTAATAGAGTTGTACATTCTTTGTGGGCTTATAAGATAGCTTTCAAGACTCTATTAGGTATGTCACCTTGTAGAGTTATCTATAGTGAGCTTTATCATGTCTTTGTTGAGATTGAGCATTGGGCTTGGTAGGCCATTAACATGTTTAATTATGACTTGACTAAGGCCGGTGTGGAGAAAAGACTACGATTGAGTGAGCTACAAGAGATTGGAGTTAAGCCATATAAAAGTGCTAGATCTTACAAAGAGAGGACCAAGTGATTTCATGATAGACACATTCTTAGAAAGGACTTTGCCCCAAGAATGGCAGTATTCCTAACATCCTTTTCTCAGGAAATTAAGGTTCGCTGCATAGGTCCGTATGTTATTTCTCTTTTTTTTTTTTTTCCCTGTAGTGCAATTGAAATATTGGATCCTGGGAGTCGTGCTAAGTTCAATGTGAATGGCCACATATTGAAGTAGTTTTTGGAGCCATCAAACACAAAAGATGTGGAGTGTCTAATATTCTACGAATGGTTATGAGAAGTGATGTACTACTAAGTTAGTTCAGGTGTATCAAGCACCTAACCTAGTTTGATTGAACTTTCTTTCCCTTCTCTCTTTTCTTTTTTCATTTTATTTTATTTTTGTATATATTTGATGCCTTTTGTTTTCTTTTGTATACAAGTTTTTCTTTTGGGTCTGAATGTCTTGTTCTTTTTCTTTATTTTTCGGTCTCCTTTTCTTTTTGTATAACTTTTTCTTTTTAGTCTTTTCTTTTCAATTTATATTTTCTTTCACTCCTAATGATGATATTGTGTGATCTTTATAGGAGTAGGAACCCTTGCTTTAAAAAAAAATTGAAAAAAATTAAAACAAAATCCAAACAGATTTTGTTTTGTTTTGAAGAATATGTGCTATTCTGACTTACTATGTTCTTTTTGTACCTTGGTCATTAGGTTGTCTATAAGTAGGACATGCATGATAGAACTTAGTCTAAAGTGTAACATTTTATGCCCTGACTTAATCCCCTACATTTTTAAAACAAGCTGTCTTTAGGGCCAGCAAAAAAGCCCATACCTGCCTAAGACCCACAAAATCGGTCCCAATGGGCAGGGGTATGGGTGATGAAAATAGAAAAAAATGGATATAGAGTGGGTATTGGTAAAATTGATATGAGTATGGGTATAGGTCCTACCTGCCCCATACCCCGTTTTATCAATATACACCGTACCCATCTCATACCCACCCCATATAAAACTTATACTCGTTTGTTTAAAGTTCTAATTTGTTACTTGTATTTAAATATTTTACTAGTTGTTTTGAGGTGTATGATATTCAAGACTTCGGCGGAACATTTTGTTTAAAACAATAATTATCAAGTGCTAATTTATTGCTTTGGTTGGCAAACTTTTAGTTGTATTTGATGTGATATAATATGTTGTTGGAAGCTTGGTGTTAATGTAACATACTGACTATTTGATTTCAAATATGAGTACAAAATGGGTTTTATTCTTTTTTATCTATATGTACCCGAATAAAATTCGCATACTCGCTATATCCAGTGGGTATGGGTATGAGTATAATTTTACAATATCCGGTGGGTATGGGTATGGATATGGGTATTAATTTTAAAAATGGGCATGGGTGAAGGTATGGCTAAACCCAGCCCGTACCCGCCCTATTGCCACCCCTAACTCTCTTTACTTTGATGGATGAACCTATGAGAATTTGTGCCTAAAGACTAACTCGCCATATTTTAGTCTCATATTTTCTTCCACGTATGTCTCTTCTATGATTGCATATCTAGAATTCGCTACGAGTCTCTTCTCAATCACATTTAGCATGTTTATTATGATAATATGACATAGGCCACAGATGGCCATCCTAAACTGAAAATTTTGCCCCCTATGCTACCCCTTTGAGCTTTTGATCTTTTTTTCATTTGTTGTGTACCCTTCTACTTAGCTTTGGCCTAAACACTTCTTATTACCTAAGCTAAGTTTGGTGGAGCAACAGTTCGATATTAGTTGATGGGTATCCTTTAGGTGTTGATGTACTTTGGTGGTTAAGTTTGGATCTTTAGGTCTAGAGAGGGATGTAGTTGACTTGCTTAAGAGATTCTCCCCTCTTAATAGTATGGGTTGCTTTTCCATGTGACCACTTAGAAATTGAGTCGTGTTATATTCATCCATGCCATTCATTTGCTTATTTCCCCCCCCCCAAAAAAAAGAAAAATCTTACAATTGAAAAAAAAAAAAAGAGTTTTATGAATAAGAGTGCTTGACATAATTGTTCCATATACTTGGTTTTGATTATTTCAACTCATTTCTAATTGTTGTTTTTGTGGGGTGTGCCCTAATTTTACCATAAGTGGTTGAGGGTATATCTGTGAGGTGTAGTTAATAGAAGTGTTTAGTTGCTCATAAGTCACTTGGCTTTTAGCTTCTTATTTTATGAATTAATTTTCCCTCTCTAATTATTTACCCTTAGCCCCATTACAACCCCTTTAAAGTCCTTTCGATTATCATGTTGCATCTTGCCCTTGGGTGGTAGAGAATTTAGAGTCCTAGCAAGCCTATGATAGTTTGTATGATTGAAAGATGAGTTGAATGAACCTTATCATATATTAAACATATGAGCGGGAGTATACCACATGTTATCTAACCCAAAGTTCTATTAGTTGGGGTTGTTCATGTTTCCTAAGTGAGGTGAAAGATTCTGTGTGAATGTCATCAATTGGGACTTAGAATTTCTTGATGTGTACATTGTATTTATATGTGAACTAATACTTAGGTTTCTCGAGTGATGTGGAAACTATTTTGTATATATGAGTTTTTTGAAAAACAAAAAGAGATTTTCTATTTTTATATCTGTTTTCATTTCCCTTTTCTATGTGTTCATTCAAGATTTTGTGTGTATATCGTGTACAAATCCTCATGACACCTTACTTGTCCATTAGGGGTAACCTAGAGGTTTAAAGGGCTTGTCGCACGTGCTAAGTGCAACCTGATTCCTACGAAAGTGAGTTAGTATTTTATTTTCGTTTTCTAGGATTTGTAATTTCATTTCAGCTGGAGACGGCAAAAGTTAGGTGTGGGGGTTATTGTTCAACCCGAAATTCTTACATTTGAATAACTTTTATTATGTACTATTTGATCGAATTAAATTTTTAAACTAGGATTTTAATATAAGTTTCATTTGTTTTGCAGGAACTTTGAAAAAATGTATGAAATATAAATGAAAACAACTAATTTATGGGAATAAACTGTTTGGCTCAGAGTAAAGATGAAGAAATAATGGACCATATATCTTAATCCATGTCTAATTTCCTACGCTTGCATTCCTCTACCTCCCTCACGTAAACGAGCTTGTTTTTCTGACTTCCCTGTGGCCTAGCAGCACAGCCCTGTTCCCTCCTCATCATGTATCGGGTAACACTCTCTCCCCCCTTCACCAAGCGGCCTTACTTTTGGCTTTTTTATAGCGTAGGTGAGAATGTGTAGTGCCTCTCTTGCTCTGTGTTGCTCATGCACCAAGCACGTGACATCCCCTCCCCTTCATTATCTTCCTCCTCCTTGCTCAGTAAAACCATGAAGCATTTCTCCCTCTCCTCTCCTTTTTCTCTTTCCTCCATTCACCTTAATCAATTCACCAATTCATCACCAACTCCAACTTCTAGCTGTAATCCTCTTCTCCTCTATCAACATCTCACTCTCTCTCATCAGTGGGCAATAACTTAGGCATTTCATCTCTTGGTGATAGCAAGATTTTAATTTAAGATTAATTGAAGCAATGAAGAGCTTGGACTTCAAATTGGCTACAAATTCCAGTAACAAGGTTGAGAAATGTGGAGAGCAAATTGTAGTGGTTGATTTTACTTGTTTATATTTTCTTTCTTATTTTTAGTTGGTTTTCAATTTCAGATATGATATTTAGTTTCAAGACTGCAGAACTTCGTATGAATTAGTTTTTATGTCATTAAATTTAAGTATGATTTTAATTTTAGCGTAAAAAGTAGCTATTCCAAATTTGAGTTCATGCTCTTTTCTCTATTTATCTTTATTCAATTGGTTGGCCTTCAGTCTGATCCAAATTCTGGATTTGGTTATCGGTTGTTCTTTGGCAAGTTTGGATTCTCTATTCAGTTCATGTTTGCATTTTTCCTATCTCAAGACTATATTCTGATGCCATTAAGGAGAGAAGGAAGCTTGCTCTATTACGTCTGCCCTATTGTTCATGCCTGCCAATCCAATTTAATGCCCAAATCTAAGTTTTCATTTTGGATCGAGTTGAAGGTGCTTGGAGGTGATAAGGCTGATCTTGACTTCTCTTCATTTGTTTCTTAGTCATTCAAGTTCAGTTTTGCTTTACATAATTTGCCCCTAATGAAGGTTGTTGGTATTGAATGAGTGTAAGCTTTGTTATGATCTTGTAGTTTGGTGTTTTGAATTTGTAACATCTTGTGAATCTAATTAGTTTAATTTACTTAAGTTAAAATGACCTAGATTTCAATCCTATCCCTGAGGACAACACCCACGAGTATCATAGCGACTTTGCAACAAGTTTTGGCATCATTGCGGAGGAACCTCGGAACTTATCGAGGGTCCGATTTTATTGCCATAATAATCAAGAGTATTGTCCTCAGAGATAGGATTAAAACTTAGATCACTTTAACATAAGTAAATCAAACTAATTAGGCTCACAAGATGTTATCAATTTAAGACACTAAATTGCAAGACAAGAAATCCAATACCAACAACTTTCATTCTGAGCAAATTGTGTAAAGCAAAACTGAGCTTAAATAACTAGGAAACAAACAAAGCTAAATGAATACAAGAGAAGTCAATGTCAATCTCCTCATGTCTAAACTCCTTCAACCTCAACTCAGAATGAAAACATGGATCTAGGAATAGAATTGAAGTGGCAAAGCAAGAACAATGTGGCAGAAGTAACAGAGCAAGCTTCCTATTCTCACTAATGGCATCATAACGTAGTCTCGAGATGAGAAAAATACAACCATGAATCGAACAGAGAATCCAAATTTACCAAAGAACAGCTAAGAACTAAAAACCATAATCTGGGTCAAACCGAAGCCGACCATAATCTGGGTCAGACCGAAACCGAGCTAATTGAACAAGGTGAAATAGAGAAAACAACATGAATTCGAATTTGGAAGTGCCGCTTGAAATTTTTTATTTGCCCCAAAGCTAAAATCTTAAAAATTAACAACTTGAAAACGCATTCATACAAAGTTATTGAGTCTTGAAACTAAATTTGAAATTTGAAATTGAAACTAGAAATGAGAAAGAAAATCCAAACAGCTAAAATCAACCCTGCCATCTACCCTCTGCTTTTTTCAACCTTGCTGTTGTAGCTTATAGCGAATTTTGAATGAAAGCTCTTCATTGCTTCAATTAATCTTGAATTAAAATCTTAAAACTGCTAAGAGATGAAGCGCCTCATTTATTATCGACTAATAAGAGAGCATGAGATGATGATGATGGAGATAAGGCTAATGGCTGGAGGCTGATGTCGATGATGAATGGGTGAATTAATGAAGGTAAATGAAGAAGGAGAGAGAAAAAGAAGATAGGCGAGCAATGCTTCGTGGGTTTACTGGGCAAAGAGGCAGAAGATAAAACGAAATAGAAGGGGTGCCAGAGGCTTGGCCTCTAAGTGACAAAGAGCAAGGGACGCATTGAGCATTCTCAGGTAGGCCATATAAATGCAAAAGAGCTGGCACACTCAGTGAGGGGGAGAGAGAGAGTGTTGAGAAGATATCACTTGCAGGCACATGGTGAGTAGGGATCAGGGCCGCGCTGCTTGGCCGAAGGGATGTTAGAAGAACAAGCCTATTTGCGTGAGCAAGGTAGAGGAATTCATGTTTGGACCGTGGAACTTGGATTGAGATGCACAATCTATTTCTTCATCTTCACTCTATCCTAAACAATTTATTCCCATCAATTAGGTATTTTTATTCATATTTTCTATAATTTCTTATAGTTCCTATGAAATAAACAAAACTTGTATGAAACTCCTAGTGTAATAATTTATTTCGAGCAAATATCAGATAATAAAGGTTATAAATGTAAGAATTTCGGGTTGAACACTTACATGGAGCACAATATGCTCTATTAATTCACTATGCTTATATGTTGCTCTACTTACTAAACTAAAGGGAAACCTATTATGTGAACTATATGTGGTTTATCTCTTGCTTAGATTGTTATAGATAGAAGGAGCATAATTTCTTGATATATATCATTTATCCTTTGTGTTATCTATCTGACAAATTTTACCTTTCATCAAAAAAGAGGGAGATTGAAGAATCACCTTCACATGATGCATTGCTTAATACATGTTTTGATCTCGAGGCACATTTGCAGCATATGATAAGGTTATAAGATCTTAATTTCATAAATATTTGAATCTTATCTATGTGCCTAATTGATTGGAAGTAATACACTTAGCAAGATTTTTGGATAACTAACAGTCAAGAGCTTCAAAGATGGAGTTCAACTACCTTTAATACTTATTGTCAAGGACCTTCACTGGCTTGTTAGAAGCAGACCCTTGTCAGAGTCACAAAATTAGTAGTACAAGTTGAGTTGAGCTTAAAATGAATTTTATGACACTCTAATTAATTTTTCAAGTCTAGAATTTTCATATCTAATCAGCAAAACTTATATTAAGTGAAAATATGCAAATCCATGATAAAGGAACATATCATAAAACTCGATACAAAATGTGGTTGTCATATACTTGAAATTTGGCTATGTGTTTTGTTTTTTTAGAGTTGTATCTTATCACATTGCACTAATCTAGATTAATTAAATTAATTCTAATTTAATTAATCAGATTATCTTGCTAATTGTCCAATTGTACAATCTTCAAGAAGCAGAATTTTGTGATTTTTGATGATATAATAGCTAGTAACATTTGGGAAACTAGGAAAGCACATTTAAATATTTTCCAAATCAGGCAAAGACTAAGAGCACTTTTCTTGAAAGGAACATTTACAATCAACCATACTAGGATTGCAGAATGTTAGCACCAAAGCTTCAAAGAGTGGTCTCTTCCTTAGCAAATAAGGAATGCAACAGTCAAGGCATTAAATGCAGGCTGAAAAAGCACCTGTCCAAGATATAAGAAGCCAAGAAGTGATTGAGTAGATGTGAGAAAAGTGGACAGATGTCAAGGCTCTTAATCAGCTGGTAGCCGTTAGAGAGAAGCATTCGACATAATATTCTAAAGCATCCAATGGCTACATCTTCAACATCCTTGAATGGTCTCATTCTCTTTAATTATATATAAAAACCTTGCTGAAGATAGAAAGTACGCAAAACACCAAGGGATTAACTCCTAGTTTATTCTGTGATCAACTTCAATTCATTGTAATCATTGCACACACATTTGAGATTTCTTGTCAGGCAAGATGGTTTTGATAATCCTGCTTGTAAGCAAGAGGGCTAACCAGGAGTGTCACCCTTTCTAAGTGGGAACTTAGGATAAACACTTGAAGGGAGGTCTTGAAGGTTGTGTTGTAGTCATGGACCTTAAGTGGACTGCTGTAAATTGTATAAATCTCGAAACAAGTTGATACAGGTGCTTTACTTTCTGCATTACTCTCTTGCTACTCAACTTCCTTGATCTATCTCCCCAATGTCAATGCCCTTAAATTTTCTATTATCTTTCCTCCTCTATCATTAAATTTATACTTATGATTATTTGTGATCACCCTATGTGGAGGAGCTGTTAGTTGTTGTTGTTGTTGTTGTATCCTATTCACCCTCCTCTAAGGTGACTAAACTTACTTGGGACCAATGGTTTTGCAATATCACCACTAACATATTGCCAAAGTATTTGTCACTTTAGGGAACTAGACATCTCTTGAGACTAAGACACATAATTGAAACATCTAAGAGGGTCTTGATTGGTTAAAGAACATCAAATTTCTCCATAATCAATAGATCAACATAAAATATGAATATGGAATCCAGTATTAACAAGAAAGAACACATCTAGTCGTATGCTTGTGAAAAAAAAGAAGCCAATAAGGATCAAACTAGCAGCAACATTGCAACACTAGAAATGTATTCTCGACCAATTTGAAAGGTGAATCAAGTTAATTTAAGAACTGAGTTATCAGACTTGAATTCTAGCTTGTAATAACAAAGGCCTTGAAGCTTGGTATTGACAAAAAATTTGCCAAAAGAAATAAGAAAACTTTAGTAATGTCACGAAATGGAAACCCAATTAGAATTTATGCAGATTGAGCTAATGACAACAATCAGAATTTGCCGAAGAGAAATTTGAGAATGGGACTGCAGAGATTTGGGTAAAGTTGCCAATGAGAATGAAAAAGGCCGCAACGCTTTTCTATTTTTTGGTAATATTGAATGAGTCTTGGAAGACCAATGAAGCATACTACATGACAAAAGAGAGTCCTAATACCATGTTAACTGAACTGATAAAAGAATGAATTGGGTTAAATTATGAATCTTTTCCTTGTAATAAATATGTTGGTACAAAGGAATTACATACAAGTGTGAAGCCTTGTAGATAAAGCAACGAAATAATAACATATAATTACATAATCAATATACCCTAAAATGGAAAAAAAATTAAAAATCACTAAGCTTTTTTTTAGAGTTGTTAAATATCACCAAATTTTAAAAAGGGTTTGAAAAACAGTAAATTTTAAAAAGGGTTTGAAAAATTACTAAACTTTAACATTGGGAATAAAAGATCGCAAAACTTTATGTTGTATCTACACCTTACTTATTAAAGGAATTCCTTATTATTTTTAGTTTGCAAATAAAAAATATTTCTAAATTTTTAGAAGATTAAGAAGGGGAGGAAAATTTTTAATTTATAAAGGATGATTAACGTCGTATTTGATGTAGTCATGATTAATTTATAATTTAAATAGGTCAATTATCAATGTATAATGATAGCATCAAGGGGGGATACACTAAACAACTCCAAGTCATCCGGTCTAGACAGGACCCAAGAATAAGATGATGTCTACCAATAGATAGTCTATTAGTTAAACGAAAAAAGACGATATTATATTTGCTAATAGATATTATAAGAAATTTAAAACCTACCATTCAAAAGCCGAAGGAGTGCTAGGAAGCTCGCTAGCCAATGGTCCAAAACCTTAATCATATACCTCCATAAATTCCTATCCTGAGTTATGTCCTCCGTTAGCCGTGAAAATTTCAAATCATGTCTAATCACTTCGTCTGAGCTTTTCTTAGGTCATCCTCTTCCTCTTCTACATTCTAGTGGTTCAATCATCTCACATCTTCTCACAAGTGCTTCTACATTTTCTACACTCCTCCTTTTCACATGACCAAACCATTTAAATTTGGTTTCTCTCACCTTGTCTTCTATGGGTGCCACTACCCAAAATTGGTGATCATTTGAAGTAGTTCATGATTAATTTATAATTTAGATAGGAGATCGAATTTTCAATTTATAATGATAGTATTAGGATACACGAAACACCTCTAAGTCATCCAATCTAAATAGGACCGAAGAATAAGATATCCCAATAGATAGTCTATCAGTTGAACCAAAAAAGATGGTATTATATTTTCTAACGAATATTTTAAGAAATTAAGGACCTAATGACCTAAGATAGTTAGAGTGTTTTTTCTTCTCTATATTTTTAGTAGAAATTATCATTGTTTATTTGATGTTCTCTTCTTTCAACTACATATTAATCATTTAACCAAATAATCTTGTTAATTGTATTTGAAATTTTTGGTCCCCCCTACTTTTTTCCCCTCTAAAATTAACAACTATTTTAAAAATAAGTTAAAGATAATTGAAATTTTCTTTATTTAGTAGGGCATGGTACATTGGTACTCAACACAAAGCTTGGTGATCATTTGTACTCCGTATCAAAGTTTGGTGATTTTCTCAGCCCAAATTAAAATTTGCTAATTTATCAAAACTTTAGCAGAAAGTTTACTGATTTTCAAAACTTTTCCCCCTAAAAATAATATCCCAATATCACATTCATTTTTTATAGCGAACAGAATGAATCCAAAAGCCAACAAGCTGAAGATCAGTGTTGTAGCTTGTCTTTCCCCATAACGATAGCCAATAGTAAAAGAATGGCTGCTCTTTGCTTGTACTCATTCATTGAGAAATGATGCAATAACAAAATAAGCTACAATTATTCAGCATCCATATATGCCTGCAATTATTCACCAAATCCAACCAACTTGAAAGACATTTTATTCATTGCAAAGTTGAAATCTGAAATACAGAAAGACAACAGATTACAGATTACAGCACCCAGATTTATTAATCATATCCCAAAACTATCCTCCAAGGTAGACTAGAAAGCTAACTGCATTCAATTCCACAGCATCCGTTCTGCTGAGAGCAATCACATTCACATCTTAGCAGGCTTTGGGAAAATATCAGGAGTGAATTTCTGGGCCGCACTTAAACTCCCTTTGACCTTAAGGGTACCCCTCATAAAAGCAACCTCTGGGTTCAATTTCCCAGTTGCAATCTGTACGAAACCTTCATCGGCGAATGAAAGTATGGCATCTGGCTTCCCCTCTTCGTATGCCCCTGTTTTCCCACATAATAGTTAGACAAACCATTTTTTCTGAAAAATAACAATAAAATTAACATTGTCTTTTAAATTAACTTAAACAAGAGACTCTGACCTTTCTTGACCTCTCCCTTCTTAAGATCAATTGTGTAAATCACCTCATCAAACCCAAGTTTCTGCCAATTAAAACAATACCCAAGTCACAAAAAGCTTAGGACGACAAGATGAGAGAGAAGGCTAATGCTTGACCTTGGGACCGATATGGAGTTCATAAACGAGGCCGATTTTGTTGGTAAGGTCCTTTCCAGCATCAGTTGAGAGGTGGGCTTTCATCAGCTCCAACAAAGCTTCGGATTTGAGCTGCTGCTTTGAATCGCCCATTTTGTGTTCGATGAAATGCCCAATCAATCAAGTGCCCTGGAAAGTTAATTAACAGAGGAAAAAAAAGAGACAGGTGCGGGAATTGAAGACGGTATTCTAGAGAAGGAGAAGAGAGTGGTGAGCAGTGCGACAAGGAGCTGAATGCACGCATCTGAATGTAGTTGGAGGGCAGTATCTTCCTCTTAGTCATTTTTTGTGAGTCGTTGAATCACAGTTCCGGTGCATTAATGCAACTTCTAAACGCTCGAAGCTTGTCCTATGAGCGCAAGTGTAACTGTGTAAGTGGCCTTATTCCTTGTTTCTCATTCCTTTTCGTCCTTATTGAAAACAACTGAAGGAGATAAGTAAAATTCTCGACAGTAGGGCTGTTTAGTTGTTGTATAACTTGCCACTTTTAAATTTTAAAAAAAAAAAAGTGCAAGAGGCCTTATGATTCATCAATTATGAAAAACTTGACCATATAATATAAGAGCATCCGCAATCAAAATGTCATTTTTTGAAACTCAAACTTGCCACATCAGCAAAAATTTCATATTTTTGGAACTTACATGTCATCACTTCTTCAACCCATGGAACTCCAATTTTAATAACCCAATAAAATAATTTATTATAAACCCACCTTATAACACACAATCTATTTTTTTAATCATATAAAAATTATATATTAACTCAAAAAAAGAAAAAACAAAAACAAATAATAAAAAAATCTAAAGCTTCCACGCGTGGAGGAATGCCCATAGGTTCCCCCACGCGTGGCTCCCCTTCATTTCCCATGGCTGCCAGCAGATACTCCCACGCGTGAAACACGTGGGACCCACTTGTCCCATGCATTCTCGCGTTGAGAGTGCCCTAAGAGCATTTGAAGTCATAGGCCTGCATTCCACAGTGTGGCGCCCACATTACATTCGGGCACCCACGGCGGGCGTGTCAAGCGGACTGCCATGTAGGGCAAAACATCCAGACGTTTCACCCCCAATGTAATTGTTTTTGTCTTTTCCTGACCAAAAACTACGCGTTTCGCCGTCGTTGAACATGATGCGACGCGTTTTGGTTCTGTGGTAAGAAAAAGGAAAACTCGATGGAAGGCTGGACTAGGCGGACAAGGTAATCGTCGGCCTGCATTTTTGAATGTTGGGCATGTATGGCCATTGGACCCAATGGCCACTTGGTCCAATTATCTTTTTTATTTTTTGTTGATAATTTTGTTTTATAAATACCCAGCTTTGAGCCTTAAAAAACATACTAGCATTTTTCAAGAGTTAGATCCGTCATCTAATGAATTACTCCTAGATGGTGTGTGGCAAGTTGTAAAATTATTCTCATCTCCTAAAGATTCTAAGAGTGAAAAAATTTTTGGATGGTGATGAGAAATGAAGTAGTTTTGCAACATAAAGTTTTTAAAATTTATTATAATAATTTAATTTAGTAATTTAGCCATCTTTATATTTATCTTTAATTATTAGGTGAATTATATATTGAAACTAATAATTATTGTTTATGGTTTTGTTTATAGATATTTTGGAGGTGTTTTTCAAAATTTATGAAAGAAGTAAATTGAAAAGATTTGCAAGGTAGTCTAAACTTTTAATTTATAATCTATGCATGTTTACATGTTAGAAATTTAGTAATTAAAAATTAATCATTTATGAATTTATGCATGTTTATATGTGAAATTATTTTGAGTCTAACTGAATTAGTTGTTACAATATAGTATGCTTGATATTAAATAAAAAAGTCATTAGTTGTTTACATGTGAAATTACATGGTTAATTTAGAGTGACATTAGCAATAAAACTTGTTAAGTTACATATTTATAGGGGAAGCTAGAAATTATGTTCATAAAATTCGATTATGTTAGAAATTTAGAAATTGAAAATTTGACATATAAATGAAGTTAGTTTTTTAAAATTTGAATGTAATTGGATTTTGAGTATGACTTAAATATGCGGACTTCAGTTAGAATTAGAAAATGTTGGTATTCTAATTGTTAGATTGTCTTGCGTAGGCCTGTTCATTATTCAGTCTAGACTGAGACCGGACCGAACATTGGCTTGGACTAGACCTGTTTAATCGATCCGATCCACGGTCCTATCTTTGTCCAGTTTCAGTCTTTAGTCTAGTCCTAGTGTGGACCGGGTGGACCGTGGATCGGTTTTCTAGGGTTTTCTGAGTTCTCAAATTTTACGACTACTGTGTCTATTCACGTCTTCACTTCAGAGTTCTAAGTTCAGACTTTGGCCTTGGCAGCGCAGTCTTCCTCGCAGACTCACAGCCTCACTAGCCTCGCGTCCTTCCGAGTTCCGGCAATCGGCATCCACTAGCAAGTCACTTCCGGCAACCAACAGCCGGCCCTCTCCAATCTCCCGACGACGTCCAAAGTCCTAAGTCCGATGTGCCCTCTAGAGTCCAGACCTCGCTGCCCACGCTTGTAATGGTATGTGAGTTTGCTAAGTTAAGTTTCTTGCTTGTTCTTAGAGGATTAATGTGAGTTTGCTGGGTGCTCATACTTCCATTAGTTTGAACTTACAACCAGGGGTAGGAATAAGTTCTCTGGTTGCTGGGTGCTTTGATTGATGGGTGCTTTGCTGGTTAATTGATGGGTGGTTTTAAGCCTGTACTTAAAACAAACCAACCAACACCAACAACTTGCCTGCACTTGCTGGGTGGTTTGATTGATTTCACAAACAGAAGGGCAGAAAGCAATTATGCTAGATGTGCGTGTGTATTACATAAATAAATTAAAACCAACAAAAAGGCAAAAGCAGCAAAGCACGTTCTCTGGTTACTGGATGCTTAATTCATTCTCTAGACGCTCAGAATTACATAAATCAATTTCTATCATTTGTTCAGCTGTTCTTAATCTAAACACTTACAGAAAATGAAAATAAATTCCTTATTCTTTTTACCATTGGTTTTGTTTTCTTCAAAATTTTCTTGAATGTCATCAAACAGAGGCCAAATTAATAAAAATACTACGCACTTCTATTGCGGTGGTACGTATGATATTTCTTTTATTTCGGGGGTAAGAGAAAAAAGTGATATACTAGCTCTTCGTTCTGTGCTTTTTAAACACAGAATGTGAGTTTGCTTAGTTAAATTTGGCATCACATATTTGAATGTGCATTACCTTTTGTAGGAAAGTCTGTGAGATGATTATAGTGGACTTGCACATCTTTTTTGCTAATTGCAAATGGGATAATTAATACTAAATAGTTTGATTCTTGTGGGATTGAAACTTATTCAAGCATGCTTGTATGTGACTTTGCTAAGTTAACTGCTGGATTGTTTTTGGTTTGATTGTGATTTCTTGTTCACTTAGGACATTGCTTGTATGTGCGTGTGCATTATATAATTACACATTCACTTTCCTTTGACTTTAATAATAACAATATCGTTTCAGACTTTAGTTATTTTCAGGTGCAATGTTTTGCGATTAGATTAGTCATCACAGAGTCCCTTACAGCTTGTTCTCGAAACGTAATTTTGCATTTTGATTTTTTAAATTAGCTTGATGTGCGCGCGTATGTGGTGTGTTTATATATGTATATGTGTGTGTGTGTATATATATATATATATATATATATATATATATATATATATATATATATATATATATATATTGACACACACACATACATACATACATATATATATATATATATATATATATATATATACACATGTATGTATACACATACACACACACACATACATATATATATATATATATACACGTATATACACATATATATATATGTATATACATATATATACATACATATATATACATATATATACACATATATACATATATATTAGCTAGCTTACTTATATTTTGTAATCACTTGTCAATGCAACATGTCGAGCTCTGAATCCAAAAAGAGGGGTAGTTCAGAAGTTGAAGAATCGGTTGACATGGATGTCGATATTCCAAGTGAGAACTAACCGAATGATCCTATTGAAATTGAAGAGTAGGAAGAGGCAAGTCAAAGAGCAATACAAAGTACGAGCAAGGGGAAACAAGTAGCTAGAAAGTCTACCCAAAGAGCAGAGTGCTGGAACCATTTCGAAGAGATCAAAGAGAATGACAAAAGAGTGGTTGGTAAGTGCAAATACTGTGGCATTATGTATAAGGCTAACCCTAGTAAGAATGGAACGAAGAACTTGAAAAATTATTTTTTAAAGTGTCGTGAAAACCCGAACAACCAAAGTAAACAGACACAAAGTTAGTTGGTTTTTGAACAGGATTCAAACAATGAGGGAGAAGCCAGATCAAAGGGTATGTGTAACAACAAACACATGGATTTCACTTCGGAGGATTAATTACATGGTTATAACTACTCACTTTGTTGATAATGATTGGAAATTGCATACGAAAATATTAAATTTTTGTGCAATTTATAGTCATAAAGGTGATGATATTGCTCTTATTCTTGGAAAGTGTTTAGAGGATTGGGGTTTGGCATATAAAACTGTGTACCATTACTGTAATAACTCGATCCTAATCCATATTTATTTATTTAAATCATATTTATTTATTTAATTAATCATGTTTATTTATTTAATTTATCATATTTATAAATTTAATCACTCATGGTTATTTGTTTAACCAAATCATGTTTATTAATTTAATTACCCTCAATTTATATGTTTATCGAATTACCTTATGTCATTTAAATTTTTCGCTTTCATTTATCGTATTTAATCATCCCTATGGGGCAATATTTCATTTGGGTCCCTTTTTTGCAATTCAAGTTTCATTGATTGTTAATTCAAGTTTTGTTGATTAATTAAATATTTCAAGGATGTGTTTAGGTTGGGGTTTATCTATGGGCTATAATTAGGGTTCTTTGTGGACGAGATAAGATATTTAAAGAGGAAGAACTAATGACAAAATAGTAAAAAAGGGGGGGAAATTTTATGTAATTCCAACACACGGATGATTGAAATGGATGCTTATCATGTCATAGGATCATTGTGCTCTGATACCAATTGATGCGGAAATGACTTGTTCTGATACCGAATGATGCATGGTGAATTCCATTTGGCCAAATAAAGGCATGAAATGCTTATAGGTGAGCCCAATGGAGGTTGAAGATCAAAGAAGAACCAAGATAGAGAGAAAATTCCCAAATAAAGAAGGCTTCTAATAGTAAAGATTCAACACTTGATATAGGTAGTAAGAAGATAATTCATTTCACCCTCTAACCCTCTAAAGCCTTAACACCAAGAATTAGATTAAAGAGAAGGCTCAAATCACCACCCTCCTAAGAGAGATAAAGAATTTGAGATTTTGAGGAAAACTAAGCTGCAAGCTTTTATATCATTCATCAAATCTGATTTTTCATAGAGGTAATTGGATCCATAAATACCCAATGAGAGGTGGAATTAGCTGTATATTAGTGGGGTAAATAGACGAATAAGAGACTTACAAAATATTCTAGGAAAATGAATTAAGATACTTAAGATAAATACAATCAGTATGACTGTATTTTTCAAGATTCATCCTCCATTTTCTAGAGAGCCTTAAGTAGCCTATACTCTTCCAAATGAAGTACCTCCACTTGCCAACTCTTCCCTTGTGTGCTGATTAATCCCCAAAATTATAGTTGTATCCTCCTTAATTAAGCCCATAATAGGAATCGACGAATCGTGTATTTTCTTATCTTGGACTAACTCTTGCTCGGTATTTAACACATAATTTTCTCAATACTTGGCATTTGGGGGCAATTCAAGACTCGTTGAAAAATAGACATCTAGAGCTTTCCATCTATGTATAATTTGTGAAAATTAAAGCTTATTTTCCTAGTAAAAACTAAGCTAGAAATGACATAAATTATTCTGCCCAAAAACTGAAAATGACCTAATGAGGTAGTTTTGAGAGGACTAAGTAATTAACCCCTTATTTAGGGCTACTAATGGTCCAACCACCTTTCCGAACCCTACTTGGACATGCTTAAGGGCCCTTAGTCAATATTGACCTAGGGGGGCCTCGTCCTTGGCCTAGGGTAAATATTGGGCCAACTTGGGTCAATACCCTTACTAGTGAAGGTAGGCCCAAGTTCGGAACTTGCTCCGCATCAGAAGGCCTACACATTTCCCCCATTCTTGCACTTCAATAATTAATCGGATAATATTTTCATGCACCATATGAAAATGTGAGGCAAGAAGGGGTCACCTAACGGATATCAGTCATAGGTCAAAAAGGTGTAGACAACCACCTATTGATCAGTATAGGGTATGAAACCATCGAAATACTTTCCATGATGAGTGATATCCACAATTCTGGAAATCTAACTTGTTTCAACACTGCCTCAATGAAGTCCAGCTCTAGTGAATAATAAGCCTTACTTAAATCCACCTTAATAGCAATAACCGGAGGCCCTTAGCATTTATTCTTCAAAAAATGAAGAATTTCAAGAACAAGCAAACAACTATTTGCTATTAGTCTTCCGAGTACGAAGGCATTTTGATATGGGCTGATCAGCAAAGGCATAATAGTCTTGAGCTTGTTGGTCAGACACTTTGATATTCCCTTGTAAATAATATTACACAAGCTAATTGGACAGGAATTGGCTAAACTCAGGATTAGCCACTTTTGAAATTAAGGAAATAAAAGTGTGGTTGATTTGGTTTAATAGATGGCCTGAGTGTAATGATTCTAGTATAGCTTTTGCAACAACTGGGCCAATAATGTCCCAGAACCTTTGAAAGAATAGCATGGGAATTTCATATGGTCCAGGAGACTTTCATCCATTCATATAAAAAAAAATCACCTCAAACTTCTTCATCTATAAAAGGGCAAGAAATCCATTGGATATCTTGTTGAGAAAGATGTTTATGAAAGTTAGATATAACGCTTACAACTTGTTGCCTTTTGTAGTTGGTTCGGATCGATAAATATGGAAGAAATCTTGAAAATAGGATGCGACCTGCTTGGTTTATAATCCACCTCCCGTTTGCATCCACGAATATCATTATGTGTAGCTTGCTCTCTGGCATAACTGAAGAAGAATTTTGCCATATTATCCTCAAATGCAACCCATTGGACCTTGTTGTGTTGCTTCCAGTATCGTATAAGATCTTGAATAATATAGGTAATCTATTCCAAAGATTCGTGGTACTACAAGATAGGTTGAGTCGTAAGCCCGCTTTCCTGTATGTATTCAGTGCCTTATCAAAGTGATGAAAGAGGGATTCCGACTGAGCTAAGTGTATTTTCTTACGTTCCAAGCACCAATTTTTGTAGAATAATTTATTGTTCTTTAATTTATTTACTACTTGAAACATAAATAAAACGTTAACTATGAAGTGCCATGCTTGTTGTATACCATCTCTTACTGTCACTCGAAATAGACACTAAGCTTCCTATTTGTATGGTTTCCCTCGTAATTTAATTTGCTCTTGAACAACCAAAATGATGGGTGAATGATCAGAACAAACAATGGGTAAATTAAGCATATATGAATTATTAAACATATCCTTCTAGTATGTCGTAGAATATGCACGATCAGGTCTTTCGAAGATGATAACTCTGAAACTGTTTATTACACTAGGTATAGTGAGATCCAATGAACGGAAAAACCCATATCCAATTTCCATTTAGTAAATTCCTCCCACCCCCTAATTGTCTCGCTGTCACCCAGTTTATTAGAGTAGGATTCGACTTGGTTAAAGTCACCAGTTAGTAGTGTTGGATGATTAAGGGGAAGTAGTACATTTTTTTTGACTATCTAGATATCACGTGGTCATGTACGTTAGGAGCTCTATAAACAAAACACACATACCAAGTGGCATTATGTATACTATGAACACGACATTGGACATAGTTTTTACAACATACTACGACATCCAAAAGAAGGCGATGCTCCCAACCTATCCATACCCCACCAACTAGCCCCTCTTGATCAAACCTGGTGGTATACGAGTAATCTAAAAACTACATTATGTGTATTTGACTTCATTTCAAACAATCAAAAAACATCAGGGTGATGAAAGCGAATAATATCAAGTAAAAAAGTGACTTTAGGGTAGTCTGTAGCACTTCCCCAGCCCTCACAGCTCCAAGTGCATATCTTCATGGTTTCTGCGGTGGCTGAGTTGGGGTAGTCTCCAACACCCCCATTTTTTAGTTATCCTGAAACAAATAACTGAACCTAGATAAAGAAAGGCTAGTATATAGCGAATGGCATCGAGATTAACCAATATCATTAAAGTAACATGTTTTAAAAAATTTGCTTTTGAGAGCTTTCCATGGAGCTACTCGACTTTACATCTCCTATTGCACCCCATCCTACTCTGAAATTGATAGGAAAAGTCTCCTACGACAGATTTTGATTGCATTCCGAAGCCCATTGGAATAGTATTGGCACAGGCCTGTTCTATGCTCATGATGTCCACGCATGAGGATTTTCCAGGTCCAGTAAGCAAGCCCCCATGTATGGAATGTGGCTGATCCAGCTTAGCTATGCCTATGAAATGGGATGGGCTCAGCCTGATTGGGAGCTATAACAGATCCAGACACCTAGTTTGTGGTAGTGGCAGATTGGGTGTGGTCAGAATTCCCTTATTCAAACATTCAAACTCTAGAAGAACAACATGACTAGGCCAACGGTTAGAACTATTGCAATTGTTAGGAAAAGAAACAGGAGGCTAATTGTGTGGTTCCTGGACTATCTTCTTGTAGGGCAAGCCAATTACACACAACTTTATTAAGTAGTTTTGGAGTAGCAGAATGGATACTCCCTCCCCCCCCCCCCCCCCCCCCCACCAAAAAAAGGACTTAGTCAATTATGAAGGGAAGATTCTCTTTTTAATTACAATTATAAAGATTTTCTTTTTAAAAAATTTCAATAATGACAAAATATTATATTACATTACTAATACTGCTTCTAACGTTACCAAAAATAATGTATTATATTATAAAATAAATGCACTGATTATAAACAGTTTATTATGCATATTTTGGTCTTCCAATTTTGGTAGACTTAGGCAAGTGATAAAGAGACATAGTTAAAAACACATGTTATGATATTTTATATCTTATTTACCATTAAGACAATTATTGTTATCAAGAAATAATGAAATAATGAAAGATATTAGAGATCTAAGATATAATGCGGTCTCAGTTGCGAATCCTAAAAGACATTTAATAGCCCGACCCCTAGGGCTAGAGGCATTAGTATTTTTTTTGAAATTTTGGAACAAAACGGACAGAATTCCACCTAGAAGTTAACCACAATTTAGGCTTATAGCCTTACATTAGGTATCTGTAATAATGAAAACATAAATAATATGTCCAATAAGCTCGATTTCTACATGCCAGAGATCACAACTTCATAGGCCATCCGCCTGAAATACATAAGCTATGAAGCTAAATAAAAGAAAGAAATAAAAATACATCTCAACGGATCACATGCTTGGAGCACTGGGGTTACATCCCAAAAACAAAACTAAACCCTAACCAACAAAATGACTGACTACTCAAATGGTTGCCCCATATGACTATTCAAAGTGACCGCTAGTCAATATGCATTGCATGAACTATAACAATCAACTTACACATGCTCAAAAACTTACGAATACATCATCACATTACATCATTAAACTCTCGAATCTAGGTATGTATACATATAACCCCTTTTTCAAAGCAAAAGGCAGGTTCCGGCTCGATTCACGTGAACCGAAGACTTCTACCTATCTTTTCAAGAACCTAGGGGAAAAGGAAAAATAGAGAGGGGGTGAGCTACCACACACTCAGTGGATAATCCTCATACAATACTTTTAAGTGGCAATCACACGAAATTAGTATTTAATATCAACACATTAAACATACAAGACTATCCACATTCAATAACCCCTAAGGACACCCTAAACTCAAAAGGCATCCCTTCCCATCGTTAGTTCAATGCTCGAAGGCCTTGCCCTTGACTAACCCCCAAATTGTGTGCCTTATTAGTGAAAGCCACACGTTATTCTTAACATCAACATATTAAGCATACATGACTTGGAGAACAAGCTATCTCTTGCTAAGACCTAGGCATTAAAGAAAGTAAGTCATTTGATTCACAGTTAACACTTAACATCAAAGTGTTCAATTAGAATTACCACTGGATTTCTTTTGGTAAAAGAATGGGATTTAATGCATATAACACAAGAACCTTCACTTAATCCAAATTAAGCACTTATAAAAATAATGTCTTCTTCGAAAGATCTTCCCCGAAGGTCATTTGGAATTTAAGAAAAGCATTTTTAAAAAGTACATGCAAAATATTTGCACTAGCATAGTCCTCAAATGAAGAACTTTACTTTTAGAGAATCGGATTTACATGTTAGTGCTCTCTTCCAGTGAGTCTCATAACTCACAATTGATGGAATCCCCGGAGCCTCTCATGATCACTGGACTTTTACTCTCATTAGGGTATACTAGGATTTCCACTTATGGGTCTACTCCCCAGGAATTAGGGTTCCCATATACCAGGTCTACTCTCCAAATCATTTCCATACAATTAGCACTATCATCCTAACCCAAAACATTTCAAATGCATCTCATTTGCAATCATGAATAAATAGCAACTCAGTTTCTCAAACATTTCAAGTGCAAACTTACTGCCAAAAGTGTAAAAACATTTCATGCTATTTTTGAAAAGCACTTCTACTTGGTTAACTTGAGAAGGACACAACCTGGTTATCAATCCCCCAAAATTTTAATTGTTTTGATTTGGTAAAACATATGACCCCCTGTCTCAAAGTAACTTAAAGGTCTTGAAATCCAACAATCTGGTGCCATACGCAAACCACATACTTATTTACATATGATTGGCACATTGTAGGGCAAAGCAGGGGAAAGTGTTATTTGGGGGACTTTCATGATCCGAAAGTCATTAACAAAGAGAGTTTATTTAAGCACCTAGTAGTTTGCAACAGCCAAGCTCACTGTAATTTAGCACATGGCATATGCACATTTGCCTCACTTAACCTTAACGATAAGCAAGCGTACACACCCAAAATAATTTGCATGTTCAGAGTTCCAATTATCAACTTAGCAACATCTTATAACAAGCAAGGGGAAAATGGAACCACAATGGGTGCAATTCAAGTTTGGTTCAACTCTAGATTCGATTCCAACTCAATTGAGATTTAGGTTAGTTTGGTTCAATTTCAGCAGATTCAGTTCAGATTGATTCATATTCCAGGGTTAAATTTCTGTTCAAGTTTCCTTAGCTCCTTTCAATTTTTTGGCAAGTATAGAGAATACTCAAGCATAAGAATACGTGCTTGGTGTTGCTGGGTCTAGGTTTGGGTTTTTCCCTATTCTTAGCAAAAAAATATGTTGTTTTAAATCTTACTTGAACAATCAAACCACTACTTTCTGCTAGGAATCTCCACATAAATCAGGCATACAAATCATCAAACAAGGATAAATGGAACTCTACCAAGCTACTACCCTCAAATGGGAAAACAACAACATGATATATGTTCATACACATGCTATACACTTCAAGGTTTGGTCTAGCGGGTCAAGAACGTCATTGCTGTTAATTCACTGTCTATCACATATTTAGCATGGAACTAACATTCACGACACAAATTAACAAGCCATACTGCTCATAATTCAACACTCAATGCCCCAGCCTCCCTCCTCCAGCACCGTCCCAAAGCGCACCTTAAAATTCACATCCAGCGAACCCAAACATCTCAATTACTCACTCAAACCTCCTTCCAAAGTTGCATACATCACATCATCTTCATTTAATAGCCCCTCAACAACCTTTTATGGTTAAACTAAGAATCATTTTGAAATTAGTAATAGACTTGGGGAATAAGGAGTTACCCACTTCGAATTCGAGCTTATGGACCTGATTGAGGGCCGAAGTGGGCGATATGGAGATAGGTGTGGGTTCCTTCCCTCTTCTTCTTCCTCACTGGTGCAGTTTGAGTTGCTTCGGCCCTCGTCTCCCCTCCACTTCTCCTCTACTCACAGTAGTGTGGTCGTGGGCTGGTGACCACGCTCCCACCTCTGCGAGACCTAGCACCGCCACCATGCCACTGCTTCTGCCGCCTCACCACTGCTACAGCTTTCTCTTCCTCTTAAGCTGCACAAGGAAATAGTTGGGAAAGCCCAGGTTGAGGCTGCTAATGTGCGACCACCGTACCTGCAGCTGTGCCTACTACCGCTTGACCTCTCTCTCTCTCTCTCTCTCTCTCTCTCTCTCTCTCTCTCTCTCTCTCTCTCTCTCTCTCGCGTTGGGTCTAGTGGTGGAAGGAATGGTAGGGAAGACAGATGGAGGGTTGAGGTGTTAGGGAGGAGCAAAGTCTTAGAGCAAATCCAATTATGAGCCAATTTTTTGGCTCACCGATAGGGGCCTACTATTGCCACATCAATCTTCTCTCTAATTTTTTACCTCAAAATCTTCACTCTCTTCAATGAAAGACTCACCACTTTGCCTCTTCAAATAAAATAATACTTATGGACTTACTCTACAACACATAATTTTATTTTTAGAATTAAAAAAAAGAAAAACTAATTAAATACATCTAAAAAAACAAAACAGGTGGAGGCTGGGGAGCCTCCTCATGCAGGGGAGCCTCCTCATGAGGCATGGCCCTTGAGACAACCATTGGAATTGCTTCCCTCCCTCACTCTCTTTCTCTCTCCTTAATTTTGCCTCCTGAGGAGGCCATTGGAAGTACTCTTATGTCGTGGCTTTTTTTGGCTGAGAAGAGGGCACCTAGCTGCATTCTTGTGTGTGTTTTTTTGGGGGGTGGCCGAATTCCTCTTTTTTTCTCTCTCTCTCTTCAACTAACTCACTTTGTTGGTTTTGGACCTTAACAAAATGCTCACAAGATTCTAATATCTGGTAGCTCACTCGAATCCGTTAATCTCACTCCAAACAAATTTGAACTAATTACTAGTTTCTCGCAACCACATACTAAATCAAGAAAAATTTCAAAAACTAATTCATATACAATCATACACTTAATTAACCCAAAATTTAGTCTAATATAGCTATTTTAATAAGCACAATTAATAAAATTATTAATCCAAACAGTTAGCTAGGACTTAAAATTTTTCTCCACTATTACAAGAAAATACCACCAAATTTACTACCAACAGATGCCAATTTGCTTTCAATTTTCAAAGTACAATAATAACCAACAGTCATAAGATGCTGTTAACTTTAACGCATATTATTATTGTGATGAGTAAGCAGTAACTAGAATTTTTTTTCAATTTTCAGTGTATGAGAATTTAAGTGAATATTAACAATTTTTAGAGGTAAATTGTCTTCCATTTAACAAATTATTATGTGGCATTCTTACTATCAAACTTCAAAAAATTACTATTGAAAAAAAAAAAAAAAAAACTTATGAGATATCCCATACATCGTATGAGTCTTTAACACTGTTTAGATATGAATTCAATAGAAAGGGTTCTAATTTTCTCGAATTCATTTTTAGGTTTTTCTATTACCAACTCTAAGTGCATTTTCTCATTTTCTTTAAACTTTGGTGTGTTGTATGTATTTTTTTGTTTAATTTACTACTAAAATTGAATGGTAGTTCATACGTGTTTCTAAATTTAGTTTGATAATACTGATCCGGTAAATTTCACAATAACATCTGTCATCTTAGATAAATTAGCTGAGTCATGCATCAAGAGGTGATAATTTGACTTTGTCAAAGCCTAATATGATCTGAGTTGGGATTTATCAAAACTATTTTACTATCTATTTCCCTTTTTTTTTTTTTTTAAATTACTAATCTCAAGTTCTCAACAGCAAAGTAGCCCAACCACTCTGTGGGGTGCATACAAACTTCTGTTGGTGCGGATTGGGCTTCTCGTGCTACACATGGCCCACAACTGCTAGATGCTCCATGGGCCACAGCATCGAGATATCTTTCTTTTCTTCTTTTTTATTTTTCCCTTGCATAGGAAAAATGAATAGATTCATTTAGAGCTGGCAAAAATTCAGATTTGGGTCAAATTCGGATCGGATAAATTAGATAATGTTAAAATTCGGACAAAAAATTGATATCCAGTATCCGTTTTTTCGGGTCGGGCAATTCGGACAAGGCTAAATTCGAGTTAAAACAGGGTTCGGATAATAGAAATATAAAAAATGGTGTGTCCGCATTTAAAATTCGGACGAAAAATTAATGACTGTATCCGGTTCTTTCGGGTCGGATAAATTCAAGTATTCGGGTCCGATAACTTTTTTTCAGCTCTAGGTTCATTAGATAATAAGAAGTCATCTACCTTGTACTACACTGTAAAATCTAACCTAAACCTATACAATTCGACAAGTCACAGAGAGCCCTTAACTCCCCCCCAACCAAAAGAAAAAAGTTTAAAACATATTGAGCCGTCTTCTTCCACTTAAAACTTGTTTTTCATTTGAACAGTAGGAGGAATACATCCACAGTCCTTTTTTGGAAGTAGTTTTGTTGGTTTAGAATAGATTTCATGGTGGAGATACATTGATGACAACAAAGACTGCATCTATAATATTGAAGGTCATTGGAGATACATCCCGACTTCTTGAACGAATTCATTCGACAGCCTAACCATCAAATACAGAACAAAGAAACACACTATCGACATAGAAAATGCTCCCACGCAACTATAGATAGTTACGTATAGAACATAATAAAACCTAAAATCTTAATAATGAACCCAACTTGTCTCCAAAGAACTGAAATTAGAGGACAAAATGGTCCAACAGTTTTAGACTAGTCTAAATAAGTAGGGAAAAAAGCCTAACTATACTATTAATGAAAGTAGGAAGCCGAAAATGAAGAAAAATGGCCACTTCTGGCCTACAAATCAACAATGATGAAGCTAGCCAGTTTAGCAATCACAAGCTGAGATCAACGTGGAGATTAAGGCCTTATTCCCTTGTGTCATACAGGGCAATAGATTTATTGCTTACAGCTTCTTCTAGCTCTTTACAGCTCCTTACATCTCTTATAAATTCTTATAGTTTATTGTATCTGACTACAACTCCTTACATCTCCTTGTATCCTCTTACGGTTTTTTAATTTTCCGAACATCTATCTATAGCTACGCTTGCAGTTTCTCATAACTATTTACAACTTCTTACAGCTCATTACAACTTTTTACAGCTGATTATAGTTCTTACAAGTCCTTGTAGTTCCTTACAGTTCTTTGTAGTTTTCTTACTCTTTCTTACAACTTACAACTGCTTCATATCGCAAAAAAGAACAAGGACCATAGAGTGAGGGGTAGTTAACCAATCATCAAATATCTATCTTTTCTGCCCTCTAAAAAAACATGTGTTAGGAATTCATTAGAGTGAAATTTCTGCGGAAGCAAATTAATCAAGATGTATTAATTGAGAAAATAAAGCAAGAGCAATTATTTAAATAAAAGATCAAAAGACACCAAATTTAATGTGATAACCCCAAATTGAGAAAGATCACGGATGACAATAAGCAAGAAATCTACTAATCAGCAATGAGAAATTACGAAATAATCTAGAAAGGCGATCACCGCAATGAGATCAATCAAAACATGAGTACTGGAATGAGCCATAGAGTAAGGTGCTCAATGAACCAAAGAAAAATTTCAACTGCCAAGGCCTGTTCGTTTTCAGCATTTTAGAGGAGCGATTAGCATGTTGGAGCAGATTGAAGCAGATTGGAGCAGTTTGTAGTAGGTCTGACTAGTATTTAGTAGGTTGGAGCAGGTTCGGGTAGGTTTGGGCAGTTTAAAGTAGGTTGGAGCAGATTTGGGCAAGCTGAAGTAGGTTGGAGTGTTTTTATAGCGATTCTTTCAATATTATGAATATCAATAAGGCCATTATGTGTACTACTTATGTTTCATAACATTAGTTCATAATAGATTTATGTAAATAATGCGACAGAAGAGTTCAATGTCATTGTAATACACGAGTAAACATTATAACCCACATAATCTTGGCCTGCATCCCTGGTCTCATCACTATCCTCGACACCTCCTTCTGATTGAGGATCATCAATGGCCATGTTCTCAATTTGCGGATTCAGGGAGTGATTTCTGCGATCCATTCTTGGGAAAAAAAAATATAGTTGTGATAGTTGAGAGTGTATTATGACGTATCAGATATATATAAGTTTTAATGTTGGAATATATATATCAAACAGTAAAGTTAAATGACAAAATATTAGTGATATATTATATTTTAAAATAACTACATTAAAAATTATATATTACTTTATCACAAAGTAATGTGACGGTTTAACAAAGTTTGAGCACAGAATAGTTAAATTTGTCATGGTTAAAGCTTAGCTCGGTTAAAGCTTGGCTCATATTTGCGCTCGACATTACTTATCAAGCGAAGCCAAGTGAGGCATCCACTTGCTCGAATAGGATCCTATCTTCTATTTTTTGCTCAAGCGGTTTGGAGGAGGTTCGAGCAAGTTATAGCAGGTTCGAGCAGGTTAGAACAAATTGAAGTAGGTTTGACTAGCAGTTAGCAGGTGTAAGCAGATTTAACTAGGTTTGAACAGATTGGAGCATATAGTAGGTGCAAAATGCTGAAAATAAATAGGCCCTCAATAACTCTCAATCTAATAAAAGTGAAATATGAGGTGAAAATTTCCCTCATATATGTATATGTGTTAGAGGTAGCGGAAGTCGACCTGACCCACGAACCCAACCCGAAAGACTCACAACCCAATCCTACTTTAACCACAAATTGAACCAAAATTTTAAATCCAAACCTAAAATGACCTAACTTGGTTCGACTTATTTAAATTTAGACTTGACTTAATAGTGACCCGATTTCCAAAACCCGCCTTGAGGCCCCATTAACCCGAAATTACGTTGATCCAAACTGATCCATTATTGAACAAAAGAGCGAAAAACATGAAATATTGAACAGGAGAAGCAAATTAATAATACTTTATTTTCCTGTTTTGGCATTAAAACTTATTTAGGTGGGTTAAAAAGGAGGAATCATAGCTCATGAATTCGAGAAATACCTACAAGTCGAGGGCTCATAAGTTGCAGGCTTTAAAAACAAAGCAATGCTGAGAATTGACAACTAATATGTAGTCTATCTAAACTGAAAATGACCCGACTCAAACCTGTCATGACCCGATAATATCCAATACCCGAGCATAACCTAGATCCGAACGGATTAGTCCAACCCCAACTTAACTCGATACTTAAGATAACTATAATGACCAGAACCCATATAGGTAAACCACAACCCGGTCCGATTGACCCGATGCTACCACCTCCAAGTTATGTGTACGCAATTGGATTATCCATAACATAATATTTATGAGGTGCCCATAATTAATAATAACCGAGAAGGTCCGAAAATGCACCTTGTCGGCCAAGTAAAAAATATCACAAAAAATGGAAATTAAGAACTTGCAAGTTAGCATAATGATTTTATTGAATGCTTAGAGCATTTGCACTACAAGTTCTATTTTTTGAACTCTAGTCGAGGACTTGCCACACCATATTATCTCAAGTTATATCTTTTGGAACTCTTTTTTCTTACGTTCAAATTCAATGAAACTCTAAAATGGATTAGGGTATTTGGCAAATAGTTTTTTCGCCACATACAATTTTTTGGACTAAAATTAGCTCTTTGACCTAGTTAAAAGTTAATTTAAGTATTTGGTAAAATGACTTTTTGGAATAACTTTTTTTAATCCAAAGAATTAGTTTGAAAAGCTAATTCTATTGGCTTTTTGGAAGGACCCTTTTGAGAATTAGCGTTTTGTCTCATAACTTTGTTAGAAACAACTAATCTTACCAAATAGTTTTTCTACAAATACCTAATTTAAACAGCTAACAGCTAACATATAACACAAACAGCTAATAGATGTTTGCCAAATAGGACCTAAATAAAATATTTTGTATGGACCCACCATTTTAGTTACTTTTATTTCTTTATTTTGTATTGTTATTTATGTTTAAAAGTTGTGATAGTTATTTTCTTAATTTCAGAAAAAATTAAATAATTAATTTATGATGGGAAAATTACTTTAATTCCTTTATTTAATTATAATTATATTTTGGTTTTGTTTTGTTATTCATCTTAATAAGTTGTAAAAAATAATTTTATTATTTTTTAAAAAATTAAATAATAAAGTTATGCCTCAATATTTAATTATGGGTACTTCATATTTTATACATAATTTTGCCCTTCATTTTACATGCTTTTAAGTCTTTCAAAATATATTTTAAAGAGAGAATAATGCATACTTTAAATGATTTTCTTGTGGAAATATAAACAAAAAAATGAGTTTGAGCATGAACTTGATCATTTGCATTCGGTTTTGACCCAAGCTCATGTGCGTGTAATGCTCAAGAGCCCAGCCCAAGAAAACTGTGGGAAAAAGGGCAAACGAGAAAAGAGGCAGTCCAGCTTGTTTGGGCCTGTTTCCAACATTCGGTGGCCCATTCCTTTTCTTCCCCAGCCCGGGGCTCCATGCTCCTCCTCTCACCCTGGGCCCAGTCAGCGCGGCCCAACAGCCCCCTCTTCCCCCTTGCTCTTTCAGCCTGAAATGGGTCTGACTGTGCAGACTGCGGCCCAAGCGCAGTCTCGACACTCCCAGCTCTCTCTCAGTATCTCCTCACACTTGGACCTAATCTATAGGGGTGATCAAAATCGGTTAACCAAAAATTTGGTTAACTAAAAATTGGCAAACCGAAAAGTCAGTTCGCAAAAATTATGAACTGAAAATCAAACCGAAACTTTTTCGGTTAACTGAATTTTTAGTTCTACAAAAATGTAAAGCGTAATTGAACCGAAAAACTCGGTTAATTGGATTTTCGTTTTGGTTACTGGTTTACCGTTAAATTAGTTCGTTAATTTTCAATTTTCACTCATTTTTTAAATTAATTTAACTATTTGAGACACTGAATATTAGTTTACACATTATTATATATATGTTTAGTCTTATCTTCTAATAATTATAAAATATACACTTGACTAATATAAAATTTTAGTTTTTTTTTTTTAATGAAAGTATAAGTTTTGGATTCGGTTAACCAAATCTCAAATGGCTGAATCGAAATCAAAACTGAAACCAAACCCATGAAATTTTTTTAGCTGGGTTGACTAAACCAAATGTTTTAGAAAAATCAAACTGGCTAATTGGTTTTCTGGTTTTGGTTTTTTTTTCCTCACCCCTAGCCTGATCTGTCAATGGCCCAGACTCGGCTCTAGTAGCATCCCCCGGTGCCTTCTCCTCTCTCCTCTTTCTCTCCAGCTTGGTTGGGCTTGCATCTTGCACAGTACCGTAGCCCAGTCTATTCTTGTAGCTAATTTTTCTCTTCTCTTGTAAGCAACCTCAAGCTAACCTAACCAAAGCTAATTAATCATGATTAATTTTTAGCTAAAGACTAGCCTTTTCTCATGCAAGTCAACAATATAACAACTAAGAAATTAATTAAAATTAATTTTTCGTTAATTTTAGGCAACAGAAGAGCTGAATTTTTACTATAAAAAGGGGCTAAGGGATTGTGAAAAATCATCACCCACTCATTCAAGCATCTAAGTATTCCTCCATTCTCTCATCTTCCATCTTCCATATTTTTTTAGAGAGTAGAGGGTCTTTGTAAGACAACCATTTGGGTTGAGGAGATGAGAAGAAAATAAGTTTTATTAGCTATTTTTCTCTTTTCTTCCCACCTTATTCGTGAGTCAACTTTAAGAGTTTACACTTAATTTTATAGTTTTGTGTAATTGAGTATCAAAGTTTGGACTTAGAACATGAAATACACCAATGTTGAGAGTATGGCTAGGCCAACTTTGATTATATTCTTGCTAACTATGGCCGGCTAAACTAGTCATGCCTAGGATTAAAATGGATCTTTGATAATAATATTGTTTGCTAATTTCTTTTGGAGTTATTTTGTCTCTTCTATTGCATAATTTTGAGTTTATATTTGATCCTAACTTATTTATACATCTTGGTACTATCATTTATTCATGTTGATTACTGTAGTTTAATTTGTTATCTCATATATATATATATATATATATATATATATATATATATATATATATATATATATATATATATATATATATATATATATATATATATATATATATATATATATATATTAGACCTCGTATGCTAATATGATGTTATACAATTGAGCTTAAAAATATAATTGTTAAAGTTGAATATTTTATGTTAGAAATTAGATGAGTTATGTCTAAAAAAAATGATCCATGCTAGTTACTAGATAAATAATATCATTTGATAATTATAATTTATCTTTCTAATTCATGGCCTTATGCTTGTAGCTTAGTTGAACAAGAGACTTATTGAACTCCCATTTGAGCTAGCAATGCAATATTTTTTGTCATTGATGAAATCTAAAGTCCTAGACCTTTCTCTAATCTGATTTCTCGCTAATTGACTAATTTGCATTTCTTGTATTTCTTTAATATATATTGATAATTGATAATTGAACTCCTCCCTGAATTGTTCTTTTAATCAAAAAGCTAAATTTAAAATTGTTGTTGTTCTTTGTAGGATGGCTACCCTAAGCTCGTTAGTCTATAATTGATCTTTTGCATTTGCAAGTAAAAAGAGTTTTAAAGTTGAACATAAAATTCACATCAAGTTTTGGCAATGTTGTAGGGGACCGAATAGTGATTTTTATTTTTTTTTCCTTTTATTCTCTTTATTTGTTCGTTTCTTTTTATTTTTCCCCTATTCTTTTCAACCCCCATCCTTTTAGTGTTTGTTCGTTATTTTTATTTTATTTTATTTTATTTCCCATTCCCTACTAATCTAATGTAAAAATTTTATTTCTTTTCCCCCAATTTTCATCCAATCTAACTATTTTTTGCATTCCCTACTAATCTAATCTAAATTTTTTTTATTTTGTTCATTTTATTTATTTCAGTTATTTCCCTTTATTTTTGTTCAATCCCGCTCCCTTTTATTTCATTTATTACGTTTTTTATTATTTTATTTTATTTTTCATTTTTTAATTCCTTTTGATCTTTTTATTTTATTTTATTTTATTTTATTTTCTTCTTCTTTTTCTTCTTATTTCATTTGGTGGTTATTATGATAGTGATTTCATATTATTCTCTTAATTGTTTGTAGGTATATGCATGGCATACGTTCTTTATTCTAAATCTTGAAAAATATAATCTTAAAATTAAACATTCTCTTAGCAGGATAAGATGTAAGAAAAGTAAATCTGAGAAAAAGATGACTGAATAACAAACCTCACCTAAGCAATTTAAGGAGTATTTCACTCTCGCCATTTATGATTCACCTACGAGTACCCGTATGCATGTCGCCACAGGATCATTTGAGATTAAGCATTCCCTCATCCAAATGGTTCCATCCTTTTATAGCCTAGAGTTTGAAAATTTTTTCAAGCATATTGAAGCATTTTTAGAAATATGTTCCACTGCCTTCTTAAATAATGTCTCTAGTGACGTTCTTTGCATTTTTTTCCTTTCTCTTTCAAAGATAAAGCTAAGATTTGGCTGGATGTAAGACAAATATCACCGCTTGGGATCAAGTGCAAAAGGAATTCTCGAAAAGTTTTTCTCTATTGGTAAACTAATTTCCTTAACACGTGCTATAACAACTTTCTCACAAAATAAAAAAGAACAACAGTATGAAAGTTAGGAAATGTTTGAAGAGTTGTTGCGAAGTTGTTCTCACCATGAGGCTGCTATGTGGCAACTCGTTTAGAGTTTTTTTTTTTTTTTAAATTCTGGCTTAGATGACCACAATAGGTGGATGATTGATGCTTCTTGTGATGGTGGTTTCTTGTGTAAAACTCCTGAAAATGCTTGAGAAATGTTTGAATATTTGAGTGAAAATTCATACTTGCCTGCTACTTCCTCACATTCTTATTTTCCTAGGCAATTAGGAAGTAAAGGAGGGGTTTATGAGGTTTCGCATTCAATTAACCTTTCGAGTAAACTTGATGCTTTATCTAAGAAATTTGATCAATTATTGTGCATGAAAAAAGTGTCAAATGTCCCTTCTATGCAACATATCTGTTCGATTTGTGCTAGCCCAATCCATGCTTCAATTAACTATCCTTGAGTTGGTAAGTCTAACTCTATGACTGAACAAGTGAATGTTGCCCAAGGATTTCCTCCAACCACTAATCCATATTCTAATACTTATAATTATAGTTGAAAGAATCATTCTAATTTTTAATGTAGGTCTTAAAACGTTGAGAATTCTCAACCTCAACCTAGCATACCTTTCCCTTTTGCTTTTCAAAACTAGTGATATCATCTGGGAGCTCTGATATTGATAAGGTAATTTCTACTCTTGGTGCCTTGACTTCAGTTGTGCAAAATGTTGACTCTAAGATCCAAGGAATTGAGTCTAGTATACATATTGTTGACTCTCACTCACAATCTATAGTTAAAACCCAACTTGGGCAGTTAGCTATAGCTATACGTAAAAAAGAAGAAGGAAAACTTTCAAATCCCATATAGAATCCTAAAGGCCAACAATTTGAATAATCGAAAGTTGTAATGCTTCTTAGGAATGGCAAAGAAGTTGATACAAGGTAAGTGAAAAGAAACATGATAAAGAGGAAAGACTTAAGGCCGTTGAGAATGATTTTGAGATGGAGAAAGAAGATAACCCATCCCCTTCTCTTACTGTGTCCGACCCTACAGTCACATATAAGCCGATGGCTCCTTACCCTCAAGCTTTGGATGCACCTTTCCCTTTCAAGAAAGATAAGTAAAGAGATGACATTTTAGAGACCTTTTACCACGTTAAGGTCAATCTTTCCCCCTTGGAAGCAATTAGATAGATCCTGACTTATGCTAAGTTCCTTAAAGAGATGTGTACTTTTAAATGGAAATCTAAAAATAACAAGTCTAAAAAGGTTCTTCTAATTGAACTAGTGAGCTCAATTTTGAAATTTAACACTCCACCTAAGTTCAATGATCCTGGTATTCTTACTATCTCATGCTACATTGGTAGTTACAAAACTAAAAGGGCACTTTTGGATTTGGATTCTAGTGTTAATTTGATATTGTATTCTATTTATTTAGAGTTGGGATTAGGTGAATTAAAACATTACTACTATACCCTTGAGCTTGCTAGTAAGTCAGTTAGGACTCTTAGGGGGTGAATAGATAATGTGTAGGTTCAAATTGATAAAAGATTCTTTTCTGTTGACTTTGTTGTGTTGGACGTGAGCCCTAGTCATGCTTCTAAATAGATCCCTCTTGTTTTAGGACATCCCTTCCTAACTACAGCTAATGCCATTATTAACCATAAGTCAGGGGAGATGGATGCCTCGGTAATGAACATAAGGGTTAGGCTAAATATTTTTAAAACTTTTTCTCAACCTGTGTTTGAAGATGAATCTAAATGATTCTTTGTTGATATGATTGATGAAACGATTGAACAATTTTTACGTATTATTCTAAACGATGATCCCTTAAGAACCTATCTTTCCTACAGGGGACTTGACATTATTTGACTTAGAAAGTACAATAAGTGAGATAGATTCTATTCTTGATTTCACTCCTCATCTTGAGTCTTCCTTTTGGGTGTCCACTTATGGACCTCTCTCACCATTGGCAAGTTCTCCTATGCCATATTTTGTTATCTCTCTATCTAAATTTGAGTTGAAACCTCTCCCTGATTCACTCAAATATGTGTTTTTAGGCCCTAAAGAGACCCTACCTATCATTATATCTTTTCTTTTATCTTGTGATCAAGAGAAAGAGTTGATTCGTATTTTATCTGAGCACAAGGATACTATTGGGTGGTCAGTTGCTAATCTTGAAAGAGATTAGTCCCACTATTTGCGTGTATAGAATTCACTTAACGGAGAACGCCAAATCTATTAGGCAAATGCAATGTGGATTGAACCCCTATACGAAAGAAGTTGTTCACAAAGAGGTAGTAAAGTTTTTAGATGCAAGCATTATCTACCCTATTTCTGATGGGCAATGGATCAGTCAAATTTAAGTCGTCCCTAAGAAATCTAGCATAACTGTGGTAAAGAATAATGAAGGTGATCTAATTCCTAGTAGACAGATGATGGGTGGATGATGTGTATTGATTATAAAATGCTGAATTCTGTCACTAGAAAGGACCATTTCCTTCTCCCCTTCAATAGAGATCAAACCATATTGCAATCAAACCATAATTTAGCCTCAAGCTACCAAAAAAGGTTGAGATTAAACTAACCAATATGCGTCAACAGTAAGAAAGAGTATCCCTTGGGAACCTATTAGGCATATTTTAATTATGAATGTTAATAACATGGCAAATGGTTCCAATGAAAAACCTTTATTGATTTAAATTGATGGAAGAAAATAAAATTAAAATCACTCAATTTTTTGTGGTACCTAATTTATATAGTAAATAAATTCAAATAAGAATTTTTGAATTGAACTTTAAAAGTACTTGTAAAACAAACAAGAAGATAGAACAAAAGCAAAGAGATGAGTGGCTAAAGGAGGTGTGAGTTAACCCTCCCCCCACCCCAAACAAAAAGGGAGCAAGAAGGCCTTTTTTTTTTTTGGGAAAAAGAAAATAATTAGCACTAAACTTTCCAAACAGTATATACAATAGTGAAACTTACAACACCAGTAACAACGATTTGGTCTCACACTGGGAGCATATTGTATCCACTTTACTATAACATCATAGGTTGCGACTTCTAGTCCTATTTTGGTATCTCCTAGCATTTTTTCCTTTCCATACCTTGTACATAATTGCAACAAATATTATCCTCCTCCATGTGTGAGATAAAGAATTCCCCTTCGCAACCCCTCCTCAAAATCTAGGAAGACAGTATGTGCTTAGACCATATTAGTACCTTACATCAAATTTGGCTAGACACAGAGCATTTGAAGACCATATATATCTATAAAATCAAACCCCAAGGTGGAGCATAGGACACAAGTAATATCAGCCTCCATATCCTTCATGATCAGGAGTTTTAACAGCTACAAGTTTGTTTTTAGTAGCCAGACACAAACTGAAATGGTGTCTACCCCATGTCGGTCCTTTCCAAACTACTTCCCACAAAAACACTGTTGCTTCTTATTACTAAATAGCTCATAAACGCAATTAAATGCTAAGTCTTCCAGCACATAAAAAATATGCACGTTATTGCTTAGCCTTATCAACAATTCCAGCCCTTTTAATCTTGATTTACATTATCCTTCATCTTACTCAACATTTTCCAACCCCCTGCATAAGTCGACTTAGTATGAGCATTAACCCCCCAAAAAAGCTCCTCCTCCTACAATCGATAGACATGAGCCCACCAGACAACACTAGAATTATCAAAATACAATATCCAAATCGATCTATTGTGCAGAAGGCTTTATTCTAAGGACTTCTAACTGATGAAGCACGTCTTCCTCTTATCCAGAAAACTACTCCACAAGAATTTGCTGTACGTAGATTTAATCATATGCAAAGTATATTTGAGTAGCAAGAACATTGGGAATCAACAAGTTACCCAATCAGTGATGACATTATTTACTAACATTCTTCTCCTAGCATATGACATCCCTTTTTTTTTTTGGGGATCTTGGATCATCCATTTCATTAGAGTTGAGCTACTATTGGCCCAATAAGAGATAGACCTATTCCATCATAGATTTTCTTAATAAACCTCTATTTTGACCATATTTATTCTCTTATTTGATCCATTTTTCTTATTATTTCTATGTTGGATCTTGATAAGAAAGGATCAATTTGGCTTCCTTTGGTTCATATTGTGCTTATAAAGTGGTTTCCCTTACTTTCAGGAGTTTTTGCCAAGATAATAGGAATCCTCTGGTTTTGACATAAAGGAAAGCTGTGGGGGTGAGTTCCAAGGAAAAGAAGAGGTTCGATGATGTTTCGAGAGTCTGAAAGGCAAGATTGACGGGTCCAAGAAAGTGCACGGTTGTCCATGCACTAAGGCACAATCGTGCAGAAATCCTGCAGTGAATCCCTTCCATCCCGAAGTTATGCACAGCTGATCGTGCTTGAGAGCACAGCTATGCATGGGGGGGGGGCAGGGTGCTCGTGTATCGATGCACTGCCGGGCACCTCCCCAGACCGTGTGACATTAAATCGGTTTTTAGGCTTTTTTGAGGGGATATCTTGTTTTTTCTTTGAGAGCACTTTCTGAGGGCGATATTTTGGGTTTGGTAGAAGGCTTTTAGAGTTCCTCGTTGATTGAATTTATCATCATTGAAAATTGTATTGCTACTTCCATAACAATTAATTCAAGTTTGCTTCTTAATTCTCTCTACTGCGGTTTTTGTGAGAATCTTTTTGTTATTCTAGTGATTGATTTGATAATTCTTGATATGATTCGTGACTCATATTCCAATTTAGTTGGGATTAACACCGATTATGCTAGTTGAATTATGATTTAGCGCCAAAACCTTACTTGCCACATGAATGTGTTTATGACTTCTACTTTGCTTACCACATGTTCAATGAATTGCTTGAATGAGCATTCATCCTTTGCAAGCAGGATTTAAGGGAATGTCGAAAGACGAAACCTTTATCTAGAGTGATCTAATAGACAGTTAGAATTTTGACATAAAAATAATTGAAGTTCTAATTGAGATTTGATATTGTAGATCTTATAATCTTTCAACTTTTAGTCCCATGAAAATAAATGACTATAGTTTTAGGATTAATCTTCGACCCTTGAAAGAGAGAGAAGATGGGTTAAATTGGCAATCTATCCATTCATGTTGCAAGTTTGGGCAAGTTTGATGGAGTTGATAATTAATTCACTAGCATAGTTGTTGATGTCTTAATCTCATTCTTAGTTGTTACTGCTTTTCTTAGTTGTTAGTTGAATCCCCAAATTTGATTCACCTAGATTGAGTAGATTAATTAGTTTGGGTAATTGAAAGCAAATTCTTTATGGACATGACCTGTATTTGCCGTTGCTAACTATATTGGCACCGTGCACTTGCGGTCATTTTAACTCATCATTTCTCCGTTAACAAGACTCAAACCCGAGAATTTGCTTAAGTGGAGCAAGTGTCAAACAACTTGAACCAACTTGTGTTGGTAGCATATGACATCTTTTTGATAGTCTAAGAATTGATTTTCTATTTGATTTTATCAATTAAAGGCTGGCAAATGTGAAGTGTAATTCTCTTATAAGACCAAGGAAAGCCAAGATATTTGAATGGAAATGACCTCTTGAAAAACTAGCAGCATACGATATACTATGCCAATCTACATTAGCGAGACCTCCAAAATAAAGCCTTGACTTGTCTGCGCTAAACATTTAAACCATACATCAGTGAGAATTCTTGAAACTACTTCCATAGAACTTGAACAAATTCCACATCATCCCATGCAAACAAAAGGATATCGTATGAACAAGCTGACGCACCAATTGGATTCTAGCACATTTAGAGTGAAAATGAGAGTCTTTTGCAGTAGCTCATTTAAGGCCCCTAATAAAACCTCCGGACACATGACAAAAGGATAGGAGGGATAAAGGATCTTATTGTCGAAGGCCTCTAGCTCTTAGGAATGAAATACACTCTAGGCTTGCCATTCACATATATGGAACACATTGGAGTAGTGACACAGTTCATTCCTAACCCCACAAATTGCATAGGAAACCTCAAAGCCAATCAAGTAGACCTCAAAAAAGTCCAATTCACAGGGTCATAAGCGTTTCTAATGTCAATTTTTAGCATTTCATGAGGAAAGACTGCCCTCTCATAATGCTTACCAACTAATAAGCAAGTAACATATTGTTAGAAGTAGATCTGCCTTTGACAAAGGCACCTTGACAAACATCCACAAAATCATTTAACACCAATTTTATTGCAACTTTTACGCCAATGCCCAAAGATAATTTTGTGGAGCACATTGCATAATGCAATAGGTACAAACTCCATAAACTTTGCAGCATTCAACTTCTTTGGCACCAAAGTAATCAATGCACTATTTAGTGTCAAATAAGCTCGCCGTTATTTTTTTGGGGGGTGGGGGGGGGACCTTAACACTCCATTACAAACATCCTCGCCAATATACTCCCAACTATTCCTATAAAAGGCAGCCAAAAAGCCATCCAAACTAGGAGTTTTGTCATCACCTATACTAAGCGCAACCTGTCTGATTTCCTCGTGTGAAGGAAGCCATGCTGGTGCCCAGTTGACAGCTAAGGACCATTTCTCATCCAAGCTAGGTCAAGCTTCTTTCACCTAAGAAATTGTACCCGTAAGCCCCTTCAAAAAGATCAATAGGAGCATTTGCAATTGCCCCTTAAGTAACAATAGTACTGAAGCATCTTTACTACTTAATGACTGCATCGAAGTAGTTGCTGTTATCGCCACCATGCTTCAGGAAAGTCTCTTGCAAATGGACTAGTGGGGAACTCATAAAGCTGGCTAGGAGAAAATGAGCTTTCTCAGACAGCCGCAGCATGCTCGTAAGGTGGTGGAGAATTTTTGTAACTTGCAAGTGGCGACTCCCCCGTTATAGAAGAATCACATCCGCATTGAGAGAATCACATTGCACAATATATAGCAGAAGGACAACATGTTTGCTAAGGGCCCAATTTCTAGCCTACATCAAGCCACTTAATAATTGAGCTCACGAAGAATCCATCATGACTTTTTGTTTTTTTTTTTTTTTTACACCCAACTTGTTCTTGCCTGGCCCAAGCTAAGTAACCAATGATTGCAGCAAATCAGTATATCATTCGAATGTTTAAGTATAACTCAGGAATATACAGTTGAAAACAATCCCTTGCTTTCTAATTTGATACCTCAAATGAAGAATACTAATACATACAAAAAGGAAAAAACAGCCCCGAAAAAATTTAAAAAAAAGAAAAAAGAATACAGTAGAAGTGAACTCAGCAAAAACTTTGGTGGCTAGCTAACTTAATACACAATGCTAATTAATTATCTGCTCATGATCTTTCTATCGAGCATTTAACATGGTCACTGTGACTTGATTCACTGTAAAAGATTCATCATGTTTACTAGAAGAAGAATCAGTCTCATTAGGGTTCCACCCCATGCAGAACCCTGGGAGTTTTGGCTGAGGCAGGCTTGCAGACTCACTACTTAACATTAGGACCACAGAAGTCATTGTTGGCCTGTCTTCCCCTCTTTCTTGAACGCATAGAAGTCCAACATGAAGACACCTCAAGACTTCATGTACTGAGCAGACGTCGCCCATGGACTTGTCTAGCAACTCCGTCCCTTTTCCTTCTCTCCACAGCTTCCATGCCTGTCAGTATGTATTATGTGCTCAATTGCAAGACATGATATTCGGGTTTGGTAGCATCCAATCTATCTTAGAATGACTGGGTGGATGCGCACTATGACTCTACCCACCTCCACCAGTAGCTATTAGTACTGTCAGATAGTAAATCATCTTAATGGACAGAATGATAAAGAGGACTTATAAACATGTTTGGTACTTACATATCCAAGAAGGTTAAGCTCGTGATCTGAGTTATAAAATCCCCTGTTCTTCTTCCCGCTCACGATCTCTAGGACTAGTACTCCGAAGCTAAACACATCTGACTTTGTCGAGAACAACCCATCCATTGCATATTCAGGGGCCATATAGCCACTGCATAAAGGCATATTGATATAAGCTTACATATTCAGATGACCCTTTGTATAAACAAAATCATCATCATGGTGATCACTTACTATGTTCCAACAACCCTCCTGGTATTTCCTTCAGTTTCATCTCCTCCAAAAATCCTTGCCATGCCAAAATCTGATATCTTCGGGTTCATATTCCCATCAAGCAAAACATTGCTTGCTTTCAAATCCCTGTGTATGATTCTGTACCTTGAATCATGGTGAAGGTACAATAGGCCTCGAGCAATCCCACAGATAATGTTGAAACGCGTTTGCCAGTTAAGCAGCGAACTCCTTTCTTTGTCTATATGTACAAAATGGCAAAGAATGAGTACAGAAATTCCAGCACTAAACAATCTGAATGTAGAAGCAGCTAAAGACAAAGGAACTCACGGAAAACAAATGAATCAAGGCTTCTGTTCTTGAGGTACTCATAAATCAGCATTTTTTCATCCATTTCCACGCAACAACCAAGCAATCGGACAAGGTTTCTATGCTGAAGCTTTGCAATTAGCCTGACCTCATTCTTGAATTCCTCTACTCCTTGCCCTGATTCCCTAGACAGTCTCTTCACTGCAATTTCTAGTCCATCAGACAGCACACCCTGGAGATAATTTACAGCGCCTGTTAGAGTAGGCACTTGGAAAAACTAGTACAATGACATCCGCTTTACTATCATACAGGCAGACTTGGCACTTGGCAAATCGGCTCTTCAAGTCAGCATTGGGCAGGTTTTGTTCATGAATTATTAGGCTTAGGTGTAGTCATTTCTTGGATTAGGCTACTTTGAATCAAGTATCCATGTACATACAGATTTGTCTAACCCTAAAGTTTACCCGATAAAGTTACTAGTACTCAATATGGCTAAAGATGTGTATACCTTATAGACACATCCAAAACCACCTTGTCCAAGTTTATTTGCCTCGGAAAAGTTGTCAGTGGCGACAGCCATGGTGTACAAATCGAATAAAGGTAACTCTAAATCATCTGTGTTAGCTTCTCCTGAGTAGTCCCTCTTGCTAGTGATGACTTGCCCACTGAAAAGGATTTCTTGGCTCCTTCCACCTGCCCTTGAGGCTATAGCACAACCAAAATCAGTAGATACACAATGTTAGATACTACCTCTGTTTCACTATGATCGAGTGTCCATAATTTCGGACGAAAGTAACTAAACGTTTATTAACTTGAAGGATTACCTCTTCCTTGTGCAATTTGTGAATTTCTGTGTTTCAATATGATGAAGACACTTAGATATCCACCTAGCACAACCAAGACTGCAAGAGCTATGCCAACGCCCATTCCAATTTTCTTTGCTTTGTCAGAACCATTTGCAGAGCCTGAAGCCACTGTTAACGTTAAGCAGTGCACACTGAGAGACATTATGATGACATTGTCATGCATTCAACATCGCCATAATTGTTTCCGGAGATTAGACTATGAAATTTAGTAAGGGAACTTTTTATATCATATATGCAATTTCTACATCATCCCTTCTAAAATGCATTAGTTACTAAATTGCATGATCCCATATCAAATAGCATTACTTTTTAGTACAAGTAATATTACATAGTTATATTGACGCCTTTCATTAGCATATAATTAGTGGCAGATTCTCCAAGTCTACCATCGATCACTTGGAGATCATATACTAAATTTTATCACTCTCGATTGAATTTTAAATCTCATCACCCTCGCTCCTTTAGCACTTGAATCTTAATCAATTGAACTTTTTAAAACCAATTTATTATACCTTTAGATAAATCTTATTTGTAATCCACTTTTTTTTGAAATTATTATTTTAACCCCTTATTTTTAAAATTGTTATCTTATAGTCTCATTTTTTTAATCAAAAATTTACACATGGAGGAGGTTACACAATAATACTTGGTTGCATTTAATAACAGTTTTTATGGTGGGAAAATTAAATAATAATTTTAAAGTAATAAATTATAAATAAAATTCACCTAGATATAAAGGAGGTATATAATAATAATTCCTTTTAAACACATATGCTTAATCCCTTTTACTTTGACAATGTCTAGAAAAAGAGAGGCTACGTCCCCGGTACAAATTTCACAAGCTATATCTTCTAGTAACCTATTAAATACTGTGAATCAATAATTAATAGTGTGGCAGGTACTGCGGTTGGTAAGCCGTATTCATAAAGCAAGGCAGAAGGGACTAAATCAATTAAACAATTTTTCCCAAACTCATATAATATGTAATTCCAAATTCAAGTACTTCTGCCACCCCAAAAAGCAAACGACACATACAAATCAAGCGTTTGTCGTCATTTTAAAACAATTGGTCCAAGGGGAGATCACAGATGATCGTTGTCATTATTTTTCCCACTAAAATTCATAAAATTCAGCACATTTCTGTCATGTAGTGGCGTGACAGTTCGCTCACCAACAGAAAGACAGTCTGCACATTCTGTACTTATGTATTACTCAGAAACGAAACGGATTGACACAAAACACCAATGTAGATGCTTTAGTTATGAGCGAAATAACCATAGTTCTATCATTATGCACCAAAGAACTGACTACTACTTGGTGTTTTTTAGACATGACAAAACTGATATGATATTCGAAATCCAAACTAAACTGACTAAACACACATCCAATTCGACATCTGAAAGAGTTGATTCAAAACTGAAATTTGCCTGACCTAATATTTTTTTTTTCGAAACTTATTTTCTTTGGAAAATAAACCTATTAGACTAAAAAATAAAGTGACTTGAAGCCAACCAAAATTGAAAATGACTTGACCCGAAACCACAATTGTAGACTGACAATCTTGGGCGAACACATTTATATAGCTATGACCCATGCAGTGGCTTCAATGCTGGATTGACAATCTTGTGAAAAAAGGAATACAATCAAGCTAACCAAAGATTGAAGGCCATGCCACTTCATGCAAGTAAAGAATAACATGTGGAAAGCTAGTAGAGCCTAAAATGTGAACCCAGCTAATTAATATTGACTCCTGCAGTGCTTCTGTTGGTTTCGACAGAAATGCTCCCCGTCTTATTCTTTTTCCGCCCAATCAATAAATGAGAAATGCGCCAATATCTAATGTATTCCCTCATTTATGAGAAGGCCTAATTATTTCTGTGGGCACATATCGAATCACAAATCACGGCAGGCTATCAAACTCTTTGGACCCCCCCCCCCCCCCCCCCCCCCCCAACCCACAAAAAAAACTCTTGTTGATTCATCGGTCCACATATGCAAAATCTAAATCTAAAGTATAAATAATAGTTTTGAAGTACCTCATTAATTAAATTATTACCAAACACGATTTAGAATTATACTTCTGTAAGGATAAAGTTTTTTAGAAACTATGTATTCAATTAAAGTCGCTGATTTATCACCGGATACGAGTATACAAAACATTAAAAAAGTTCCACACTTTAAATTAAAAAATATAATGAATTGGCGTCATATCATATTTAATTGTTTTATAAATACAATTTAAAGATTTTGATTAATGAAAAATCTTTTCCTTTCTGATTTTGTGTCTCATTATTTTAAGTGCTTTTTTTTTTGTAGTTTGTCTTGTTTCAATTGTTTGATAGTATCTTTCACGTTTTTACAAGTTGGTGTACAACTTGCATTAATAGTTCAGCATATAGCGCTTATACTTATTCCCATTGGCTTTTGCCACTAATTAAATAATCCCAAAAAAATTGTTCATTATTTCAAATTAAATGAAATCTATAGTAACCAGCTAATTGCGTATTGAGAGCTATATGGAATTACAATTGTGTATTGTTTTTCAAAAAACTATATATAATCTATTACTAATGCTATTTGAAATAATATTTCAGGGATTCTTTTTTTCAACTATTTGTATATTCTTTGAATATGCGTAAGTCCGAATTTTAGGAACACAAAAGCATTGATGGTAATGGGTAGACACGCTTGTATGACTAGTAGCATTCTGTTCACGCGTTTTAATACTCCCATTAGCTCGTGTGTCCGAATTTTAGGAACACCGAACCATTGATGGTCATGGGATGGACACGCTTGTATGACTAGTAGCATTCTATTCATGCGTTTTCATATTCCCGTTAGCTCTTATATGTTCATCATGCATCTGGTAACATAACTGTTTGAGAAAAAAAGAGTTGTTTGAGGACACTTTAAATATTTTGATTGAGTCAAACAGTTAAAGAGGTATTTGATAAATAGTTGTTTGAAAGAGTTGTTTTGTCCCAAACAACTCTTTTTCAAACAGCTATTTCCATTAAAATTTTAAGAATAGTTGTGTGTAGAAATTACTATATTATCCAAAAGTTTAATAAAATTACACGCGTATCATTAATAAACCATATTCCTAGTTTCCTATCTTACCTCAATCATTGACAACTTTCACCTCCAATCTCTTCTACTCGACCTTCCCATCTTCATTTCCACCCTTCCTATTGGCATTAATAAACCCTAATCCTAATTTTCTTTGGGTTGATGAAGATCAAATCATTTGAAATCCATACATATTTCAATTCATAACAAAAATATAGCTATAGATTCATATAAATTTCAATTCATAAAAAAACATAAGCATCTCTAAAAAGAATAAAATAAGATTATAACGTGTAGGCATTACACAAGTAAGTAAACATTGAAAACAAAAGAAAATAAGTAATGAACGCAAATTATTTGAAATTAATAAAAAATAAAGTTACAATAATGAAGTTAATTTGTATGCATGACATGAAGTTAAATTTTTTAAAACAAAATGAGACGATCAAAAAAATTAAAACTTATTTAATTGAAAAGTATTTTAGAGAAATGGCATCGATGGAATTTTACTAAATATGTTTTCTTAAAACAGCTAAATTTACCAAACATTTTTTTCGAATTAGCTAATTCAAATAGCTAATATAAATAACTAATTCAAACAGCTAATATTTAACAACTAATTGTCAAACAACATCATAATTCGCAACTCAATACATCTTGATTATCAGAGCATCCCTAGTCGTGAGAACGCGTGGGGCAAGTGGGCCCCGCGTGTCACACCCGTGTCTGGGGTGCTTTGACAACCTGGGGAAACACGAGGGACATGCATGGCAGAATGCACATGCATTCTGCCCCGCGTGAATTTTTTTTTTTGGGTCGCTTTGTGGGGTTAAACGCGGCGTTTTGGCGGTTGAAGGAACGTGGAGTGACGCGCTTCAAGCAGCCAAAAAAAACCAAAATTGTTGTGACCATTGGATCAGGTGCCTGAAGGTGGGAATTTGCGCCCAAAAGTAGCCGCTGGACTTGAGGCAAGCACCCAACGGCTATTTGGGTCAGAAATTTTTTTATATATATATTTTTTTGGCTTGTTAAATTCCTCTATAAATACAAACTTCAAAGGGTGAAAAATTTCTCTCAATTTTAAACTCTTACTCATATCTGATTTGGAAAGGAATTGAAGTTCCAAAAGGAAAAAGATTTGTAAATATTTAATTCATTCGTCCTGGACTGAGTTCCATTGGTTGGGAAAATGACGGAATGCAAACTCCAGAACTGTGAAACTTTTGCTGACATGACAGGTTTGAGTTCCATAAACTGAAACTCTGGCTTAGAATGCTTTTATAAAACTATGGGATAGATTTCTTTTTTCATGTCATTCAGAAAATATCAAACTCAAATACTTGGTTGGTAGCACCAGGTAGGTCGTAGTTAAATCACATCATAGAGGAAACAGCTTTTGAATAAAGTGTGCGGCTTTGGGGGCAGATTATTCCTATGTCACCAACTCACCATACTTCATGTCCCTATCAATGTAATGAAAAATCTTCCACAATGCAAAAAATGATTGTAAATTGGAAAATAAATTTTGCAAAGTTAAAAGGAGAAGAAACCGTTGGCCGGACCAAACCTAACCTGGGTCATAAAGTTCGGCTGATTGGGTTTAGACACTTCAAAAATTGTAGAAAATTATAGTGCCATTTTTATTCGTATTATTTTAGCTTGTCTTTTGTTTTCAAAAAATTATTAACTCAACTGTTATGTCATACATTCATATATAAAGAAATTGAAATATTCCATCTGCATCAAGCTTTGTGTGTCTCATTTACACCAAACAAAGGAAAAAAAAAAAAAAAACTGAATGATATTTTAAAATTAAACAAATATTCTGAAACTTTCACCCTTAATTAGGGTGGGTTTGGAAGGGAGAAAAAGAAAATAATTTTCCTATTTTATGCTGTTTGGCAAAGGTGAAGGGGAAAATCAATTTTAGGGGAAAAATAGTTTTACCTCATATGGAGGAAAATAACTTACGTAAAAAGTAAGGAAATTCATTTTACACCTCACCCCCCCTCTCTCTCTCTCTTTCCCCGACGACTTCATTCTTCAAACTTAGCCAAACATTTTCCATGGGAAGTGGAAAATTATTTTTCTTGCGAAAACATTTTCCATGGAAAATGATTTTAATTTTCCCCCACCAAGCATACTCGTAAGTTGAAGTAGAGGGTCAGATGACGTACTATATTGGACTCTAAATTAAAAGATATAATTATCTCCTAGTCTTATTTATAAAGAAAAAAAATCACAATTTAAAGAGAAATTTTACTCTATTTCATTTAAATTTAATCTAAAATAAAGTAACTCAGAGAAATTTGCCAAACAAAAAGTTTTAAGAAAAGAAAAATATATTGCTGCTTGGCCACAGACATATTGATTTTCAACAAGTATGATTGTAGGGGTCCCCCAAAAAGCCCAGAAATGATATTGATAATTTATGCCTCCGATTAAGGAAATTTAAAGCCGCCCCACTAAATGACTTTTCGGCATAATTAAACTTTTTTTTTTTCCTTCCTTCTACAACTAGCTGGCTGGCTTTACAATCCACAGGCCACAGCCATTTCTCATTCGGATGGGACAGGGTGGCAAAATTCAACAATTGTATCATAGATTTGAATTTATAGGTCCAAGAATATAATACAATTAAGATATAAAAAAATTTCTTAAAAAAATTGAACTATAATATAAATCCGAAACTACTATATAATTTCAGTAAAATTTTAAATTTGGGTTTAATTTAGATAATAGTAATAAGATGATATTTTCTCTATTTGACAAAATTTAACAAAATTTTTCAATAAAAGTTTCATAAGTATTGTCAATTTTTATTGAATACAGAAAATAACTTTCATTTAAACCGTAATAAATAATTTTTCTTGTTTACAATTTTCGACATTTGGCGAACTTTTAGTAGAAAACAAGTTAAATTTTAAACAATTTTTTAAATTCTGTAATAATCATCAAGGTTAAATTTAAAAATTATATGATTTAAATGTTCTTGGCTACAATGATTGTAATCTATGTATTATACAATTTTTCATAAGTTACTCTCACAATCACAGTTTCTCATGTCTGGGCAGCTTCAAAGTAAAAATAGGTGTCATTTTTTTCTACATTCTTACATAGATTTCACTGTAGATGACCATGGCATTATTTCCCCGATTAGTACGTGGTTATTGAATAATATGCCTCGAGGTCATCTTCATTACGTGTTTACTCAATAATGTCCCTCAATGTCATATTCGGTACAAAAGCTCCCAATCGTCGTCGCATACAACGTGGTCAGTCGTGGATGCTTTTATAGCCTTTGCAATATTTCCGTTCATGCTTTGCGTTCAAATTTTAAACAATTGTTTCCGTATCAAACAAAACCGTTCTCAACCTAAAACTTATGCCACTTCAATTATATGTATTAACTTCGCTTCTTGGAATAGAATAATATTATCCTTAGGTCCTATTCTTTTCATTAGTAACTCCCAATTTATTAACATCGATAAACTTCAACCCACTTCAACCTATTCCACCAACTTGAATAAAACAATACTAACTTTAACCCACTTCAACTAATTTTAACCCACTTTCTACTATTTTAACTAACTTCTACCTATCATATAAAAAAATTCAACCCACTTTAACAAAAAAAATATCTACTTCAATTTATTTCAACCCACTTCTATTAATCTTAATCAACTTCACCAATTTACCAATTTATATTTTCCAATAAAAAGAACAGCACTTAGTGTATCTTTCATTTGATATCTATTTGAATAGTTACAAATGTTACCAGTTGGAAATTAGCAAACCGTCATGTGTTTTAAGTTAATAACTCTAGGGTAAAAGATTTTAGAAAATTCATACTTTAAAAAAATGAAAAAATGAATGTGCGATTGAATTAATTAGTTATCAACAAAAACAATAAATAAGGATATTTAAAGCATAAGTTAAAGTGTTACATACCTAAATCAGAAGCAGCCAATCGAACGTATAGGTCTTGTCCACCTTGAGGATAATCTCTCATATCAGTAAGATCGTCGGTCCAATAAACGCACCCAGCTCCGACCCCTTGGATCACTTGAGCATTAGCATATGCGGTGCACCTACAATTCCTCTTGCACAAGTCTCTACATTGATTAAGATTCATGCTCTTGTCCACAACAGCAGTTGATGTCTCAGGCAACTTCATATTCTCCAACTTCAAGAACCCATCACTCAAACACTCCAAATTCGTGTCTCTAAAACACCCATCAATCCCATCCCGTAGTGCCCAAGCACGAGGATTCTTAGGCCTGAACCCTTGTGGACATTGGCAATTAAGTAGGGTACTTGTATTACACACCCCGTATGGTCCACATGCTCTATAATAATCACATTGGTCCTTCCTTGCGTACCAGAACAAGTGCCATTGTCCTGTGTCCGGAACCCATGTATACCTTCTAAGGAACCCATCATAGCTCACCATTAACCTCGATTTAACGGCGTCGTTTTTGGGCAGCTCGAATGTATAGTAAACTTCATCGGGGCCGGTGTGAAATGTGAAATTAAAACCGGATTCACCCGATTTCATCTCGGGTACTCCACTAAACCGAAGCCCGACCCACGGTCCGCTGCGGTAAATGATCTTATCCCCTTGCCGGAGGTAGATTTCCGGGTCACCATGGTAATCCATTTTAAACGAAAATAGGCCTGAGCTCGGATCGTTGGGCCCCTTCCACGACGTTAAGAACCGGTCCAGACCGGTTTTGAGATTCAACCCGAGTTTCTGACCCGGAACCAGAGTATCCGTGGGGTGATCAAAGCTCTGCCAGAGGTAATGATCCGGGTTTTGATCCCCCGCCTCGCGGATCACCAGATTCCCTGAGTCCAGCAGTTGGACCACGGGATTCTCCGCCGTTGATGTGTTCGAAGACCATCTCATATTCGACCCACCATCGAAAATCATGAGATTTCCATCATTATCCAACTTCAAGGCGGACGAATTACTGAACAAGGGCTGATCTCTGTTTGCAACCCAAATAAAAATATCATCTGATGGAATATCTTTATACCAAATTCCGAGATAACATTTACTGGGATCTCCTTTGCTAAAGAAACCCACTTCGAATTTCCCAGCAGAAGAAATCAAAGTTCTGTTGATGGAGAGAGAATTAGCTGGAGTTAGAGTGTCGGTTGCTGCCTCAGAAACAGGGGAGAAACAGAGGAGGGAAATGAAGATGAGAAGATTAAGGAGGAGAGGACACCGAAAGAAGGGGATTCTCATGCTTCTTCTTCTCCCCCCGTCCTCTTTCTTTGGTGTTTAGGGCTAATTTGGTTTTTGTGGAGGTTTTCAATTGAAATTAAAGATGGGATTTTGGGAAAGTCTCATGTTGAACTTGTAGAAAATTTGGATTTTGTTTCCTTTGTGGAAGGTGAAGGACTTCGTTAAGACCTCTACTTTTCTTTGACTATCGTTTTACTTTACGTGGAGGCTCCTTTTGAAGGTTGTTGGAGAAAACTTTTCAAAGAGATTACACGGAAATCGGACCTAGGTGGATTGCAGAAAATGTCACATGGGCCTGATAATGCATCTTTTTGATTTTGTGTTTTGAGTCTGAAAATAACGTGAATGAAGTCTACTACTCAGATTGTAGGGTGCCCAATAATGTGCAAAATATCATCTCAATAAACATATAAATTATCTAACCCAAAAAATATGTATCTTTACATACTAAAAACAAGCAACATTGGGCAATTATAATATTTACTTTAGAGTTGCTGGACAATAATGATTCCAACTTCAACATAGGAAATCAACAATCTGTACTTTGAGTATATATACTGTTTTTATACCAAAACTAAGTTTGAATGTATTTTTATTCGATGATGTAAGTGTATATGCACATACACAATATTTCATAGGTTGATAATTTACCAAAACTCAAATCTGTGCAGCGCTAGCAAACTCTCTTGGAACTCTTCCTTAATTTGCTAGTAAGTCTTGAGTGTTACTTGACTTAGACTTGAGAAGCTAAGTAAGAGCGCGCACACTCTCTCTCAAAGAGAACTTAAAGAGAAAGTAAACACAAAAAAGTTTGAGAGAATGCCCTATATTGCATTTGGAATGCAAGAATGCTTGGTTTACAAATGAGCCCCCTTAGAGTATATATACACACCCCTACCTCCTCAATGGACGGTGGAGATCTATTTGATCCGATATTAATAGTGTACATCCAAAATATTTTATGAAAGTATCCAAGATTCTAAATAAGTATGGAATAGCGTGAAACCTTGAGGAACACTCTAGAACCAACTCTAGAGAATTGTGAATTGTCGCAAGTGTTGGATGAGCTCCCAACTAGCCTCGCTTTTAGGTAGTGACTTCCATTAGACGAGGAGTTCTTGTGTCGGTGGTTGATTGGAGTGTCGTGCCACTCAATCAGTGAGGAGTTCCTCCACTTCCTTGTCATGTTGTATCTTCATACCCATGGGTGCCAATTGAGAGATGCCTCAACTCGAATTCACTTGGTCTCCATGATAAGACTTGACTAGGCTTATATAGAAGACAAGATGATACTTGATCTTGGGAGGCAACTCTCCCTTGTGAGCTGGCGCCCACACCTTCTTAAGAATGGGGAAAGGATCCTTCTATCGCCGAATGAGACCCTGATGTCGACTTCTTAACCTTGTGTGATTGTACATCTTGACCAGTACGAGGTCTCTCACTTGGAACTCCCTCCAGTGTCTCTTCTTGTTGACCCACTTCTTCATATTCTTGGAGACTTTCTCCAAGTAAGCTTGAGCTACGCCTACTTTATCATTCGAATTCGTGGCAAATTTGTAGGCAGGTGGACTTGGTCCCTTGTATCCTATGATGAGTGAGCTTGGTGTTAACGGTTGTTGTCCCCTAACGATCTTGAATGGATTTCGACTCGTGGATTCGCTATGTTGTAAGTTACATGAGAAATGGGCAACATCAAGAAACTTCGCCCAACCACTTTGTTTGGCACTCGTGTAGTGCGTCAAGTAGATCTCTAAGAGAGCTTTTAGCCTCTTGATTTATCCATTACTCTGTGTATAGAAGCTAGTGGAGAAGTTGAGCTCAGAACCCATGAGCTTGAACAACTCTGTACAAAAGCGCCCCATAAAGCGAGTGCCCTAATTATTTACGATGGATCAAGGCAAGCCCCAATACCTCACCACATGCTTGAACAATAAATGAGCGACTTGCTCTGCAGAATATTTATCGGGTGCAGGAATGAAGGCCTCATACTTAGAATACCAGTCCACCACTGCAAGGACCCAATTACACCTCTCACTTATGGGTAAGCCCACAAAGAAGCCCATATAGACACTCTCCAATGGCCTTTCAGGAATAAGGAGAGGCTCTAATAGCCCCGCAAGTGCTCCTTGCTCTATCTTGTCTCATCGGTACACAAGACAAAATAGGCCTCCATATCATCCTTTAAGTGAGGCCAATAGTAGGAATAGCCCACAAGAGTGAGCATGCAGTGTATGCCTGGATGTCCAGCCCCTTCGCTATCATGATTTTCCTTCATGACTTTCCTTTTGAGGTTGTCAAATGAAGGAACATAAATGTGTTTGCCTTAGTGAGGATCAAGCCATCTTCTAGCCAAACCCGTGTTGTCTTGCCCTCTTTCACAAGGTTGATGATAGTTTGGGCAAGTGAATCATGTTAGAGCCCCTCTTTGATGCAGTCCTGTAGGTTGCTTGGAGGCTTGCTAATGTCAGCGAGTTCTCCCTTGCGGCTCAAAGCACCGGCCACCAAGCTAGCACGACCTGATTTATACTTTAAGATATAGTCAAACTCTGCCAACAAGTCTCACCACCTAGCTTGCTTGGGAGTGAGCTTCTTTTGGGTCTAGAAGGAACTTGTAGCCACATTGTCCGCCTTGATAATGAACTTGCTCCCGAGCAAGTTCATTATCAATGTGCGGAGACAATGCACTAATGCAGTCATTTCTTTCTCTTAGACCGTATATCGCCTCTTGGTTTCATTGAGCTTCCGGCCCTCAAGCGCAATTGGATGACCCTATTACATCAAAACTCTACCAATAGCAAAGTTAGAAGCATCCATATGTAGCTTGAACGACTTGTTAAGGTTAGGAGAGCGAGAACAGGTTGTTCAGTGATGGCCTTCTTCGAGACATCAAAAGCTTGCTCGCACTCTTGGCTCCATATCCATCCTCTTCCCTTCTTCAATAAGTCAGTAAGAGGGGCAGTAATAGTGGAATAGCGTTTGATGAATCACCGGTAGTAATGTACTAAGCCACGGAAAGAACTCAACTCGGTGACTTTGATGGGTGGCTCCCATTCTAAGGTGGCCTTGATTTTTGCAGGGTCCATGCGAAGTCTTCCCTTGCCAACTATGTGCCCAGGAAAGACACTTCTTCTTGTGTGAGGGAGAACTTTTCTTTCTCGGCATAAAGTTTGTTGTCCCTCAAGGTTTGGACCACTTCCCACAGGTGTCCCATATGCTCCTCCAAGGAGCTGCTGTAATGACAATGTCATCAAGATAAACAACCACAAGGCGATCAAGGAAATGAGCAATTATCTTGTTCATGAGTGTGTAAAAAGTGGTCGAGGCATTTTTGAGGTAGAATGACATGATTAGAAACTCATACGATCTATAAGGTGTCACACATGCTGTCTTTGGCTCATCCCCATCGGCTATGCAAACTTGGTAATATCCACTCCTCAAGTTAAGTTTGGTAGAGACTCGAGCATCCCCGAGTTTATTGAAGAGATCGTCAATGCGAGGAATGAGATACTTGTTCTTGAAAGTGATCTTGTTGAGTGCTCAATAGTCTATGCATAGTCGGAGGGAACCATCATGCTTCCTTTGAAACAAGACTGGCATACCATAGGGAGACTTAGAGGGATAAATGTATATGGTGCCGAGGAACTCCTTCAATTGCCTCCTTAACTCTTCGAGCTCGAGAGGTGCTATGTAATAAGGGGCCAATGCGGGTGATCGAGGCCCCAGCTCTAACACAATGGTATGGTCAACTTCCATCCTTAGGGGAAGCCTTTTAGGTAACTTAGCGCGCATGACATTTTTAAATTTTTCAAGCACCTTTTGAAGGAGTTTGGGTGCTTGTACTTCCTTAGACTCCTCCACCATCTTGAGGGTAGCAAGCAAAGTAGGCTCCTTCTTCTTGATCCCCTTAGAGAATTGAAGAGCAGAGAACATTTTGTCTTCATTAATCTTCCTCCTCACAAAGATGACAAATGGTTGCCCTATCTCCATAATGCACATTATGTTGGTGCGAGGCATCAAGAATGCCTTCACTATTTGAGAAAACTAATGCCCAAATAGAACTTTTGTCGTCTAAAGGAGCAATGGTAATATCGACCTTACCTTTCCACTGACCGATTTAGATTTAGGCACCATGGGCAACATCATTAATTGGGGGGCTCTATACATTGACTCCCTTCATAAAGCGTCCCTCTTTGGTGTACGAGAGGCCAACCTCATCGACAAGCTTCTTGGCTATGTATGCCGTCAGCTCCCATATCCAACATTGCTTATAGCGGCTTGCCCTTTCACCTTTTTTCTACATACATGCACCCTCGAGGTTACCCTTACACCTTTGCTTGGATGGCATTGAGTAGCTGGAAGCTATCTCCCTTTCATCTTTCCTCTTTTCCTTATTGCTTTGTCCTTCTTGCCATTCCCCTTTTCTTTGCATGTGGAGGGCTTGTCCTGCTTGGGAGACTTCTCCCAATCTTCCTCACCTTTATTGCTACCGCTTATTTTCTTACTTTGTCCCTTGGAGGACTCCTTCTTAAACTCAATTAAGGACTCGAAGGCGGTAATTGTGGAGGCGAGGTCTTACATACCATGCCTCTTCAGCTCTATCTTGACCCACAGATATAGGCCATCCAGGAAGCAAAATGGGACATCTTGTTCCCTTGTGTTTAGAATTTCTAAGAGAAGCTCTTAGAATTCCTTAATCTGCTCTAGATGTGACCTTTCTTGTGTTGCAGGCATCTTAGCTTGGCCCTTTCCTTATTTTTGGTATCCTCAGGGTAGAATTGCTTCTTAATCTCTGTTGAACTCGTCCCTAGTGTTGATGGCATCAAAGCCATGCTTGACGTCATCACATCTGCAATGCCACCAAAAAAGGGATATATCTTTAAGAGAGAGGGAAGCATTGCTTACCTTTTGATCATCATCCTTGATGTTCATTACCTCGAAGTAGGCCTCAGGTCCCCAAACAAAATTGTTGATCTCGCTTGCACTGCTAACCCCGTGCAAGGTAGGAAGTCAAGCAACATTCACCTTTACAGCGGAGGATACTGGGACAGATCATCCATTGGCCACAGCGGCCTTCAAGGGCCTCAATCCTTACCTTGTATGCCTCAACCTCATCCTTGCAAGCCTCCATCTCAGCCTTGCAAGCTTGGAGTTCGCAATCCTTGGTGGCCTCTAATGTTTGAAGGCCTCAGATCTCCTTATTGATGTCAACTAGTATAGAGCTAATAGTCGCTCGCATCTCCTCACGAAGCTCTTCCATGTCCCTCAAGCTAGTCGATGTGTCTGCCTGTGTCTTTGACCCTACTCGTTAAGTTGGATATGGTGGTGTTGAACTCCACAAGCCTGTCCTCCACAAGGGCCATCATGTCCTTGTTTTTCTCCTTGTCCTTCTTGCCACCTTGTAGAGGGTTGCCGGCATCGATCACACTTGAATTCATGGTCTTCTAAACAAGCATGCTCTGATAACAACTGTTACGGATTGATAATTCACTCAAAGTCATACTCGCGTGGCACCAGCAAACTCTCTTGGAACCTTTCCTTGGCTTACTAGTAAGCCTTGAGTGTTTCTTAACACACACACACACACACACACACACACACACACACACACACACACACACACACAAAGAGAACTCAGAGAGAAAGTGGACACAAGGAGGTTGTTGATTATATTTAGTTTTGATGATAACAAATCCAAGAGTAACATATTTGTCTAAGTAATGTTGTTCCAAACAAGCTCTCCAAACAGGGTCTAATACACCGTTGTTCCTATACCGCTGTTTGTGATATTTTATTAACCTGGTGGCTAAATGTTGAGAACAAGTCTTAGGAACAGGTTCCGAGCTTCAGTGACACAAGATCAGCAAACAACACATATGGTTTAAGTCTTGAGGAACATTCAGCTACACAAGATCACCCAAGGAATCAAGGTGACCAAGGTGTTTTGGAGCAGCATATTCACTCTTGATAAGACAACTAATTCTTACAAGGAGTCTTGGTTAATTTAGTTTTTATCTTTTAGACTCTTGTTAACATGCCAATCTTGAAAGTATCATTTTTAACACTTCTTGAAAACAGTTTTCGAAAAGTTGCTTTGGGACACCATTTCCAAACAACCCTGCAAAAAGGGTGCCTAGGGTGTTCTCAAAAACTACAGCAGCTACATCAGTCTTATCTGGAAATTTGCTTCGGTTGGCTGCCAGATCTAAAAAGATTTGTTTTGAATTTGAAAAAAAAAATTTGCAAAACCGTTTTTGCTAAAGATTTCTCTTGAAAGATTCTTATCCCTTATTTTTAGGTCTTGATTGAATTTGGGATAAATCAAGATTTTATTCTTTTCAAGCTAGATTACTCGGCCAAGATATTTTAAGAAAATCTTCTCTCCTCTCTTAGCCGTTGGAAATCTTTGGTGAATCTTCTAAGCGACTAAAAATAGAGGATTTTCCCTATCTTTTGAAAAGAATAGCCGTTGGGTTGTGCGTTTAAATATTGAAATTCTCTCTCCCATTTGACAATCCGGTTTTTACAAAGAAGTAAGAGATTCTTAGAGCTGAATTTCAAAGAGAAAAACCGTGAGAAGATTGTGCTTAACTGAGCTTTCAATTTCTTGGCATAATAGGACTTCATTGTACCTTACATCTGCTTAAGTCAGAAGCACCCCAGTAAGGTGTTTTGTACCCCTGTTCTCAGAACAGAAAGTGAGTGAGTGTGTCCTCAGTCGTGTGGACTTTGGACGTGTCCTATCTGGTGAGATTGGACGTGGTGTAACCTGTCTTAGGGAAGAAGGTTACGTGGGTTACAAGTTGTAACAAGGAGTGTTGCTTTTGTAACGTTTTCAGCCCGTTAGTGAAGTGGTTAAATCCTACACGAGGTAGGTCGTGGTTTTTTCACACCTCAGTTGGGCTAGAGGTGTTTTCCACGTAAAAATTGTGTGTGCTTTATTTTCGCATTTATTACTTTGAATTTCGCTACTGAATCAATTGAGAACAACCGCTACAAACAAGGCGTAAGGTTGTTTGTGATTTACAAACAATCTCTGCAATCAAGTGCTACGGTTGTTTGTCAGTTATTAGGCGAAAATCGACCACCACAATTCACCCCCTCTTGTGGTTGTGTACTCTTGGAATTCAACAAGTGGTATCAGAGCCAGGTTCTCTCAAAAGGGCTAACACCTTGAGAGATTCTGAAGATGAGTACACCACAAGAAATCCTTGAAGGGCAATCCATTACTCGTCCACCCTATTTCAACGGCCAACATTATAGTTGGTGGAAGAATAAGATGGAGAACTATATTCAGGCTAGAAGATTATGAATTATGGATGCTCATCAAGAACGGGCCCCTTGTTCCCACCAAGGTGCTTGAAGATGGTAAGAAGGTTCCCAAGGAACCCATAGAGTTTGATGGTGAAGACTATAAGAAAATGGAAAAGAATGCCAAGGCCAAGAAGCTATTATATTTTGGCCTAGGTCCAGATGAATATACACGTATCTCGGAGTGTGAGTCAGCTCAGAAGATATGGAATGCCCTCCAAGTAGCTCATGAAGGAACAAGTCAAGTCAAACAATCACGTATTGAGCTACTTATGAGGCAATATGAGTTGTTTGATATGGGTGATCGTGAGAACGTGATGGATATGTACACACGCTTCACCCACATAACAAACGAGCTAAAATCCCTGGGAAAATCCTTCACCACAGAAGAGCTGGTGAGGAAGATTCTAAGGATTTTGCCTCGGTCTTGGGAAGCGAAGGTGACAGCCATCCAAGAAGCTAAAGACATGAACAAGATCACCCTCGACGAGTTGATTGGCAATCTTCAAACCTATGAACTCAGAAAGAACTCACAACAAAAAGAGGAGCAGAAGAAGGATCGTGGGCTTGCCTTGAAAGCACAAGAGGATGATGACTCTGACCTTGAGGATGAAGAGATGGCCTTAATGACAAGAAAGTTCAAGAAATTCTTCAAAAAGGTCAAAGAAAACAGCAAAAGAAAAGACTTCAGTAAGTCCAGAAACACCCCCCGAGAACAGTTCACAGGGTGTTTCAAGTGTGGCAAACCAGATCACATTGTGAAGAACTGTCCACTACTTCGAGAAGAGCAAGAGCAAGAACACCCCAGGAAACAAGGTAGAAAACAAGCTGCAAGCAGTTCTGGGAGACGATTCTCGAAGGCTATGCTTGCTGCCTGGGGAGATTCCTCTGAGGATGAAGGTGAGTCTGAAACTGATGAAGGTGCTGTAGCTCTCATGGCACAAAGTGACACGGATTCAGATGATGAATCAACAAACAGCCTTACTGATCTCAAGAACAAGGTACGTGGTCTCAATAAAGCAACTCTCGAAGAACTTTTGTATACCTTGATGGATACTTGTGCTGAATTGAAACGAGATGTCCGAGACCTAGAACTAGAAAATGAGATCCTTAAAAATGAAAAACTGGGCTTACATGAAAATATTAATACGCTCAAAGAAAACCTCTTTATAAAAGAAGGAGATTATTCTCGAATGGAGGAAAAAATCTTTGAGGTGGAAGGAATGGTTGAGTCTTTGCTCAGGGAGAACAAGGGTTTGCATGCTAATATAGAAAAACTGGAAACCGAGCTTATCACAACCAAGCGCTGGAACAAGTCCTCACAAGCCCTTGATTGGTTAAACACTCACCACAGTCGAAACAAAAAGGGACTTGGATATAAGCCTAAACGAACAGTTTACCCAATTCATAGAAAGTATGTGGGATTACCTGAAAACATTGTTTGCTTTCATTGTGGTAAAACTGGTCACTATCGATATTCATGTCCTCTGAGAAGGTATGTCATTGAAAAAAATGAAAGGTATGTGAAACAAATCTGGATTAGAAAAGATGAGCTTTACTTGTCTAAAAGAATGGGACCCAAGTGGATCTGGGTTCCCAAAACTAACCTGTGATTTGTTTTGCAGGCTGAAGTGAGAGAGAACAACCCCACAAACAACCCAGCAAACAGGGTAAGAAACACCCTGTCAAACAGATCAGAAAACAACCTTGAAAACAGGCAGCTGTGGTATGTTGATAGTGGGTGTTCGCGGCATATGACTGGAGAAAAATCAAACTTTCTCTCACTTACAGCTTCAACCGGTGGGAGCGTGGCTTTTGGCAACGGCAAGTCTGGGACAATTGTCGGTGTAGGTAGCATTGGTAAAACTCTCTCCCACTCAATTGATAATGTGCACTTAGTTGATGGTTTAAAGTATAATTTACTAAGTGTGTCCCAACTGTGTGACAAGAACAACCTAGTGGTGTTCTCACGAACACATTGCTTGGTTGTCAATGTCAACACGGGGGAAGCGACATAAAAATGTTTACAAAGTATGTATTTCCACTCTTCCCCAAAACAACCTGACTTGTTTGAGTGCTGTGAATGATGACATAATGCTCTGGCATAAGAGACTAGGTCATGCAAGCCTTACTCTTTTAAACAAACTTGTTTCAAAAGACCTGGTTATTGGACTACCTTCTATCAAATTTAATGATGACAGGTATGTGAAGCTTGTGCAAAAGGCAAACAAGTCATATCTTCTTTTAAATCGAAAAATGTGTAAGCACTACCCGACCTCTAGAATTATTACACATTGATTTGTATGGTCCCATGAGGATAACTAGTAGAGGTGGGAAAAAGTATGTGCTTGTTGTAGTGGATGATTACTCTCGATTTACTTGGACCTTGTTTTTGGCATCCAAAGATGAAACCTTTGAGAATTTTATTGCCTTTCTCAAAAAGGTTGAAAAGAGAGTAGGACACTCCTTAATTAGCTTGAGATCTGATCATGGAACTGAGTTTGAAAATGTAAGTTTTATCAACTATTGTAATGAACATGGTGTTGATCATAACTTCTCAGCTCCAAGAACACCCCAACAAAATGGGGTGGTTGAGCGCAAAAATCGCACCCTGGAAGACATGACCAGAACAATGCTTATTGCTAGTGGTCTTCCTAGGTATTTCTGGGCAGAAGCATTGAACACCTCATGTTACATTATAAATAGATGCATGATCAGACCCATTTTGAACAAAACTCCTTATGAACTTTTCAAGGGCAGAAAACCCAATATTACGCACCTAAGAACATTTGGTTGTAGGTGTTTTGTGCATAATAATGGGAAGGATGCCTTAGGAAAGTTTGACCCTAGGAGTGATGAGGCAATATTTCTTGGCTATTCTTCTCACAGCAAGGCATACAAAGTCTTTAACAAAAGGACCTTGTGTGTTGAGGAAAGTGTGCATGTGCTTTTTAATGAATCTAACTTGTTGAGTGAGAATGATGCACAGGAAGATGAACTTGAATTAGGTCTTGTTCGAAAAGAAGTGTTGCTCCAAGATAAACGAGGTAAGAACACCATGGAGAAAACAACTCCTGAAGGTGTTCCTCAGAACAGCAGGCAAGGTGAACACCAAACAGGGGAAACACCGTTGAACCCTGTTCGGGACCATGTTCTTCAGGAACAGGCTTACAAACAGGTGCAGAAACAGGCTCAGGAGATGATCGTAAGCTTGATATTACGACTAGAGTAGAACATGGGTCTGTGGATCCTCTTACTCCACGACCATGGAAGTACCATAGTTCGCACCCCCTTGATCAAATTCTATCTGATATTAACAGTGGAGTGCAAACTAGGTCTAAGCTTAAGAATTTCTGTGCTTTCTATGCTTTTCTCTCTAATATTAAGCCAAAGAGTGTGAATGAAGCTCTTGCAGATTCAGATTGGGTCACGGCAATGCAAGAAGAGCTCCATCAATTTGAAAGAAACAAAGTATGGCACCTTGTACCTAAACCTGCAGAGAGAACAATCATTGGAACCAAGTGGGTGTTCCGAAACAAACTGGATGAGTCAGGAACAGTCACTAGGAACAAGGCACGGCTGGTTGTTCAAGGGTATAATCAAGAAGAAGGGATCGATTATGAAGAAACCTTTGCACCAGTTGCTAGAATTGAGGCTATTCGAATCTTAATAGCCTTTGCAGCTCATATGGAAATCAAGCTATATCAAATGGACGTGAAAAGTGCATTCCTCAACGGATACCTTAAAGAAGAGGTGTATGTCAAACAACCCCCTGGTTTTGAAAACAGTGAATTTCCTAACCATGTTTTCAAACTTGACAAAGCTCTTTATGGCCTAAAACAAGCTCCTAGAGCTTGGTACGAACGGTTGTCAAGTTTTTTAATTGAAAATGATTTTAGAAGAGGCAAGGTAGACAATACCTTGTTTCTAAAATCTAAGAGGGAACATTTATTGATTGTCCAAATATATGTTGATGACATTATATTTGGTGCAACTCATCATGATTTATGTAATGAATTTTCAAATATGATGAGCAGTGAGTTTGAGATGAGCATGATGGGTGAGCTTAACTTTTTCTTAGACTTACAAATCAAGCAAACTCCAAACGGCACCATGATCCATCAACAAAAGTAAATCAAGGAGCTACTTAAGCGTTTTGGGATGGAGTTGGCCAAACCCGTAGACACTCCTATTTCTCCTTCAACCAGGTTGGTTATGGATGATGGGAGTCCCTCAGTTGAGGAGAAACTCTATAGGGGCATGATTGGGTCACTCCTATACCTAACCGCTAGTAGACCAGATATTGTTTTTAGTGTTGGTTTATGTGCCCGTTTTCAGTCTAATCCTAAGGAAACTCATCTTAAGGCTGTGAAACGGATACTAAGATATTTGAAACATACACCCAATTTAGCCTTATGGTATCCTAGAGGTTGCAATTTTGATCTTGTTGGATATGCTGATGCTGACTATGCTGGATTCCTAGTTGATAGAAAGAGTACCTCAGGTATGGCTCACTTTCTTGGACCTTGTTTGGTATCTTGGGCTACCAAGAAGCAACATTCTGTTGCCATGTCCACAGCAGAAGCTGAATATGTTGCAGCAGCTTCATGTTGTGCTCAACTGTTGTGGATAAGGCAACAGCTTAAGGACTTTTGTGTTGACACTGGATGCATTCCTATTTTTTGTGATAACACAAGTGCAATTAACATTGCCAAAAATCCATGTCAACATAAAAGAACAAAGCATATTGACATTCGACATCATTTCTTGAGAGATAATGTTGAAAAGGGTTTAATCTCTATGAATTTTTGTACAACGAAAAATCAAATTGCTGATATATTCACTAAGGCACTAGCTAGAGATCAATTTGAGAGAAATAGACTGGAACTAGGGTTGGTGAGAACACCCTGAGATACCTGTTTCTAGAACATAAACTGGGTTTGGTAAGATCAACCTCACACCCTGTTCTCTCCCCCAGTTTGCAAATCTTATTAACAACGGATGTGATTGCATACACTCGAATTGCGTGCATTTTGTCTCTACTTATCCACTTAGTGCAGCATAAGGGGATGTACTGGAGCCGCCTTAATACCATTAAGTCCAATCAAGATCAGACGGCAAAGAACAGGCATAACGAAGAGAACAGGTACGCCCCTTGGTTGCTCGATGTGTTTTCTTTCCTTCCCAAGGCACAAGCTTTTAATGCTCACACCCGTTGCAAACCGAGAAATCTTCTAAAGATTTTGGGTGCTCTCTCTCTTTCTCTCTCTCTCTTTATATGCCCTGTTCTCAGTTCTGCCGTTCATCTCGCACACAAGCAAAACCTGAAAACCCTGCAAAAACCTTAAACCCTAATCTCTCTCTTCTAGCAACAATGGCTCCCAACAACTCCTCTCAATCAAAAGCCCTCGTTCTTGTGTCCTCAATCCCTGCTCTCCCTCGCCCAATCCTGTACAAGCCTTTCAAATTCTTGAAAAGCTTGTCCCTACAATCAGTGGGAATGGGGATGGATGATATTCCCTTCGAGTGTGGAAGGGAATTGGTGATCCTTGTAGGGACAATTGCTTGTCCCATTAAAGTCGAGTCAGAGGGTACACTATCGAGGTCTCAAGACCAACTCTTGGAAACCCCTGAAGGGTTTAATTTTGAGCCCTGTTCTTCTGGGTTGTTTCCTGACACAGAGACAGAAACAGGGGCTACCTCTGTCGAAGGTGTGTATGTGGAGGATCTGAATGTCGACTTCCAAGGGAAGTCGAATGACACATCAGAGGAGAGTTTAGAGAAGGATTCTCTCCCTGAGGCTGAAACCCCCACTCCGGTAGCTCAAACTGGAGAGAAAAGGAAAAGGGTGAAAATAGTGGCCAGGCGTAGCAGAACGCCAAGAACAAGGCCACAACCAAGGTCTCAGCCCTCTCAAACTCCCTCTTCTCCACAATCCTCCAAGCCTTCTCGCAAATCTGCGAGAATAGCTTTTCAATCCTCTCACCGTATCTCCAAACCCTCTACTCTTGTCATCGAGGAGATTTCCTCCTCTTCTACCAAAGGGTTCTCGAGTTTTGACTCTGAGAACACCACCTTCAAACAGGGGACACCGGTGTTCTCCGAGTCCTCTGAAGAACAAGCCCCTCCAAAATCAACCACTAAACCTGCTGTGAAGCCCTCTCCTGCAAAAACACCCCTCAAGCGAAAGCCCAGAACAGCCCCCCTACCAGAAGCTACCACCTCTGTTCCTGCCCCCAAACGCCCAAAGCAGTTCACTCCCTCTCCTATGTCTGACAAACATGCGCAGTTGCTTAAGCGCAATGTCGTCAGGGGGAAGGTAGTGAATGTAAGCTTTTTCGAGGAACAGGGTCTGGGGGTGTTCCTGACCAAGTTGCGCGCTCAAGGCTGGCTCGACTTGTTTGCAAACACCCAGCTGGGGTGTTCTGTGCCTGAGTTGGCTGAGTTTTACGCCAACTGCAGTGTCACCGAAGGGGTGGTGACTAGTTTTGTGAATGGGCAACGCATTAAGGTTGATGCACCCACACTTGGGAAAATTTTGGGAGTACCCTCCCAAGGCTTTGACGTGTATGTGAGGGAAGAAAAAACAACTCTAGAAACAGCCAGGCTCCTAGAGGTGTCCCAACATCTCCGTCAAAAACAGGGCCTGAGAACACCCCTCTCTGTTAAGAAGGGTGAAATGACCTCCCTGCACCAACTATTGTTTATGTTCACTATCAAGAACATAATTCCGCGAGGTCAAGGGCGAAACTCAGCTGATGCCCTCGATCAATGCCTGGTGGACTTACTGGATCGGGAGGAACCAATCAACCTCCCTGCAATCATGATTCCCCACATAGGGCGAATTGCGAACACCACCCGTGCCCATGATCTTGGATATGGGTTTCTGCTGACAAGGGTGTTTGAGCACCTTGGGATAGTGCTCACACGGTGAGTGGAGGCCCAAGTCGTTGATGAGATTGGGATTGACACTCTGCTCGGGTGTGGCTATGAGGTTGGCGAAGGGTCAGTCTCCAAACAGGGTCGTCGACCACCTCGACCACCTGTTTCTGGGCAACCTTCCATCAAACTTGAGGCTGTTTTTGAGGACAATGCTCGCCTCAAGGATGAGCTCTCAGCTGTCAAGGCTGCTCTTGCTGAGGAGCAAGCCCTCTCCGCCAAACGCCATGAGGAATTGCTTGCCCTTCTCTCCACTCTTGCCCCCAGCATTCCTCATCTGCAAACGAGACCACCCCCTGCAACCTGATTCTCCAGGCTGTTCTCTTGTCTCCTCCCATCTTCGTTTTTGGCATTGTACTGTTTTTAATGCAATATCTCCTTAATGATGCTTCTTGCACCTTATGCTCTATATTTCTTTTCTTCCATTCATACTGTTGTTTATGCTTTTTAATGATGCCAAAAGGGAGAATAAGACTATATGAATAAAACCATATGTCGTGCTCTATGACCTAGCACCTAGAGGATCCCTATCAGCATTAAAGGTTGTTAAGCTTTTTAATTTTGTCAATATGGTCACTTGGTTTGTCATCATCAAAAAGGGGGAATTTGTTGATTATATTTAGTTTTGATGATAACAAATCCAAGAGTAACATATTTGTCTAAGTAATGTTGTTCCAAACAAGCTCTCCAAACAGGGCCTAATACACCGTTGTTCCTACACCGCTGTTTGTGATATTTTATTAACCTGGTGGCTAAATGTTGAGAACAAGTCTTAGAAACAGGTTCCGAGCTTCAGTGACACAAGATCAGCAAACAACACATATGGTTTAAGTCTTGAGGAACATTCAGCTACACAAGATCACCCAAGGAATCAAGGTGACCAAGGTGTTTTGGAGCAGCATATTCACTCTTGACAAGACAACTAATTCTTACAAGGAGTCTTGGTTAATTTAGTTTTTATCTTTTAGACTCTTGTTAATATGCCAATCTTGAAAGTATCATTTTTAGCACTTCTTGAAAACGGTTTTCGAAAAGTTGCTTTGGGACACCATTTCCAAACAACCCTGCAAACAGGGTGCCTAGGGTGTTCTCAAAAACTACAGCAGCTACATCAGTCTTATCTGGAAATTTGCTTCGGTTGGCTGCCAGATCTAAAAAGATTTGTTTTGAATTTGAAAAAAAAATAATTGCAAAACCGTTTTTGCTAAAGATTTCTCTTGAAAGATTCTTATCCCTTATTTTTAGGTCTTGATTGAATTTGGGATAAATCAAGATTTTATTCTTTTCAAGCTAGATTACTCGGCCAAGATATTTTAAGAAAATCTTCTCTCCTCTCTTAGCCGTTGGAAATCTTTGGTGAATCTTCTAAGCGACTAAAAATAGAGGATTTTCCCTATCTTTTGAAAAGAATAGCCGTTGGGTTGTGCGTTTAAATATTGAAATTCTCTCTCCCATTTGACAATCCGGTTTTTACAAAGAAGTAAGAGATTTTTAGAGCTGAATTTCAAAGAGAAAAACCGTGAGAAGATTGTGCTTAACTGAGCTTTCAATTTCTTGGCATAATAGGACTTCATTGTACCTTACATCTGCTTAAGTCAGAAGCACCCCAATAAGGTGTTTTGTACCCCTGTTCTCAGAACAGAAAGTGAGTGAGTGTGTCCTCAGTCGTGTGGACTTTGGACGTGTCCTATCTGGTGAGATTGGACGTGGTGTAACCTGTCTTAGGGAAGAAGGTTACGTGGGTTACAAGTTGTAACAAGGAGTGTTGCTTTTGTAACGTTTTCAGCCCGTTAGTGAAGTGGTTAAATCCTACACGAGGTAGGTCGTGGTTTTTCACACTTCAGTTGGGCTAGAGGTGTTTTCCACGTAAAAATTATGTGTGCTTTATTTTCACATTTATTACTTTGAATTTCGCTACTGAATCAATTAAGAACAACCGCTACAAACAAGGCGTAAGGTTGTTTGTGATTTACAAACAATCTCTGCAATCAAGTGCTACGGTTATTTGTCAGTTATTAGGCGAAAATCGTCCACCACAATTCACCCCCCTCTTGTGGTTGTGTACTCTTGGAATTCAACAGAGGTTTAAGAGAATGCCTTGTGTTGCCCTTGCAATGCTTAGAATGCTTGGTTTACAAATGAGCACTCTTAGGGGTATATATACACACCCATATCCTCAATAGACAATGGAGATCTATTTGATCCTATTGCAAATATTGTTCATCCAAAATGTTCTATATAAATATCCAGGATTCTTCATAAGTATGGAATTGTGCGGAACCTTGTAGAACACTCTAAAACCAATTTTAGAGAATTCTAGAGAAATTCGAGATGTGCTAGAGTGGTCTATGACAAATAGCACATAGTTATAAAATCTTGCACTTGCATACCATGTGAAATTGTTGCATTATATAGAGAAAAAACACGTTTAAACCTGGTATTGATATAAGGAAGTTAACATACTCAAAATACATACCATTGGTATTGGGATTATTATCTTGCACTACCCACAAAGCACAAATTATTATTATCCAATGTCTGAAAAAAATTCTATTACTATTGAGATTAAGTTGCCTTATTTTCGACTTAAGCCTTTATCACTATCCCCTTCAGTTAAGGCAAGTCCATCCTCTAAAGTACTTGCTTGTATAAGAAAGAAGTCATCTTAGTATTGGACCCGAGCAATTCTATTGTATTTGTGCATCTCCTTTTATTGACCCCTAGGAGGTCTCTACTATGGAAATAACCTTTCTCGATCAAGAATCTATAGTGACATAAATGATGAAATGGATAGGGATCTCTATCAATACACAAATAAAGAAACAATAACCAATGAGTTAGTTTGGCAATTGCTGAATTAAAGTAAGCACATTTTGAGCTACTTCATCTAGACTGGAGCGAATAATGACTCAATTATCGAGAAAGGAAGAATAAGAAAGCTCTATCTTGTTGACTCTAAGACTTTTAAGAAAGATAAAAGAAAGACTGAATTAGACATGGTTCTTAATCGAACTATCAAATCACAGTTTGGTTTATTGCAGTAGTCTTTGTTGGGATATGATTTCTGATGCTTGATTAAGTTTGACTGCTTGCTTGAACGACTCCTACATTCATTATTTATCTGATCATTAAGTGCATGCTTTCTTTCTGCTTAGAGTGCCTCGGCTCAACTACGGATGTAGCTAATCCCCTATAGAAGGAAAAAGCATGTTGTGGCAGACTTAACTAAACAAAAACCAGATCCTTCTTTTAAACAGGGGAATTTGCATAAGTGGCTCATCTATGTGATTTGTGAGGCTTGTTTGATTCTTATGCCTTTGAGTTCTTATTGGAAAAATTCTTGATCAAAGAAGGATGAAAAGCTAGATGTTCCTGTTAGTTAGGGAGAAGAAAAGATCATCATATCTTGTTGGTTTTTTTCTCGTAATCGTGATGAACTGATGTAACTTGGGCTCATTATAACATACTCGTGAGGAAGAAAAAATGAGAAATTTCCTTTATCCAGTTTTTTTCTCGTAATCGTGATGAACTGACGTAACTTGGGCTCATTATAACATACTTGTGAGGAAGAAAAAATGAGAAATTTCCTTTACCCCATGATATGAAATCCGAAATTAGAATAACAAAAGGATTCAACTGTCATGTGTTTGCTGCTCACTTGTCATATAGTAAATGAGCCATAAGAGCGATCTCCATTTAAGATTGAGTTTGATGAGCTGGTTTGCCCAATTCTAGTAATTTTTTCTAATTTTCTTTTTTCCCATTTTATTTGCAATGTACTTAAGTTTCTCTACTTAAAAAAAAGGATAAAGGAAAAGCTACGAGCTTTCAATTATTGTTGTTGTTACAATTGTTGCTACTAATACGGTCAGCATTGTTTTTATTGCCTTCAACGTCCTTGTGTCGTAGTCATTGCCATCAGTATCATTATTGAAAAGTTGTGAAATATCCCTTCTGTACTTTTTTTCTTTAATTCATAACTCTAATCCATTTGTTTTCATTTTTTAGGCGACTTGTGAGGAATACCATTAAACTAAATAAAAATTTACGTACTTGATCTTTCAACTCACTTAAAGTGTATAAAAATACACCTCATATTCTATCTACCTACATCCTAATAATTTTCTTTCTATTTATAAGTTACATTTGCTGCGCTATCATCTCCACTGTCCTGTCCCTGTTTGCTTTATAAATGTCCTGTATTTCTTTTTCTTCCACATATTATATTCCAGAATTGCTATAAGTGGGAAAATGATAGCACTTGTTGCTCTTGATAATCTTTCTTGAGTCATCATAGGTTCTAGTCAACTATCTAGTCTTGCTCAAAATGAATTAATGTCAGTTGTTAAATTTCTTAGGAAAAATTCCATTGAAATAACATATTATCAATGGTTTCCGACCCATCACATGGTACACACTTGTCTCCCACATCAAGCATCTATTTCCTCGGCCTATCAAAAGTATGTTCCTTTTCATGATCAAGTAAAGGCAAAATGCTTGGTATAAGGCATTGACTCTATGCCACACAAAACCTAGATACCTGGGGTTTTTTAATTTAAATAGCCTTATATGCCTTATGTATTAGTACCGCACTTTTCATCATTAAGCACCAACCAATAATTCAATGGACAATCAAAAGACGCATTTATATAAATCTTCTATTTCATGATTTTCCTAAAACATTAGCTAGGATTAGGGGTGTTCATAGTTTAGTTTCAGTTCTCTTGAATCAATTTACCACATTTTTTGGTGTCAGTCACGCGCTGTCACTTTGAGTGGCGCATTGCACGAGTAAGCAATACCAATCAATTCATCGGTAGCCAATCTACTTGTTTACGTGGTTATTTAGTTGCATTAGATGGTAGTTGAAGTTTAGGTGGCAGTGTGCACAGCCTTGGTAGTGTAAGTAGTGGTTGCCTCTCTCATGATGGCAAAGGTGCCCTAAGTTATGAGAGAGAACCGTGACAAGGTGGGCTAAGAGGGGTGGCAGTGACAGGGACTGAGAAGAGCGGAGAGAAATCTCGGTAAAAGATTGAGACCGAGGGGTCTCATAGAGAGAGAGAGAGATTCTAAGTAATTAAATTGAAGAGAGAGGGGGTCTTAAGAGATCTAATACTTGAGGGTCTTCTGAGTTTATTTATTAAAGGAAGAGGAGCGTTAAGGGTAGTTGTAGGGTAGATCTCCTTTTATTTAACTTGTTTTTATTTAGTTTTTAGTTATGCAGTTCAATATACAAGTTCGTATACTATGATTCATGAAATTAGTTCTTTAGTAGAATTGAAGTTCCAAATTTGTTTTTAATAATATTAAGAATATGTTATAATTACATTAATATGTTTACATGGACAAGTTTAATATTACATGCAAATATATTATATAAATTTGTTTTATGAACAACTTGAAGTTATTATAAATCAATTCGATTGTAATTTGTTTCATGTATACTAATTTTGTATATAGTTAATATAAATTAGTTTTACATGAATTTTTAATAAATATCACATAGATATTTACATTAATGTTAATTCATTTAACATTATTTGTGATCCATATGAATGTGTTTTTATGAAAATGTTTAATTAAATTATTTAAATTCATAGTTTATATTTATATGAGACGATCAGAGATGAGCAAACGTCTCGATCATATGATACGAATAATGGAATTTTTCAATGATTTAATTGTTTGAGAAATGTGCCTAACGTCCATCTTTTATACGTGTAGATATGGCTTCAAACAGTGCAATGCTTGGTGAGTTATCCACCAACCAAAAGCTAGATGGCACTAACTATGACATCTGGCATAGGAAGATTCAATATCTTCTAAATCTAGAGGACTTACTTGAACACTTAACTATAGGTAAGTCTCTGCCATCAGACAAAGACAAACACTACTAGAATTTAGATTTTTAACAGCCACACAATAGCCACCATAGATAAAAATGGTCATTAAAGGGTATTAATAACGACGAAAATCTTGTGTTATCGTTGAGTTTCGTCAAAAGAATTATCATTAAACCACAAGCTGTCATAAACATTGCTATTTTTTCACAATTTCATTGTTAATAATCTAAAAGGGAAATGAAAAATCCAAATTAAGTAATATTTAGAAGTTCCCTCAAATTCAAATGACTAGGGAACATAACATATACTATAACTATAATTACAACTCATTGTGTCAAAAAAATTGTAATTAAAACTAAAGCAAGCAATTAAAAGAATCAAATCCTCGTCTATTCACAAATCACGATTACGAACCCTAGTCCTTCTCTCTCTCTCTCTCTCTCTCTCTCTCTCTCTCTCTCTCTCTCTCTTGTTCCTCTCTATCTTACGTGTACAGGTTGTGCCGCTGATTAAAGACATAGATAGATGTCACCCCTATTCTTTACTTCCAACCATGTAAACAGTTAAAGGCTCCATCGTAGGTCGTCTTTGTCAACAATCAATGATATGAACTTTGTGGCCTCCGTTACTGGTGTTTTGATTCTCAAAATTTCGATAAATGTTGTAATCATGTTCAAACTCTTTAAATCAATCAGCATTTCGGAAACTCCTTTATTCCATTCCCCTACTGTCGAAACTGCATCCAATCACTATTGAAATCCATATAATTGCCTTATTGGAACCCTAGCTTTGAACTCAATTAATGTCTTAACACCTAATAAAAATACAGATCCATCTATCCAAGACCTTCTGATTTCATGTTTGAATCTTTGTTATGAGTTTGGGATAATTGTAATTGTAACAGCAGGATGTCCAAAATTAGATGCGAGATACATTCATAAACAAAGGAAAAATTTAATTGTTACATAGAATCAATGTATACCTAAATTGGTAGCTAACATCAATGACAAATGGAGAAAATGATGAGTTTAAGTCCCTGTCATCAAGGTTTTTGGGTTTAATATTAAGGTCTTTTTTTTAGTGTAGGGTTAGGGGGGAGGGTTTCAAATGCTTCAAAACAATTTATTGGCTATTCAAGATATGCCAAGCACTCGCTGTCAATTCTTGTTCTTGCTGGCTTAATCCTTTGATTTTAGTAAAATCTGAGGTGAATTCAATGCTTATGTACCAAATCTATGCAAGTATCTTTGGATAAGGCTAGCTAAAGTCAATTTCCCACTGTTCTACTTCATTAACTATGGTGAAGTTTTAGCAAATTATGCTAGCGTCACTCTGTTTTTGTTGGTTGCCTCTCAATGACACTAAATATAGCCTAGTCTCCTAAATTTGTCAATATCTATTGGAGTTTAGCCACTATCAGTTGTATTGTAATTGTAATTGTAATTCTCTGTTTCATAAGGAAATGAGCAGCAATTATGAAATTGGTCAATGTTTCAATAGGCATTATTGTGAAATTTCAACATGAAGAAAGCAAGACTCAAGCCCAAAGGGCAATAATGATACTGTAATTGAATTCGTGACCATATCATTTCATTGTTTGTTTTTTTTAATTTCCCTTAATTAATTCATGTTCATGTTTATTGCTCATTTAATCTATACTCCATTGTCTTTGTAAACAAATGATGTAAGTTGTGTCCGACTTGCTGATTAATGAATAACATGAACATACTATGGGAGTTGGGTTCTAGTGTAGGATCTTTGGTAATTTTCAATCTCGTCAGATCCTCACTTATATCGTATGAAAGAAGGTGGCTTTAGGTTAGTGCCTTCTATGTAGAATCTAAAAATGATCACACACCCTTTGGCAAATTTTAGAATTTGGCAGGGGACCTTGAATTTGATTGCACCTAGATTTAACAATCTATTTACTAGTAGATAATTTGTATTGACTTGAACTTCATGATTTCTAGATCTTATATAGCTGAAGAGATGTTATATATGTTACAAGCTAGGTAAGTACCTAGTACATATGATACTAATGGGTTATTGATTTTTAAAGTTCATGTATATGTAAGATCGACCTTGTTATGAAATGTTTTTTTTATAAATAATAGCTTTAGTATCATTCTGTTCTTTTGTCACATCTTCAAAAATATAGATTTATATGTAATTTTTCTTTTTGCTTCCCTTTCTCTTAATGTTAGTTTTGATTTCCAAAGTGGTAAGCTTTTACAGTTGTGAGGGTCAGCTCTTCTTGTGGCTATTGTTTTCCTTTAAATTTTAAGAAAGTCTATGTCAATTTTCGGTTACACTTTCCTTATAAGTGATGTCTACATTAGCTTAAGTTTGGATCATGTATTAACTTATAATGGGGACTGGCCTCGAAGATGAAAACTTCAATGGAATGAAATGCTAGTAATATGCCTGATATCATGCCTACCTGATCTGGTTAGCCCCTTTTTTTTGTTTATTTTATATACCCTTTTCCTCCTTCCTTTTATACTCTGTATCTTCACTTTGTTATGTTTGCCTTTATACACCGATCAGGTTCTTTCTTAGTCTCGTTCTAGCAACATCTCATATCTTTCTTTAAGCTTTCCTTATTTTTTATGATTATTTACGACTCTTAGCAGGTGTCGTACGATGTCTTGTTTACTATGAAACACCATCACCTACATTTTTGGTTCATTGTCTGAGTTAGGTTGTTGCTATGACTATAGTGTCATCTATTTCTATATATAATCCTTTTTGTATTTTTGTTTCCTTTTTGGTGTAGGTGGCCAAAGACCTGAGATTGTTGTTCACCTTTTTTCGGAATGTCGTTTTATAGTTTTGACTTTATAGTTATTAGGGATATATTGTTGTTTCAACTTCCAATGGCTAATATGTATTCAAACTATATTGTAACATGTACATACAGTTCAAGTATTTCTATAAATTTATATCCGTTTCAAAATTTCATCATCTCAGTGTCATTTTCTAATTTCTTTTATTTAATCAATTGTAATAGTATCTGGAATGGTTGCTCAATGTCTAATTTGTATTTTTTCTGATTTAATTATAATGTCAAAAATCTTTAGGTATCCGTGTCAAAATTTTATATATTAACGATGAACATGTTCGTTATAACGATTAATTGTGAAAAATAACAATGAACAAATTCGTCATTTTGATATGGGGCAAATTATTGTGTATAACGTACAACGAATAACTTGGTTGTTATTATTAAGTAGTTTGTTGTTATTAACTTATTAATAACGTCAAGTATTTATGTGGTCGTTGTTAATAATAACGATAGAAATTTTCAAGTCATCGTTGAAAGTATTAACGATAGGACTAATAACGATGAATGATGACGAACTTTTTTTTTCCGTTAAAAGTTTCAACAACGATAAAGTGGACTTTTAACGATGATATTTTTCATTGCTAGAAGTCCTTTTTCTAGTAGTGAAAGATAACAAGACTATTGATTTTGCTTTTGTGCAATATCAAGAAAGCCTTTTGGATTACCAGAAATGGTCTAATAAGGATTGTAGGGTGTGCTTTACAATGTTGTATTGCATGCCTGATGATCTTATTGGTGAGTTTGAGGGTTGTCCCACTGCTAAGGGCATGTGGGATAAACTTAAGATCCGTTTTGGCTAGACATCCGCCACAAGGCTACGTACCCTGCACCTCAAGTGGATGCAGTATGAGATTGACACCACTTGTACTATGGCTGAACACTTACGAACCATGAGCTAGTGCCATGGTTTAGGATCTTAAAGCAGCAGGGTGTGAGATCTCTAAGCAAGAATAGGTCCTCAATGTCATTGAGGCCTTTGCTAAGATGTAAAATCACCTCGAAATAGAAGAAGAACGTTTAAGAGCATTCAGTTCTCTCAATGTTGCTTTTGTTACTAAGGAAAATAGGCCCAAAGGCAACAAGAACAATCGAGGTAAACATTTTAAGAGGTTTTCTCACTACCCTCAAAAGAGTAAGCCTAAGGGTGGTGTTGCTAAAAAGCTAAAGGCTAAAGGCAATGGAGAAAAGAACATAGCACGAGTGAAGTGCCATAATTGCGTGAAGAAAGGCCACTATGCTTAGGATTCTCCTGAGCCTCCTGAGGTACCTTTCTCCTCTTTTTCTCATGAATTGTATGTTTGTTCCCATGCATTAGTTGCTAATTCTTTTCCTAATTACATTGTAGATATGGGTGCAAGCAAACATATTGTCCAGGATCTAGCTGGCTTTGTGTATTTTCATCGCTACTGGGTGGGTTCCTAGACCATCATGCTCGAAAACGACAGTGAGGAAGATGTTCTAGGTGTTAGGACATACAAGCTCAGATTGCATGGAGGGAATATGTTGCTTCTCCACGATGCTCTCTACTCAACGGGGATGCGAGCTTGTTTTTTGTCTTTAGTTTCTTTAATGAAATTAGCATTCTTTTTCAATTCTTGTACCCATGGTTTGGACCTTTTCTACGGTGGCAATGTGTTTGGTCATGCTACTTTGAAAAATGATTTCCTTGTACTTGATTTAGATGGTTGCTATAATAACTCATTTTCCGTCCTTGTCTCGCATTTTGATTTGGATTATTCTATAAGATGGCATGCTATACTAGGGCATATTGGCCAATATAGAATGAATAGACTAGCAAAACAAGGTATGTTAGACCGACTCAGTAAGGTCAAATTGCCTAAATATGAGTCATGCCTAGCTCGCAAGCAAACCACGAAGCCTTTTGGTAAAGCTTCTAGGGCTTTGAGTCCCTTAGAAATCATCCACTCTGATATTTTTGGGCCTATGAATGTTAAAGCACGTCATGGCTTCATGGGGCTATCTATTTTCTTAATTTTATAGATGACTATTTGAGATATGGGTATGTGTACCTATTATCTCATCGATACAGGGCACTAGATGTGTTCAAACGTTTTATAGCCAAGGTATAGACACAGTTAGAAAGAAGAGTTAAGGCTCTTTAAAATGATTATTGTCGTGAATAACTCTCATATATGCTTAAAGGGTTTTGTGAAGACAAGAGTACACGAAGATAACTTATGATTTCTAGCACTCGATAATAAAATTGTGTGGCAGATAGTACGAATCGAACATTGCTTGATATGGTCAGGTCAATGATGGCACACTCCAACCTTCCCCTTAGTTTTTGGAGGGATGCGTCGCTCATAATATCTTATATACTCAACCATGTGCCAAGTAAGAGTATATCCACCACTCAATATGAGTTATGGCAAGGTAGAAAGCCTTCTTTGGATCATGTACACCCATGGACTTCAGTTGGTTATCTATACAACACAACCCATAAAGATGGAAAACTTAGTCTAGGAACTGCCAAAATGATGTTCATAAGGTATCGTGAACATTCTAAGGATATTTTGAGAACACTGTAATGGTGGTATGACAGAAGTAGATTCCCGCAATGTTGAATTTCTGAAGAATGAGTTTTCACATGTTGGTGAAATAAAAAAGGACCTGCGGTTGTATGAATTACAGCAAGGTAATCAACTATCTTTATGTGAGGGGGAGAATTTACATGCTCACGATGTCGCCCAAGGATAGTACTCTTCTAATGTCTAGAAGAAAGAATGAGAATTTGGTGGCACATGAGAATTAGCCTGAGAATAAGGTTCTACCTTAGTCTCTAATTCCTGAAAATGAGGTTAATCCACTTATTCAAGATCCCACCTCTCATAGGAATAGTGAGAGTGATTCTCTACCCATTGAGGATTCTACGCTCCTAGAATCAAACCAATGAAGGTCCCAAACTCCAAAAAAGTGAGCGTAGAAGAATTCCTCAATAATATTTTTAAATTGAAGAGAAAATATTTCTATGTACTCCTTTAGAAATACACAAACCTACCACTTGATTCACCAAACCCCAAAGAGTTGATGGATGTCATGAGGGATAAAATGGATTTTATAGCAAGAAATAAGGCTTTGGAAACCAGTTAATCCTCTTCCCCAATGTAAATCGATTGAAAACAAATGGGTATTCAAGATAAAATGTCGGGCTGATGAGTCAATCGATAAGTTTAAGGTCCATTTAGTGATAACAGATCTACCCAAATTGAAGGGGTATGCTATGAGGAGACTTTTCCTCATGTGGTGAGAATTGTCTCAAATTGCCTACTTCTAGCCCTAATTGCCCATTTGGACTTAGAATTATTCCAAATAGATGTAAAGACTGCTTTTTATAATGGAAGTCTTAAAGAAAAGATCTATATGGATCAACCTATTCGTTTTGTATCAAAAGCTCAAGAGAACAAAGCTTATCGTCTTAACAGATCTATTTATGGTCTCAAGCAGACTTCCACAGTGTGGTATTTTAGATTCCATGATGCTATTATTTTGTTTGGCTTAAGCATGGTTTTTAAACACCACTGAGTATATGTCAAGAAACCTACAGAGGGGATTGTGTTTCTTGCTTTTTATGTTGACGACATACTGTTGGCTGGAAACAACACGGAGATGATCAAAACCACTAATTAGTGGTTATCCTCCGCCCCTGAGATGAAGGACATGGGTGAGACTAGGTGAGCCCTAGGTGTGGAAATAACTCATAATTATTCCAAGAAGCTTCTTGGTTTAACTCAAGAAACATACATAAATAAAATCTTAGAACATTTTCGGATACATTATTCTAAGTCCATAGATACTCCAATTGAAAAGGTCAACCCATAAGTCTTCACCGATGCCTTAAAATAGATAAAGAAAATCAAAGAATGAGTAATGTCCCTTAAGCAAGTGCAGTAGGAAGCTTACTGTATGTCATGTTTTGTACACAACCAGATATTTACTTTGCGGTTGGTTTGGTAAGTCATTACCAAAGTAACCTAGGACATGCTCATTAGCAAGCTGTCAAGAGAATATTTCGTTACCTATATGGTACAAGTGACATGGTCCTTTACTATCAAAATGGGGACCTTAAGTTGAGGGATACTCAGATGCTGATTGGGGTGGTGATCTGGATGAGTCCAAATTAATCTCAGGATATGTATTCACTCTAGCCGGGGAGCCATATCTTGGTGCAGTAAGAATAAGACTACATAACACTTTCAACTATGAAAGTAGAATATGTTGCTTACTACCTTGATCCTCAGGAGGCTATACAGCTAAGGAGCTTTCTCCAGGATCTCAATCTCTCACCTAGAGTTGATGATCCTGTAGAAATGATGGGTGACAATACTATTGTCATTTAGTTTGCTAAAGATATGAAGTTTCACAAGAAAAGTAAGCATATAAAGAGACATTATCACTTTATTTGAGACACCATAAAAAGGAAAGAAGTTGCTAATAAGTATATAGCTACAAGTAAGATGATAGCAGATCCTTTAACTAAGCCTATTCCTAGAGACGCTTTAAGAGCTCATGTGACGAGTTTAGATCTGTATAGGATTAGTTTTTGGATGTATCTAAGTGTATGATGGATATGTTTTTCTTATATTAAGTATTTATGAAACAAAGATTGATATTTCTTTTCAAACGTTCATAAATATGCAATCACATTATAAGGCACATTGAAATGTCACCAGGCTTTTGATTGACTTAGTCACACAGGCAGTCGCCCTCCTACTTTAAGTAGTAGGCAAGATGAGGCTTTACAATATTAATGCTAGGTGATTATAATAATGAATTATCATTATACTTGTATTGTATGAATGATAAGTTATAAAATCTGGCCATTGCCTTAGTACAACTAAGATGAGACTTCTGAAAGTCGAATATGAAATATAATGTATCGCAGCCTTATACCCGAGTTTTGAGTGCCAAGACTAACATTAGGTATGTTGATCTAGTGGCTGAGGTTGGTTCTTTAGGTAAACGTTAGACTTACAATTCGCATGGCACAGAAGACTGGCATGCCCGGCTTAGTGGGAGCTATGCTATGACACGCTTTCATACTGTGTGCTAAATGGTGACCTATTTGATGAGTGATAAGCGAATTCCCTCTCCTTCTTACTATTTACCCCTATTGACAATACTCTTTGACTTAGAGTTATGATATGAAGTCAAAGCTTGATATTGCCATCTTAATGTGTTTTCCTAGGGTTGTGATGTGTACGATCTAGCGAGACACACTAGGAAAGTAGTTATGCTAGGATGGATTATTTTAATTGTTTAAGAAAAAATCATTTCCTGATCACCATATCAGGCTGGGATGATTATATTCAGTATATAATCATTTGATATATCGACAGGTATAAAGGGACAGTGTATGTCGTTAGCGATGTTTTAAATGATTTGAGGTATTGATATTTAATGGGAGTGTTACGTTATTTAGATGATAACTTCATATAATACTACTAGTTTTTTTTTTTTTTAATCGCACACTCCATCCTCAGTATGAAGCGCGAGGAGATTTATTGGCAGAGAGATATATAATTTTTGGTTTATGTGATCGAGTGAGAGTGTTGACCAAGAATAACGGTCATCATAATCACACTATAATCACCCCATTGATTTGGCAGTTATAAAGTGATTAATTGGGTATTAATGAGCCAATTCTATTCCATGATTCTGTTTCAGCTTTATGCTACTATAAGGGGGTTTAGATCAAGGGATGATACACACAACACAGAGCAAGCATTCCCTAGATCAAATCTACTCTCTGGCATCTCGCTCACACTAATATAACCGTCGCTAGGATTTGAGTTTGGGGTGTGGACTTTCTGTTGACTTTTTGTAGCCACCTGTTTGTGGGTAGCAGATGACAAACAGATCCGGGCTAATTTTTGCATCGAGGTAAAGCCCTCGTTTTTTCCAATACCAATTGCAAATTTCACAAAACAAAGCAAGAGCAAATATGGAGAGTTAGAAATAGAGTCCAACTTAAAGGAAAACAGAATAAGCAAGCACACGTAGGCAATAGACCCTCATGAATTTTGTGTTTTGAAGTTTGAATGATTGTCCATCCGAGCACGAATTGCAAGTTAGGGCTCAACATGCAAGACCGATAAAGTGGAAACCCATGAGCTAAGAAAGTGATAAGAATGATAGAGGTAGACAATTATAAAGCAGATGGGGCCTATTGCGCAATTAATTTGCTTGTGCCTAGTATTGCCAATCTCACTTTTATACTACTCTTTCTGAGGTTTTTACATATGTCCCTCAAACTATCATGCATTAATTTTTTTAACTTCAACCTATTTGCAATAATTTTTTCCCTCTTTAATATTTTAGGAAATACTATTTAACACCCAAATACCAAAAATGCCCTTTGGCATTTCATTTGTAAATTACAAGTAATTTTGAGGTAAAGTAAACAATCCCATTAAACTCATGTGAAAGTAAGAAAAAAAGAAAATAGGCGAAAAAATTTGAAAAAAATAGGTAGGTAATAATGTCAAGATAATGAAATATGAGTGCCAAAAAAGGGAATGTATTATGATTTGTGTAGAGTGGCAATATAAATTAAAAAAAATAGTAAACCTTATTAAGTATTAAAAATCTATACGAAATAAATAAAAGCATAATTACACGAAATTTGACCAAAGTCCCTTACTATATTTTTTTATTAGATTTATCATAAACTGATATTACTAATATTAACAAAATAAATTTGTAAAAATATTTAACTCTGTACCAATTCTATTATTATAGTTAGGATGTTTTAATTCGTTTCCTGATTTTTTGGTTCAGTCACTAATTAACATTCATAAATTAGGAGATTTGGGATATTCAAAAAGGAATAGGTTTTTTAAATAGTTTTATTTCTAGTCTTTTCTAAAAAATTACATAAATTATTGTTATTATTTAATTAGTAGCCGAATGACTTTTTTGAACTATCATAATGAAAATCGAATGTCTTTCTCGATTTAATTAGCTAGTTGACTAATTTTAAAATTTTACATTTCGGCACAATCCTAATAGATAATGGATCAAGTAGTGGGGCCTGAACATGTTTTTTTTTTTTTTAATTCATGATTTTGAAATTAATTTGTTAATTTTGGCAGTGTTTTTGAAATAGTTGTTTACTTTTTCAAGTGAAATTTTCTATTCTTTATAATTTGTTAAGTTCACTAAATTTTATAGTTCATGTTTCTATTTTTAAATAACTAGTATAAACCTGTGCTTTGCACGAAGCCTCTTTAATAACAAATTTAGTACAAATTAATACTGATCTTATAAGTGAAATTTGTTCATAAATGTAGTATGTTGTGATGTAATATAAAAGATACGATCACTAATTTTCAGATAATACGACAATATTGGGAATATGTAATTTCAAACACGGGATTGCTAAAAAGGTATAAGAAAAGGTGTAACATAAAGCTGCACCCATTTTTCTTTCAAATAATACCATTTTACATCACCACTATTAGCCAGGAGCATGCCTTTTATTTTGGGGGAAGGGGGGAGGGGCGGGTACTAAGAGCAGCACTAAATTGGTATAGAGCAGTCTATAATTATACTTTTTACATAAGAACAAAAACTAAGATTAACCCATACATTCCTTGTAATTTTTGATACAATGAACTTGTTGCTCTGGTGTGCATTTTTTGGCATTAGATTGGCACAGAGGATGATACAATAATACTTTTTACACAAGAACGATCAATAAGATTAGCCATACATTCCTTGAAATTTTTTATACAATAAACTTGTTGCTCCAGTGTGGCATTTCTTGGCATAAAATAAAGGAAGTATATATACCCACATTCCTTCAATGAACAAATGCATAATTGTGAGCTTTTATCAAGCTGAAGGTATAGATATATCAAAGAAATTCAGTGCATTAAAGATCAACAAACCAAGCATAGCAATGTCATGTTTTTCAAATAATTCCAACGACACCTTCAGATAGAGCTCTCAACTTAACTTGCCACTCATATGCCTGGTTATTGTAACCTTCCCCAACTCCTTGTATGAATTAGAAGCATATCACACCCGTCTTTCCTTATACTATCATATTAATTTTTCTTGTCCTTTGCATGGTCATATGTTGTGGTTCCTAGTGGTTTTTTTCCCTTGTTTTTAGCATGTTATAAGGTTTCATAGTCATCCTATTCTACCAACTCTACCAAATAGTCTATATAACTATGAAAAAGAAAAAAAGAAAATTTTCTACTTACCTCTGATAATTGTGTATCATGTGTCCAATGCTTCCTATGCTCCTAAGTACTATTGGTTGCAATCGTAATTTTGCTTTCGCTCGCTCACTTGTTAAATTCTGACAACCATTTATATACGTGCCATGCATAGACATAGTTGTGGTGAGGATTTCATAAGTTCACATAATATATACATGCCATGCATAGACATAATATATTATCCATGGCCCATACATGCCCAAATCGACTAAACAGCACCAGCTTTTTCTCTTTCCCTCTTCTATCTCCCCTACAGCATCAAAGTCATGGTGTTTTGGGAAAGAATACCTGATGGGTAAACAATTTTTGACTAAATTCCATTACGACATCAAACTCATTCTGATTGGAAGTAAGTTTTTCTCCCTAAATAGTCAACCATCACTCTCATTCTTTGGCAACACAGTTTTAATTGAATAAATTCTTTAGGAACATAGAACAGAACATGGGGGATAGGACATTAGCAAAGTAATCCCACATCATTGAATTGGTTGCCTCTTAGGCGTCACTTAGGACATTCACCCCAGCAAATAAGCCGAGAAAGCAGAACGCAACATATAACGGATAATGAATTTTTGCACCTTTCTTCAAGCAAATGCATGCTTTACAATGTCAATAATAGATGACAAAAACCACGGTATTATTTCAAGGTATGAGAGTTGACTATAAAGCAAGTTACCAATCTCAACAAGATGTATCATACAAGTCAGATGCTCATCAAGTCAGGTTCCAGCCAATCAATAGTAATTGGAATCCATATCACTGCCTACATAATGTAGTATACCAAGGTAGACCCAATAAAAAATTGTATATAAGTAAAAACAATGAGAAATGTATATGTAAAACAGACTACATAGGAACATAGGGTAAAAAAAAATACAACTAAATATGGGAATCTAGTTTTAAAATATAATTGAGTACACTGGTTGAGGTTAAAAGTGACGGGAAAGACTATAGATTTCATTGAGGTTTTCAAACATACTCTTTGGGGTTTTTTTCTATTTTACAACTACTAAAATGATGGTGAGAGACGCACTCAAAATGTGCATGAGAGAATCTAAAATTATAAGATGAAACCCTTTTATTTAAGTTGAAATTACAGTGAGCAGTTATGATATTTTACTACGTATCAGCTTTGCTATAAGTCAGATTAGAATCATTTCAATATTTTAAACACCTCCTCCTCCAAAAAGGAACAAAAAAACCCTTCATACACTAAAGTTTTTCTCATTATGTTGTGTGCTCTTCATTATGATTGCATTCAGGAAAGGTAATCTGACCTGAAGCCGAAAGCTATGCCTTCTAAATGGAAAAATGTTAGAAAGAAGTCTGATGGAAAGTTTCGAAAGAGAGCACCGGCTGAGGTTAAAAGTGATGGGAAAGACTATGAATAATCTTACTGTTCTGCAGTTTTTATAAGATAAAAGGAGAGGGTATATTCTTGGTAGAATATTATAGTCAGAAAACAGATGACCCGAAATTCATAAGTGAGAAATTGATGCTCAAGACATTAAACCAAGTCCTCCTCTAAAAATTGATAACCATCACCGTCTACTTGAGAAAGCAGATGCATGGTAAATGATAGTAGCAGAAGCATTTGATATCTACTATTGGTAAATATAAGGCATTTTTTTAGATGGCCCAAGAAGAAAAGGAATTTGATCATGCAGATTTGAGGAAACATCAATACTGGATAGATAGAAAACTGACTATTGCAGATAAGGTATGACTTCTATGCAAAGTAGCTTTCTAATTTTATGAATTGCTTCTTACTTGCGATGCTCTCTAGAAATGTTAGTAATAGCCAAATGTTGGGGGCTGTATTGTTAGTAAAACGGATTGTGGTCAAGGGACAACCAGTAGTACTAGTCAAAATGATGTTATAATTCTCACATTTTCATGCTATTGGGTTTTCCATGCGTGTGCTTTACAATTCCAAACATCATCTTTGCCTTTGAGAATACACAGCAGGTGTCTTTAAGAACCGAATTCGACTGCGCACCTAGAGACTTAGCATTTCTTTCTCACATATGTAAAAATAATGAAGTAATAGAAAAAAAGCCAAGAAATCCAAGCAAAATTGACAACCCCAAAAGGCGAAATAAATTTGAAATTAACAAAAGTCATAGACCATGATTCCTCTATATTATACAACTATCATAATTTTTCTTTTTGTATACTACATAGTTTTTGTACATTATATAATCGTCACAAATTAACAAAAAAACTCATAAATTTCTATCTCATGCCATCTAATCATAAACCCTTATGTATCTGCCTTAAAAGTTCCATCTTTAGTTTTGACAAGGTGGTATTCTAATGCCAGATGTTGAAATTAAATCGAGGAATTCAGAAGGCTCCAAAATTGAGTCTTTTAAATTTCGAAAATTATCAAAGGGTAAAAATTAAAATGCCAACTTGCCAATTAAATGGAATCAGTATAATCCAACCATGGGACAATCCCAAGTCCTTACAATAATAATTTCTGCATAGTTATTGTCATTTTTCTTTCTATATATTATATATATTCTGTAAATTATACAATTGTTAGAAATTAGTTTAAAAAATCATAAACTTTTATTACCATATAATCATAAACCGTAACTTCTATTCCGTCAAAGTTCCCTCTTTAGTTTGAAATGATGGATTCTGATGCCAGGGTTTGAAGTTAAACGGAGAAAATCAAAAGGCTCCAAAAATGAATCTTTCAATTTTCGAAAATTACTGAAGGGTAAATTAAATGCAAACATGCCAATTTAAATGGAATCAATATAATCCTGCCATGGCGCAATCCCATGTCCTTACTGTAATATGTTTCATCATCATTAGAAGTCAATTTAGAAGTTGTCATACTGAAATGTCCCACAATCACAAGATCAATCCAGTGAACAAATATCTTGTTCTTTTAATATCAAAATTCTAATATCTGTAGATGAGGGGACAGAGGAAATATATAAGGGCTAATTAACAGAGTCTGACCTGCAAGTTGATAGATTCATTATTGTTGCCACCATTAGCATCTGAAGTTGAAGCAAAATCAGACGAATGAAATTCCCATCTACCCATTTGTCCAATAGCCTCCTTATGATTCTCCACAATAAAAAAAGAAAGACATAAATTAGCTAAAAAAAAAAGGAAAATCTTGTCAAAACTAAAGAACTTGGACTGTAAACATCTCAAAGAATAAATATTGATGATGGAGAAACTGTAGCCATGGAGAAACTGATGCCCATGAAAGAGAAAGAGAAAGAGAAAGAGAAAAAGAGAGAGGGAAAGTAGGAAAGAGGGCTGACATATAGGGAAGCGTGAAAAGGACTGATGCGGAGAGAGAAAGAGACATGTAGGAAGCAGTTGCTGATGGAGAAACGTGACATTCTGGGTTTTTTTTTGATGAATATTTTTTAATTTGTTTCTATTAATGAACAGTAGATATTAACTTTTTAAGCTTAATCAACAGTGAAAATACACAAATCGCTCACAATTTACGGATGATTATTTGGTGGCTTCTCAGCCCCTCATTCATTTTTGCATTTGTTATATAAAAATTTTTACCAATTTCTGACTTTAGAATTTGTTTTCCATGATTTTTATAATTTTCTTTTTCATAAGAAAATTATCAAATCTTTGTTGAGATTTATTTTCCTTAGCTTTTCTTAGTTTGTAATCATTTTAATAAGTTTTTTATTTTCTCTGGTAATACTTATAATTTCAAAACTTTAACAATGAAGTACATTTTGTAATTTTGATCTTAGATATTATTTTATGGAAAGCTAAATGGAGTAAAAATTAATAGAAATAGATCAGGGTTAAAAAAAGTTAATGTATGTAAACGCATAAAAACGGCATCTTATTTTAATTGCCCAATAATGAAAACTATAGCCTAACTTGTGCACTGGGAGCCCAGTAGAATAATACTTGAATTTGAGTTCAAAAGATTAATAAAATCTAAAAAGCCTAAATAGGCCCAAATTGATAATGTTCGGCGTCCCGTTGAAATCCACTTTAGGGACTATGAGATTATTAAGTCTAGGTATTAACATTCTTAGTTGAACAAGCTTTTTAATCACTTATTATCCACCAAAGCCCGATAAGCAATGAAAAAGATATAAGTCCAATATTTGGACTTGTGCTGAAAATGATACAATTCAAATTTTCCTTATATCTTGTTTCACACTGATCTAAAATTTACGAAATTAGTTTTACTAACAACTAGACTCAATAACCTTTCATGGAAATATTTGGACATGAAAGCTGTGGCCAAAATAAATTGGGTTGTCTGCAGCCCAACCCAGGAACCTGAGCGAGTTCCTGCTTCCAAGAACTGGGTCATGTCCTCTAGATGCAAACCTAGTCGTGCACCCTTTCTCTGAGTCCTCTACCTAAATCTGATTAATTAACTAAAATTTCATGCTGATTAGTTTTCTAGGACTAATTAGTCATAATTCTAACTGAATTATTGTATCTGTTTATATTAACCTTAATGGGACAAGGATTAGCTCTCCTATTTCTAAACCGATCCAAACTATCCCGTCTGCCACTATAAATAGGGGCCTTAGCCTAGGGATTAGGGGCAGGCATTAGGCATCACTTAGAGGCATCAAAACACATCAAAATTTTAGAGAGAAGAATAAAATTGAGGAGAGAAATACCACACACCTTGGAGATAAAAAATTAGGTTAACTATTAAAAAGACATCACTCTGCTGGGTTCCCATTTAAATCAGGTGGGTTATTCAGAGGACAAAAACTCTATGTTTTCTTATTCTTCTACTCTATTCCTCTTTCATTATTTTTGATGCTAAATTACAAAAGATATAGTCTTTATATATCTCCTTGTCCGTTACAGTTTGTTTACTTTACTTTTGTTTTGCATTGGACTAAAGTTTTATCCTTTTACATGATTATATGAATGATTCTAATTGCTTGCATGGATGTATATTAGTATGATTAAATTTTAATTTCCTGTGTTGATTAGTAGTAGTTGTTAGTGATGATGGGCGGTGATTGGGTGCACTCTATTATATTACTGTACCTTCGCCCCCAAATCTAGAATCTCGGGTTTAGACCAAGGAGTCAAGATGGGTCGCTACAATAGGGATTGCTCGGGGCCTTTCCAAAAACCTTTTGAAATAGTTTCAATTTGCCCCTTCAGTGACCCTGTCGGTATGATCTACTTTGAAAAGTGCCATGGTTTGTAAGTTTTTCTAAAACTCACTGGCGACTCTATTTAGTAAACACCAAGTCTTTACTATTTTACTTTGGCATCTGTTCATCCATTGCTGGCTAAGGGAAAACATATTGGGATCTAGGCAGTAGAATCTACCTGGGCCAGAATTAAGGAGCTGATCTGACTCAGGAACCCACCCGGGAACTTGGATTAGGCCTGCACTCGAATTCTGGGCCGAGTCGAGGAGACTTCCATGACCAGTCCAAGAGAGATAGACCCGGTCCTGCCTAGGAACCCAGCCGAGTTCTTTAACCAGGCCCAAGCCCATTTTCTCGTGAACCTATGGCCCAGTTCTGTTTGGCCTATAATAAAAGTAAAAGTAAAAATATAAACAAATCTATAATTTCTAGAAAAACATAAAAGTACCTAGCACACGAGCCCAACCATTCTTGGGGATTGTACCCCTGGGGAGGTTGATCCTTACTGTAGTGACTTCACTAGGGACGTTTTTAAGAGGGCGTGATTTGAATTTCAATATGGGAATATCTTAATTGTGCATACATTAAGCATACTTACATTATAAGATGTTGCATATCGGGAATCAACGGTGTTTCTAGGCGGAACCCTGATTCTACCCCTTTGGAAAGTGGTTGGTAACTCAGTGGGTCTATTTAGACTTCCAACTAAGCAGCAGTTGTTTCAGCCACTCATGATATATTTTCCTGGTTCCTACGACATGGTGAACCATCCAAAATGTTCTAATCATACCATGCACCCATGGGTGGCGTACGAAGCATTCGGTTATGAGGTGACTGTTTAAAACCTTACTTAAAACCCATATAATATTGAACTCTTATTTAGGTTGGAACTCATGTATATGATCTGGAAAGCAATGTGGCCTTGTATGATTTAGCTTCTTTAGCTAAAGGACTATTCATTGATCCTGTAAGTCTTAGGAGAACCCAGATTAGGAAAAGTAAGTCTAGGAATTGAATTAGGAACCAAAATAGCTTCTGGGCCAATTAAGTCCTAATAGGACTCTTGACCCAAAATCTGAAAAAGGTTCTAACTCCAATTTAGATTATAACTTTTGGTAATAAAAAAAAGGCGTATCCCGGACGAGATTGTCAAATAAAAAGAAGAAAAGAGAAATAAATTGGTAGTCTGTGCTAGGAGTGGAACTTGAGTCCATGTCAGGCTCAGAACCCAGCTGTGATCCATCAGTGTTCGGTAGTGGAGTCTCTTAGGTTGCATACACAAGGGGCTTGTAAAGAATCAGGATGTAAGCTCGGGCCTAGTTAGAACCTGCATGGGATCTCATTAGGAGATCAGGTAAAGTCTCCATCCCTTAAGGTGTACATTTATGGTATAAAATTGAATTCTAGGCTCTCAGTGTTAGAGTTAGGTCTATATAAATCAACATAATTCATTTAGGGTCCTAGCACATGAGTTCTAGAATACTTGAGGTCAAAGAGTTATGCATTATTAGGCCTCATCAAGCATAGTCCATGAGTCCATCTAGGCCTCAGAAGCATAATATGAGCCATTAGACATTCAGAACACCAATTCACTCTAGGTTGCATCTAATTGTGCATTATATTTATAATGCATAAGTCCAATTAAGGCCTAAATATCTTACCCATGCATAAGTTTATTCTTTATGCATCATATTCCGTAGATCTAGGATTGCGATATAAGTCCCCCTATATCCACTCACGTGCCAAAACTAGCTTAATTTAGGCAAACTAAATTGCAATCACACTTACGTTAGTATAGGTCTATGATTCACCTAAGCCCAACATAGGGCCTAATCCAGGATAAAGCCCTATTTCAGCCTAAAACCTCACATCTTAACCCCATTTCAGTCCTCTAAGTGATTATCTCTTTCTCCTCTAATTGCTTCTTTAGCACATATCCTGCATGATTGACCACTTATAACATTCCACATCTCTAAATCATCATCTTATTGCTCAAGATAAGGAAGACTAAAAAGGTATACGAGTGAAGTCCATAAACCGTGAGACTTCTGTCCTGAGAAGAGTCCAAGGGAAACTTCACCAGTTGGGCCAAACTCAACATCCAAGTCACAATCTAATACTTCACCAATCCCAATGGCAGGAGGTAACAAACTGGCTCAACTGGCGAAGATGATGAAGAAAGATGCAAACTATACTAGATGAGAGTAAGAAGAAGACAACACTGATATCTACTACAGTCTGAACACTTACCAAGGAAACATCCGCCAAAGCCGCTAACACTTGGAAAGATAACTAATCAAAATGGGGATAAGAAGGACAATGGCTCCACAGGCAAGGAGGTACATGCTCTAAAATGCTACACCAAAGACACCCCTATTGACACTATGTATACTCAAGCACTGGAACACTTTCTTTCTGAAGGTATAATGAAAGTCCCACCAGTTAGGCCAGAGATGAAAAACATATGAAAGCCCAAAAACTAGGACCTGGATAAGTACTGCAAATATCACTAAGTAAGGGCCATGATACTGAGGATTGTCGAGCCTGCAAGAATAAGTTAGAAAGCATGCTCAACTCAGAACACCCACCAATGACAGCAACCTTCCAGGATTCACATGATAGGTATTTCAGTTATTTTAGACTGCCAAAGTGAAAAATAGGACCCATCTAAGACCAAAATACCTCTATATAAAAGCCCTCAAGTTCTGTTGAATATAGAAGATGTGATGTGTCCTAAACCCATAGTCATGTATTGAGTCATAGAGTCACTTGCTTTCATTTCTATCATAAATCCAAGTCTGATGTAATGTTGATTCATCAATAAAATCACCTCCTCCATTAGTTTTTTTTGGGGGGCATATTCTCATGTTCTTCTTTATAGAATACTTATGTCCTATGACCAATCCTTAAAAAAAAAAGAAAAGAAAAAGATGGGCTAGCTTGAAAACCTGACAAGGTGAGCTAGGTAAAAGAGAGGGGGAGAAATAGAAAAGGGGCTAAAAATTTCAATCCATCATCTGAAAAGGGAAAAAATCAAAAAAACATTTCCAATAAGTCATGCAGCTTTAAAGACATGCCTAGGATAGGAGGCTTCCTTTGGCAACCCGCATTAATACCTTTATCAAATTTAATAAATTCCTACTTGGAATCCTTTTTAAGCCTTTAAATAAGTCTATTTCTTTGGTAACCCGATTTGATATACTAGGGAGGAGAGTTTGTCATGCACGATATTAATATGAATCAACAATTAAAAAAAGAAAGTTTGGACCAAATGGTCACATCTAGAAAGAAAAAAAAATGAAAAAGAAAAAATGAAAAAAATAAGAAGAAGAAAAGCATTTGAAAACAAAAAGGACAAGACAAGAAAGAAATTGCTGATTTGCATTAGCTTCATCACCCATGCATACTTAGGGATTCCATAAAGGTTGTATGAGCCTTCACACCAATTCCCTTTCTTTGGCACCTTAACCCTTAAGCCTACCTTAAAAAGTCCTTCTGGAGGCTTTCCTCCTTTAAGCTACATGTTCTTATCCTTGAACTACGACTGACCTGATTCCACATTGGATACATAGGTAACCCCTCTAAGGCATGGCCACAAAGATTCTTTTTCATAAAGAAACATCTCAATTGAGTCAGTTAGTCACAAAATAAAATAAAATAAAGAGCAGATGGCCTAAAAACCTGAAAAGGTCGACTAGGCAAAAGGAGAGTGAAAATAAAACCTTGTTTTTAATGGACAGAGACTCATTTCATTGATTACTCCTATTGAATCAGACTTGGATAAACCATTCACCCATGCTGTCATTATTTCTCAATCATCATAGCCTCTAATCTCACCTCCATTCCAAAATTCAGAACTCTCGATCTCAACCATGATTTTAAATTCAAGAGTGGATACTCATTCCATACTCTTAGCCTTTCTAAATAGGCACTCACTCGTTATGGAAGACGGGGCCTCTCCTGTATTTCATAGACAGTTGAAGCTCCCTTCATGGTAGATATTTTTTGACAAGGAGATGACCATTTTCTTTGCACTAAACTAGTGGCTACTCTAGGTAGTACCAGCAAAAGCAGTTTCCCAACATGGAAAGGATCATATTCACTCTACTGGACTGGGGACTACTCCAACTAAAACTAGCAAAAGTTTCTTTGGCTATCATTATTCTTACACATGTAAGGCTTCTGTTACAGCAAACAGAGATTGGGGGTTTCTTAATAATGAGAGCACTTTAATGCAGGATTAAAGGATTCTCATTCCATTGAAAGAAAAATTCCCTATCATGGGCAACTTATGACCCATGAGATAGATCCTTATCCAGCGGTCACCACACTTTTTACCCCTCACCCTAAGCTACAGAACGTCACCATGCCTAACCCATAAGTCTTTTGTACCTTAGTTAGACCTTATAAACTTAGTATGAGGCCTCCATGTATATGAGGTTAGGTCATCATCATGTCTGCATAGTCAGCATAATCATGTCTGCATAGTTAGCATAATCGAGATTGCATAATCGTTACATCTGCATAGTTTCTCTCAAAGTAGAAAGTGCTCCTACATCAATGCATATGTCTTTTAGCTTATTTATTAGAGCGCTCTCTACCCTGATCACTTGGGAACCACTGATTAAAGAAGAGTGTAACTAGCCTTCAACAACAACCCTACGCGAAGGGCACCCAACCCTGGTTAGCCATGGATCTACATAAAAAATTCTCAAGATGATGTCAAAAACTATCACAGAAGACATTTGTATTTTGACCATTGCCTTAACCAAGCTTAGTCAAAGTAAGGGCTCTAACCTCAAAGCGGCCTTTGCGTAAGCTTCATCGCCCAAAATACAAACCCTGTCAGGTACTCAATGTCGAGAAGGTCTAGTCATGGAGGCCACCTTATCCTCTTTATCTTAACAAAAAAGGATACCTCAATATCCAGGACATCTTCCATAGTCGTCTATCAGAAATAAAAGACTACAATGACTTAGCGACCGAAAAAAGGGGGGTTCAAACTTGAAGGTCTGATATCTCTATATCTCATGTCATAAAGTCCTTAAAGATCAATCTTCGGGCTTCGTTATGCCTCACAGGATTATATTATGTCCATAAGAAGCTAAACACTCAAGCAAAAAAAGACAGCCATGGGGACCTGGGTGGGATCTCTATGTGCATAGGAATTTACAAACATCGAAAACACAAAGCATGCAAACAAAAGAAGAAAGCAAAAGCAAAGAAAAGTGGTCAATGAATCCAAAGCATACATGTAGAAAAGAATAGAATGCTTACGAAGGTATTCATCAAAGTCGGAAGCTGAAACTAATGGCTCCAACATTTTATCGATGAAATCAGCCTTACTTGCCAAAAGGTCCGCTGCTTCAATGCTACAGAAGGATAATTAGGCCTGATCCGCAAAAAGGCCCAATGCTCCAGTGACATAGGAAGACAATTAGGCCTAACCCGCAAAAAGGTCTGCTACCCCAGTGGCACAGAAATGTAATTATGCCCAACCTACAAAAAGGTCCGCTGCTCCAATGATAAAGAAGTTCATTGATCTGCCAACTCAAGGACAGAAAACATCAACCACCACTATAGAGAAAATTGGTGGACGCTAAGTCTTAAGATCCTTAGTGGCCAAGCTTGGATTTCTAATATCAGCCACTGCCATGACGAAAGTTGGTAGACGCCAAGTCTCAAGACTTTCAACAGCTAGACTTGGATTTCTAACATCAACTACCATCATAGCGAAAGTTGGAAGGTGCCAAGTCTTAAGACCCTCAGTGACTAGGCTTGGATTCCACATCATCACAATCAAACGGGTAACTACAAGTGAAAGTCATTACTCTGATCTTCGCCTTATGCAGGTCCGATCAAAACAGGGTCTAACTGCAGATGCCTAAAAATAGTATCTTATTTTTAATTGTTTAATGATGAAAATTATATCCTAACTTGTATACTTAGGGCCCAGTAAAGTAATCCTTGAATTCAAGTCCAAAAGGTTCCTAAAGCCCAAATAGGCCCAAATTAACAATGGTCGGCAGCTAGCTGAAATTCACTCGAGGGAGTATGAGATTATTAAGTCTAGATATCAAAATTCTTCGTTGAATAAGCTTTATAATCACATATTATGCACCAAAATTCGATAAGCAATGGAAAATATATATGTTAAATATTTGGACTTGTGATGAAAATGACACCTATTCAATATTTTCTTTATATATTATTCCACACATATCTAAAAATTATGAATCAGTTTTATTAGAAACTAGACAAAATAAGATTTCAAGAAAAAAAGAATATTTCAAAATGGAGGTCGAACATGAAAGTTATAGCCAAAACAATTGGGCTCTATGGCCCAACCCAGGAATTCGCCCAAGTTTCTGCTTCCAAGAATCGAGTCAGGTTCTCTAGATGAAAACCTAGTCGGGATTCCTTTCTCTGAGTCTTTTTCTACCTAAACAAGATACTAGAATTATAGCATGATTAGTTTACCAAGACTAATTAATCAGAATCCTAGCTGAATTATTGTACCTGTTTAGATTAACCTTAATAGAACTAGGATTAGGTCTCCTATTTCTAAATCGATTTAGACTACCCCCTCCAACACTACCTATGGTTAGGGACAGAGATTAGGCATCAGTTGGAGACATCAAAACACACCAAAATATTAAAGAGAAGAGAGCATCAAAATTGAGGAGAGAAATACTCCAAACATTGGAGATAATCGAGCAAACCATTAAAAAGGCATCACTCAGCTGAGTTTCCAGGTAAATCAGGTGGGTTATCATGAGGGTAAATCCTCTATCTTTCCCTAATTTTCTACTCTATTCCTCTTTTATGATTATTTTTGGATGCTAAATTACCAAAGATATAGACTTTAGATAGTTCTTCGTTTGCTGTAATTTGGTTACTTTACTTTTGTTTGCATTGGACTAAAGTTTGTACCCTTTTACATGATTATATGAATGATTCTAATTGGTGGCATGGATGTATGTCTGTACGATTAAGTTTTAATTTTCTATATTGATTAGCAGAGGCCATTAGTGATGGCAGGCGCTGATGTGATGCACTCCATCCCATCACTGTACATTCACCCTCGAATCTAGAACCTCACTTCCAGACCAAGCAGCCAAGATGGATCCCCACAATAGGGAGTACTCACTTTATTTGTCCCTTCAATGTCTCTATCGGTATGATCTGCTTCGAATGGTGTCATAGTTTGTAAGTTTTCCTAAAGTCACTAGATACTCTATTTAGTTAAAGACTAATTCTTTACTGCATTTGTTCATGCACTGCGAGCTAAAGGAAAATTGACTGGGATATAGGCATTAGAATTTGTTCAATCTAGAATCAGGGACCCGATCCGACCCAGGAACCCACCCGGGATCCTAGGTCAGGCTTGCACTCGGATTCTAGGCCAGGCCAAGGAGATTGACAGGACACAGTATAGGAGATATGCACTTGGTCCTGTCCAGGGAACCCGAACGGGTTCTCTGGATAGGCCCAAGCCTATTCTTCTGTGAACCTGTAGCCTAAATCTATCTGGCCTGCAATAAAGATAAAAGAAAAAAAAAATTATAATTTATAGAAGAACATAAAATTACCTAGCACACGAGCCCGACCATTTGTGGGGGATCGCACCCCCAATGAGGTAGATCCTTACAATGTGTGATAGTTTGAGGGGGGTAATGTAAGGACCTCTATTTTTCATCTTAGAAACCCTTTTTGTTGAAGGTTGTAAGATGCACCATGTGGAGACTAGGGGTGTGAAAAAAATCAATTAATCAAAACCCCCTCCGTGTGCAAAGTAGGGACATATGAAATCAAGGAAGAAATTTAGGTAAACGAATCAAAAATTTTAGATTCAACTCAACATTTTTTGCTTTGCAATTACAAAAACCAAATGGAATTAACTTAATATCTTTTTCCATCAAAGATGTATACTAAATATATCATGGTATATATAGAGTGATTAGTTTATTTTTATGAGAAAAATACTTTTGACATTCAGTAGTCATAAGGGAAACCATGGGGGAACTACGAAGGGCATGGTCCCTATGCTAAGGAAACTAATATAGGAATATAAGAAGCTTGAAAGATGCAAAGGTCATTTTGTATGTGCAAATGGATACCAAGGAAAGGAGGATAACATTGGTCAAAGATAAGTAGTTCAATCTAGTAGCCTGTTTTAGCCTTTTTTTTCCTAAATTATTTTCATAGAGGACACAAAACAGGCTCATACTATTGTGGAATATAAAGATAGACCATATCTTTTGAGCTAGTAACTACATAATTCTCTTGCCTAAAAACATGATAATAATAACATTATTACAAAGCATAGCATAAGTGTGAATGTCTTGCATCAAACATTGGATCTTGCACAGCGCTTGAATGTGACCTTAAGCTGCTTTAATAGGAATTTTAAAGTCTCCCTCAATATTGATATTAGTAAAAACTACTTGTATTGCTGGTTTGAGATCATTTTTCATAGTTGTTGCTTCTGCTATCAAAACTAACACTAATCCCAAATTGAATGTTACTGGTTGAATAAATCTTCCTTCTCAATTATGAATAATGAAGGTTTATGCTACTCCTTGTGAAGTTTTTAATAGTGTACAAAGGACAATAATATAATCTTTGTATTCCCTAAATTTTATATATATACACACCCAGGCTCCCTAACAGGGGAGAGCCTTGGACTTACATTCACATGATATCAGAGCCGCAAACTCTAACCTAGTGTTCTTTTAGTTTCTTTCTCTCTAAGAAAACTAGACCTAAACCCTAGCCGAAACCCTAATGATTATCTGTAGCAGTCGTTCGCCCAACTGTCGTTGCCTCATCACCATGACAGCTGCCACAAAATGGCCGGCCACTCCCCCTCTAATTTTCGGCGTCACAGTTCCTCTCGCCTCTTCACCAGACTATGAAACATCGTCGAATGGCCCCACTCCCGTGATGCTTTCGACTTAATTACCAGCACTTTTCCGCCGCCACCCCCGCCACCGACGTCCCTTGATTCTGGCTCATTCTTGCCAGGTACCCCGTCATTCCTCATGACAGACCTTTCCTCTCTGTACGCAATGGGTGCCCTACGTATTCCTGGTCCTCGCCAGCTCTGCACATGCTATCGTACTCAACCACCATTCCCTGGTGCATCTATTGTTGGTGTCGGCTCCTCTCTGTCTGGCCCATATGGTCCAGTCCCGACCATGTCACCGCAAACTAATCTCTCTTCCTGGCATGCTCATGGCTCCAATTTCCCTCGCATACACCCGGGCCTTTTCACACTCAATGTTAAGAATTTTTTACTGTCATTCTCACCACCATTGAGGACTTCTTATCTTGGTGTATTCAATTTATCGCCTTCCTCGTCATCAACAATTGAATGGCTTCTTCAATGGTACAATTGGTACTCCTTTCACTTATATTCTTGATTATCATGGCATACAACACCCTAATCCTACTTATTCTACTTGGTTATGTCTGGATCAACTAATCAATCTTGGTTATTTGCAACAATTTCTATTGAATTATTAATCGAGGTTCGTGATTTGATTCATTCTAAAGAAATTTGGGAGCGTTTGTCACACCATTTCAACGCTACTTGTCATATTCGGGCTATGGATCTTAGGCATATTCTGTCTAACTTGTCTAAAGATCCTAAATAGAGTGTAGAGGATTACTTAAGAAACATTAAGCAAGTTGCAGGCTCACTTGCGTCCATCCGCACTCCTATTCCTGACATTGATTTGGATCAGTTGATCTTAAGTGGTTTGGAGGAGGATTATCACACATTGATAACCACACTATCCTATGGCACCAACTTTCTAACCATTGATGATCTTTATTCCAAGCTAATATATTATGAGCAGCGTCTAAAGTTTCTCAAACCCAAGGATATACTTAGCATTCAACATTCCACTCTAGCCACTTCACTCACCTCTTCTGAGTCCAAGAAGTCCTCACACTCCTCCCATAATAATTGTGGCAATGGGTCAAGCAGAAACAGAAATAACAAATGGAATAACAATCGAAAGTGTAATAAGAACCAAGGGGGTGTCAATTGTAATTCTAATCAGCAACAGCCTTAATCTACTAATAGGAGCATGCCTACAGGAACTAGCTATGGTAATAATTCATCTAGCGGGGTCCTAGGTTCTCACCCTAACGCTGTTTGTCATATTTATTTTTTTCCCGGGGCATATGGCTGCAGGTTGCCCACAACATTACACCACTTCCCAGCCTCATTCAGTTCCTGCTTGTGCCACCTTCAATGTTATTAATGCCAACGAGCCAGTGTAGTATCCTGACTCAGCTGTTGCTTCACACATAACTCCTACCGAAGGTAATTTGCTTTCTAAATTTACTTATGCTAGCACTGATAGAGTTTGGGTTAGAAATGGTTCTCTTTTTCCAATTACACATGCTGGATCTTTTAATATTCCTACAATTCATAAGCCTCTTGTCCTAAAACATGTCTTACATGTGCCTTCTTTGAAACATAATCTATTGTCTATCAAACAACTTTATCAAAGATAACAATTACATTGTTGTGTTTGACGACTCATCTGTTTGTGTCAAGGACAAAATCTCGAGTAATGTTCTTCTACATGCATCCTCAACTAGTAATATCCACCACTTAGTTGTTCCTGATTCATCCCCCAAGACTCTTGCTGCACTCATTAATCCAGCAACCACTTGGCATTGTCGACTAGGACATTGTAGACTTAGGACATTATCAGCTCTTAGAACTAGAAACTTAGTTTCTCTTCAAAATAAATTTCATGATTCATGTAATTCTTGTCAACTTGAAAATCTCATAGGTTACCTTTTCGATTAGTGGAACATCATTGTTATAAAACTTTTAATTCATTTCTGATTTGTAGCAATCTCCTATTCTTCCTAATCTAGGCTATCGGTATTATGTTTGCTTTATGGATGATTTTTCACGTTACGTATCTGTTTATCCACTAAAGAGAAAATTGGATTTTTATACAACTTTCTGTGCCTTTCAGAAATTAGCTAAAACTCTGCTTAATACTAAAATTAAAATGTTCCAAAGTGATGGAGGTCATGAATTCGATAATACATGTCTTGGTGCTCTTTTTTAGAACATGGCATTTATTTTTGAAAATCATGTCCCAAAACCCAAGCTCAAAATGGCATTGTTGAACGCAAGCATTGTCACCTTAATGCGATTACTCAAGCTTTTCTTATTGAGGCTGACATGCCTGCCACTTTTTGGGTAGATGCTATTCAAACTACTGTGTTTATTGTTAATGAGTTACCTATGCCTAATCTTCAAGGACAATCTGCTTTTGAAAAATTGTTTTTACCAGCTGATTACAATTTTCTCAAGACTTTTGGTTGTGCTTGTTATCGAAATTTTTTGGCATCTTCTACCAATATACTAGCACCAAGGTCCACTAGATGTATCTTTCTTGGCTATGCACCCTGTTACAAAGGATACAAATGTTTTGATCAACTTACGGGTCATATTAATATTAATCAACAAGTTGTTTTTCATGGGCATGAATTTTCTTACTTGGAATTTTTCGAAAAATCATAACTCCATAATTTTTCAAACCACTCATCCCTCCTCTAAGTGCTTGCTTGAGCTGTCTCGAACCACTGCCACTGGCCTACTGTACATATCTTTCCCCAGTTCGGCCAGCCCACTATCAATAATTTCAACCCAACTGTGTTGGCAAACTTAAGTTCCTCTCCTTCTGGGATTGCAATCTCACCTTCCTTGACTGTGGTATAGCATTCTCCCATTGTGGCCCAGATTACTCGACCCAACTCTCCTCACTGTGCCTTCCTTTTACTTCCACTGACCAACCCCTGCTGCCTTCCTCTCTGCCCACCAGCCCCTCAAACCCTAGTCTAAGCCCACTTCCTGCAGCTCTCAATCCACTACCCCTGAATCCGATTCCGCTTTCCAATCTGCCTCATGAGCCAACTCCCAAGGCCCAATCCTCTCCTTTGCTCATTACTGAACCAATCACCAAGCTTGACAATGCTCATCATATGATCTCATGCCAAAGAGTGGCATCTGTAAGCCTAAATAGATTTTGTCTCTTGACATAAGTATTGTCGGTCTTAAACCAACACCTTTTAAACAAGCATCTAAAGACCCTAAATGGCAAAAGGCTATGACCGAAGACTGCAATGCTTTGATTGAAACTGATACTTGGGAGTTGGTACCTTCCAAAATTGGACAAAATCTTATTGGTTGTAAGTGGGTTTATTGAGTTAAGTTTCATTATGATGGTTCAATTGAGCAGTGCAAGGCACGATTGGTGCCTTCGGTAACCACCCTGGCATTGATGACCATGAGACCTTTAACCCTATAGTTAAACCACCTACTATTCATCTTATGCATTCTTTAGGCGTCACTTTTGGCTGGTCCATCTGACAATTGGATGTTAAGAATGCCTTTCTTCATGGTATTCTTACTGAGGAATTTTACATGCATCAACCACCTAGATTTGTTCATTCCTAATTTCCTTTTCATGTTTTTAAGCTCAAGAAAGCTAGTTATGGTCTCAAACAAGCTCTTCGTGCTTGGTTTCATAAATTTAACATCTTTCTTCTTACTCATGGTTTTCCTTTGCTCCCCCTTAGATACATCCATGTTTGTTTATCATCACAGTTCTACCACTGTGATCTTACTTCTTTATGCCAATGATATCATTCTTACTGGCAACTCCTCTTTTGTCCTTCATAATTTCATTATTGTTCTTTCTCATCAGTTTGCTATGAAGGACTTGGGTAATCTACATTATTTCTTAGGTGTATAGGTGGTACGAACTTCTCAAGGGGTAATATTAATCCATCAAAAATATGTCCATGATCTTTATTCGTAAGTTTCATATGCACACTACTAAGCCTGTTCATAACCCATCCCTTTCTAGAACCGTCTTGACTCTTACCGATGGAGAATTACTTGCTGATCCAACTGAGTACGGAAGTATGGTATGTGCATTGTAATATTTACCTATGACTAGACCTGATATTGCCCATGTTGTTCATGTAGTTTCCCAGTATATGCATGCTTCTCGTGCTATTCATTTGCACAATGTCAAGCATATTTTCAAATAAGTGCAGTGTACTATGAGTTTTGGTTTGCAGCTTCATCTTCTTACACTCCACCTATTATTGTTGCCTACTCTGATGCTGATTGGGCGGGTTATAAGGATTCTTGACGTTCTATGACAGGCTATGAATTTCCTAGCATTCTAAGAAGTAACCTGCAGTTTCCAAGTCTTCTACTAAAGCTGATATTGTGTTGTCCCTTACGCAATTGCTGAAACTATTAGGATCTGCAAGCTTCTCCATGATATTAGCATCTCCATCGCGTCCCCCACCAGTATGTATTGCGATAACATTAGTGCCTCATACATAGCTATGAATCCAGTTCAGCATGATCGTAGCAAGCATATTACTGTTGATTATCATTTAGTACGTACGCGTATGTGTTGTTCATGGGGATCTTATAGTTCGTTATATTCCCACTCAGCTTCAATTACTTGACATTTTCACCAAATGAGTGTCTTTTGAGTTGTTTAATTTTTTCAAGGATAATCTGTCAATACGTTCCTCCCCAATAGATTGAGGGGGCATAATATTGTACAGATGACAATAATATAATTTTTGTATTCCCTGAATTTAAATATATACACGCCCAGGCTCCCTAACAGGGAAGAGCTGTGGAATTACATTCACAGTCTTGAATCCATTTAAATTGATTTTGATGAACTCGCCTTGTGATCCTCTCTATGCTACCCAATAAGTCTTCTCACAGCTGACAGTTGAATGGTTTGAGGTAGGTGTTTGTAGTCTTTCCGTGAATTTGTCTACTACGCCATTTCGCATTGGCTTTTTTGGTTCTTGTGAATGTACTTTTTGGGTTAGATGTTTCATAATGAAACACGCTATTATTTCTTGTTTTCTATTTACTCCAAAGTAGCAAAACCATTCTATCCCCTTTTTTTTTGTATGCAGAGCTACAAAGGACAATATAATATAATTGCAATACAATACTATTGTATCCATTTAACTACAAAGGGCAGTGATTCCAGCATTACATAGTATAAGATAGTACTTTGTTAGTTGAATAGGCAATTAGTATCTATCCAGTTATGGAATTGTTGTGCATTCATTTATCCATCCTTTGGTCTCAATGGCTTGGCTCCTTTGAATTCCTCTCCTCCCCTTCTTTTCTTTTTCCTTTTTGTATTCATTTCCCTCCTGAGAATATCCTTTGGCCCCTTCTTGAAGTTCTTTTTTTTTTTTTTTTTGGATAGACTTCAAAACGAATTGTTTGTTCGAAAAGATGCTTTTGCAAGTCAATAACAATAACCTTTAGCTTTAAGCTGATAAAAATTTCCACATCATATTAAATACATCTCATGTATTATTGTAATTTTTTTTCTTAAGTTAAAGTATGGAGTACATTGGTGGATGAAAGTGGATTTGAAATGTAATTTAAAGTGCTTTTAGTAAAAGTAGTTGGGCAAGTAAATTTTTTTTCCTAGTTTTTCTCCCTTGTTAAGGGTAAAGAATACATTTTTCCTTTCAAAAAATGCTTTTTTACACTTTCAAATTATTTTTTTAAAAAAAGAAATTGTTGAACATTATAAATTTGGTTACCTTTAAGTGTACGTTTTGGAATGAATGATAATATGTTTAGCTATCTTGTCAAAAAAGCAATAATATTTGGCTTTAACATCATCAAAAATATTTAGATTAGAGGGATATCCCAAGTATTTTCTAATAGTTGCACTTTGTTTAGTCAAAATTACGTATGCACTAGTAGAAGACAATGCATTCTTAATTTCATATTGATTTGGCCTCAATGATTTTACAAATTTACCTAAGTCAGATAAAAGTGTGAATATTTGGCTCCCTTAGGTCATCCTCAGCCACTGCAATGAGTTTCAATAGTGGGGTCCAACATTCCCAAAAAAATGGAACTCAATACTTGCAAATTGCAACCACATGGACACGCGAGGCGGAATGGGGCAGCATTCCTTCCCTCATTCCCTTTTTTTTTTTTGTCTTTTTGGTTTTTTTTTGTTTTTTCTCTTTCTTTTTCCTTAAAAATATTATTTAAGTGATTGAAAAAAATAGACTATGTGTATGAGGTAGTTCCATGACAAATGTTTAATTTAATTATCTAGGAATGAGTTCCATTGGTAGAAAAAATGATGAAATGTAGGTTCCAGAAAATGAAACGTCTGCTAATGTGGCAAACCTGAGTTCCAATGTGTTCTTTTTTATTTTGAACAACAACTAATTAAACTTATAAGACTTTTATTCAGGCCAAAAATTTAACACCTGCAAAAAAAAAAAAATTTAGCAAATGCATTAATAAAAAATTTAGTGTTGTATCTCTATTTTTGGATAAGTGTTAAACAAATGGGTTTCTTTTCGTCTTTCCTTTTGACTATAAATATCTACATTAAAAACCACTATTCGAATTAAACCGAGCCAAAAATTTTGGATAAGTTCAATTTAAGATATTCCCAAACCAAAATTACCTGTTTACCAAATTAAGGTGACAAATAGGAAACCTGTAATAACTCGACTCTAACCTATATTTATTTATTTAAATGATATTTATTTATTTATCTAATCATGTTTACCCATTTAATCACTCATGGTTATTGGTTTAACCATATCATGTTTATCAATTCAATTACACTCAATTTATATATTTACCGAATTATCTTATATCATTTAAATTTTTCGCATTCATTTATCGTATTTAATCATCTCGGTTGAGGGATATTTCATTTGGGTCCCATTTTGCAATTCAAGTTTCATAGATTGTTAATTCAAGTTTCATTGATTATTAATTCAAGTTTCGTTGATTGATTAAATTTCAGGTGAATTGATATTACGCCTCGATGATTATGATTGAGCATTAAATTATTTTTTATAATGTCACAAAAATTTAATTTTTAGCCATGCAAAAATATTTGGGCTCAAATTCATTAAGTTCGGCCCGATTCATTTGGGCCCGATTTGCGGCCCGCTTCATTTTGGGTTAAAATTGGCCTGAAAATTTTGGTGTGATCAAATTAAATTAATTACTATCATTTATGCCTAATTTTAATTAGCAAAAAAGATATTTTGAAGGGATAAAATTCAGCGAAGCATTTTTTGGAGTCATTCTAGCCAAGCAAACATAACAACACACACACCCCCTCTCTTCTCCTTTCTCTCTCTAACCTCACGGCTACCCCCTCCCTCCTGCTGCTGTTTGCTACTGTTCTGGCCAGCCAGAGGCTGCTTCCAACCACCACAACCACCACCAACCATCTCCTCCACCTCACACCGTATACATCTCTAGCTTCCAAGCATCAAAGTGATTAAACCCTAATCTTGATCTTGTTGGTTTTGCTCTTTAATCTTAGTTTTGATCCTTGTTTTGATGTTTTTGTTCATTGATCATTAATGTTTTGATAAGAAACTAGAGTTATTTTGATGTTGATCATAGTGGAGTTGAGGTTGGACCATGCTAGGGTTAGGGTTAACCCTTGATCATGCAAGCTTATTGATAAAGTGTTGGAGTTTGATTGTTTTATCTTTGATTTGATCATCTTCTAACCTATTGGTGTTTTTGTATGATATTGGGATGGACCAAAGTTTGTTTACATGCTTTTATGGAATGGTTTAAGTTGAGAATTTGTGTGAAAAGAGAGGGAAAATCTAAAACAGTGAGGGCTGAAAATTTCAGGAAAACAGAGTAGATTTCACGGTTAAACTAGTAATGATTGACTCCTTGGAAAATTATGATTTTTGGTCGGTAAGTGATTTAGTGTGTTAGCTTTCAAATTCCTTTTGAATTGCCTTAATCAGAGGTCTGTAGGAAAAGTTATGGATGTTTTCACAAAACTACGCAGAATTGACTAAAACTGACACACTTGTATTTTAGCCCCATTTTGGGAACCCTATTGTGGGAATCATATTTTGTGTTATGAATGAAAGTTTTTCAAGACTTCTTAATATTTTCATATTGGGATTTTAGGTCTCCATCGGAGGTCAAGGGTGAAAGATATGAATTTTTGAATTGAACTAACCTGTTACAGTACAAATTGGGCTGTTATTGCAATTTCTATGCAGCGTATACTTGGAGAAAAATTTTGAAAATTGTACTGTAGATTGTCCATGTTATTTTCAAATTTCTTGTAAGATCTCATGAATTTTGGTTGAGTATTTTGAGTTTAGTAATTTTTAAAAGCATTTTGAGTAATTGTGTAAAGAGCAATAATAAAGATTAAGTGAGATTGATCGTGCACTCATTTTGTATATTTTGGGCCAAGCAAGGTTATTTAAGGAGGGAAATGAATATTCATGGACTTTTATGAAGGTTTAGCTTGATTAATGAGAAAGAAGAAGACAAATATATAATTTGGGAGCTTGTTTATGAGCTTTGAATCAATTATGAATTTTACAAAGAAAATACCAAGCTTAGTAAGCTTAATAACTTCTATTGAGTTCAGTGACTCATTTGGGGTGGAATTCTATATCTAATGGATTTATGAATGAAATATGAGAAGTGGGGAGAGTTGTAACTCATAAACCATATTTCTTAGACCAAGTTATTGTAGTTTATACTATTTTGAATCAAGATATATCCCTCTTGGCCTCAAACCTCTATTACTTACTCAATTCAGAATGTATCAAATGTATTTATCAAACCAGTCTAGTGTACTCGCTGTTATCTTAAACCAAGCTATACATCAGCAAGTCTTAAACCTGTATCAGCAACCTATGTGAGAAAAGGCCACCACCACTCCCTCATTTATCATCATCAAAGCCTTTTCCTTTGTAATCGCATTTATCTCATTGTGGTCTATTTTACTTTCATTTACTTTATATCGGATTTAATTACTTTCATTGATTCAGTTTTGAATTTATATTGAAATACCCAAGTTATGTACATTATTTAATTCCTCAATTTTTATTATACATACTTTTACTTACTCAATTATGAGAGCAAGGATCATTTACTAACTACACATATCTACAATAACATTTATGAAATAGAGTCGATGCTTGGTTATCGTTCCCATTATGCAAAAGTGTTATCAAGTCAGAACATATTTATCAAGTCAGAACATATTTATCAAGTCAGATGACATTTATGAAATAGCTAACTTTTATCAAGTCATATGACATTTTTTAAAGACTCAAGGTACGTACATTGCCTATATCTTCAGAAAGCGGAACCTGTTTGTCAAGTTACAACTCTTAATGAGTTTATCAATGAATCAGTTTATACAGTGATTTGCCATTTAACTTATGACCCCATTAGTTATCATCTATAGGGCGCCAGCCCATCATTTACTCGCACAGTTTTAGGCCAACTCTTGATTGGATTGACAGTTATACACCTATGTATAGATCATATCATTGTAAGGGGTTCACATCCAGATAATAATGAGCAATTCAGTTTCATATTACTTTCATTTTCATCATAATTGCGAACTAAATGAATTGCAAGGGCGGGTACCCATCATCAGTGTTTATATGCTCATTTTACAATACAGGAATGCATGTCCTGAGTTTTTGCTCATATTTTCAAATTGTTTTTATGTTTTCCATTTTAGGTGATTAAGTATCACATGTTTCTCCATTTAGCGACCCCTTTTGGAACTCGTCAGATGCTCACAGTAGATTCAGCATAGCATAAATGTTGGGATCAGCCTCAAGGTCAAGTTGGGTTTTTACTTGAGTAGTGTGGAGTGCGAGTTAGCATATGGTATGATTAAGCCGATTGTATTGAAGATTCAACTCTCATGGACTTCGGTCTTGAAGTGTTTCAGTTTAATAGATATTGTGATTTAAACTTGAATTGCAAGATTAAATAGTTTTAGTAAGCCTTATCGTATCAGGATGGTGGTAGCACCTTCTATCATTAAATCTTCCACTGCAATTTTTCGTAAATCATGTTATTAGTATTTTGGGGGCGTTACAAAACCGAACCTGACTCTGCACCCCCTTGTGGAGGTCCGATATTTCAAGAGTTAGTACAAAATTTAAGGTGGTATTTGGTAAGTACAAACTAATAAATGCATATTTATAGATGGAATTGCGAATTCATTTTTAGGAATGAAAATTCATTATATATTCCAATTCCTTTGCTTCGTATGTCAGAGTTTGAATTAGAAATAAAATGGCAAAATTACAAATACATTATCAGTACAAACATATAACTTCATAATTTGATGGTTATATATATATATATATATATATATATATATATATATATATATATATATATATATTATATATATATATATACACACACACACACACACACACACACACACACACATATAATATATATACACACACACACACACACACACACACATATATATATATATAAAATTGAATGACTCCTTATACTTTTGTCAAGTGGCATAACTCTATTGGCGAGGATATGGTCCAAATTTTGTTTGTTTTGTCTTTTAACATCCATAGAACTCCTCCTTTTTAGGATACCCCACAAGACTTTTCATCTTCTCCCTAATCAATTACTTAGAAATATACTGTCATATGAAAAATGGCGCACACAAAATTCTTTTAAAAAAATCAATAGGTCCAACAAGTATTTAACAATAAAATTAATCATAACAACTAAAATAACTTTGTTGATTAAGTACATTGACAAGTTGTCTTATCCATCCCTTCCATCGCATGGGGAATAGTGATGGTATACACTTGTCCTATGCCCCATGCATTGCACGGGTTGACTTGGATTTATAGGTGACAATCTGTTGGCGAAATTGGTACAATCAAATGTAAACACATTATCTAATATTTGTAATTCTTTTTTAAAGACTAGTAGCATCTTAGGGGAAAAAGTGGGAGGAAGAGTGTATTGAAAAATTAGCAATACATAATTTAAAGTTTGTCACAAAGTTGATGATGAGCAATGACTTCATGAAAACGCTCGAATACAAAATATTTCATTTAAAATGTAAAATTAGTAGGATACTTTTATTGTTATTAGTATTATATATAAGCATTATTATTCTTTACAAAGGATGTTATCTTTTGATCATGTGTTCACAAGGGATAATTACATAAAAGTCTAGCTCTAATATTGAAAATAATAAAATTATACACATATATTAGCTAATGTGTTATTATTGAAAACTTTGGGACTGCTTCTATTGGTAGCCTGTTTTTCTTGCTCATAGGCATTTATTTATTGATTTACTCAGCTTGTGATACTTTTATGTATTCGATATGAAATATTTCATTAATCAGTTGTGGCCTCTAAATATTAAATGGTTTAATTTAATTGCTTATATGCACCTTAAAAAAATCACAAATTGGTTAAAAATAAAAATATGTATATGGCCTCTATAATTTTATATAATAAATAAAATTACAACATATTTTATTGTAAATAAAAAGAATGAGAGTTATTATAAGTTTTTAAATTTTTTTCACATGAACTTTTGTTAGGGGACATGACCGAGGATGGAGCAAAAAAAATCGATAATGACATTTATATATTTTTAACTCACTATTGATTTATATAGTTAATTTTGTCAATTGTATTGTAGGAATTTGTGAGTAATTAAAAAAAACACATAGGAATGACTTTTGAGTAAAAAGTTAAATTTTTCCTAATTGAGTTATGAGTTGTCATTGTTTATGGTAATTAAGTTTAGAATTTAGAATTCATATGTATTTCATGATTCTTTTGGTATTAGAATGAGAATAGGTGATAACATTTATTAATTAATCATTTCAATAATTATTTAATCATATAATTAATTTTATCACATATGACTTCCTAATTAATCACCTAAGAAAAAAAATGCAAAGTAGTAACAGTTATGGAGAGCTTTTTAGATTTTTTTTACCAATATTTTATATCAAAACATATATTAAATTCTAGGTTGTTATTCATTTTAAGAATACGATCAGAATATAATACTTGTACTTTTTGCATATAATATTCTTTTATGAAATTTTCGTGTAAAATTTAAGAAGGGGAAGAATAAAAAGCTTCATCAATTCAATTAGTAATTGTTTTCTTCATCAATTCGATAAGTGATTACTAACTAATTGTTAATAATAGAATGGTGTATGGATTTTTTTTTTTTTTTTGGTGTTATTATTTGCATTGTGAAAATTCTTATTGTCCATGTTAATAATATCTTCAATATCATATAACTAATAAGGATGCACCACTTATCAGGTGCATATGGAAGCACTCAATTTTACATATATTTATACAGATAGATATATAAGTGAGTGTGGACGTTATGGTAGAAACAGGTGTCCTACTAGTTATTAATACCTTAACATTTAATATTTATTTAAAAATATAATTTATAATTTAATATCACAATAAAAAATTATTTAATTTTGCATTTAAAGAGTGAAGAAATTAAATAATGTTGATATGTTAATATCATCACTAAACATTAATAAATGCTAATTATCAAATCAATTATAAAATTAAACACATATTAAAAAAATATATTTAAAGAAGTATTTATAACGGGAGTTTTTTTGATAGAATTTACAACGAGAGTTAACCCAAAAAAAATGATAAGATATTCTAGAATACCTATTGAATTATGGGAAACAAACCAACTGTATGAGTTGCACTTACAAAATCCAAAATAGTGATAAACGATAGTGACGAATAGTATACAAGAATGATGCTAGACAGGCTGTCTCCACCTTTCCTTTATCTTCTTTTTGCATCTCCTCAATCCAGTGCATTCTACCAAAATGATCTAATGAAGACTTTCATGTTATTTTTGGCATAGAAACATAGGACTTCAACATGGGTTTCCCCTACATGATTTGTCTCCTGGACATATCTCTTATCAACCAAAAAACCACCCTCTATCACACCAACTTCCTCGCACGATAAGACATACTCTTCATTTTCTCTGTATTCTGAAAATGTTCCAGCACTTACACAAGGTTCGTTGAGGTCTGTGATGTTGAAGCAGCTCACGGGCATGGACAAGATACTCAGCATTTGGAGACAAGTAACACAATATTCTATCAAATTTAAATTTTTTTTTAAAAAAAGAAGGGCACGCAATCTCGAAGCACGAAGAAAGAAGAAAACAGAAGGATGCAGGAAAAGCTTTGCTTTTGTATTCTGAGATCCTCTGTTCTTCATATCACTCATCATTTGAGAACAAAAGCAACAGCCATTACAACCGACTGTCAAAGCAGAACTAAGCAGGGGAAAACATAACAACAGAAAAGGGGACAAGTTGTCAAACAAAAATCTGAGGTAGCATTTAACAAAATCTCGAAATGAAGCTTGCGCCTATCTAATGTCAAAAAGAAAATAATGATATTAATGGGATATCTACAAAAACAAATTTCTTCAGCACATGGAGAGATGTCCTATCTCCCTACCATCATAGTAATCGTCACATTATTGGAGGATGCAATATTTTCATCAACTCCTTTTTTGCAGTCGATATCTATGAAGCTGTTAAATGATGAATATCTTAGAGTGGGTTCCTTTGGAATGGGAAGTGGAATACCCCCGCTTTCTAACCACAGGACTACCTGTGACATTATTGGCCTATAAATTGCAGAGTCTTGGACGCATAACAACCCTATATGTACACATCTCAATACTTCGTTGCTGGGAGATGAGGTAGCAATTGAAGAATCAAGAAGCTCTGGCGCCCTTCCTTCGCTCCAGAGTTTCCATGCCTGCATTGCATGTTAAACATACCGTCAACATCTTGGTGATGTTCAAAGGGACAAGTGCAGGTAGGTACGTGAGTCAATGCCTTAGCTCAATCCTGATTTGCCCAGTATAGGTCTATGTTCAAGTCCAAGCCAGTTTCAGGCCAAGCCAATAAGGCCTAAGCCAGCACAGATGACTTCCATTCAAGGGTTCAATCGAGTTGCGCATGGCTCAGCCCACACTGACCCCTGTGAGTCTGTGACAAAGCACTCTATAGCAGGATACCTGCTGGCTTTTACTTGAAAGGTTTTAGGCAAATGACTTACATATTCAATAAGGCTCATGTGTTCGGAGAACCGAAAACTAGTGTTCCGACGACCTGAAATCACTTCGAGCAACAACACCCCAAAGCTGTACACATCAGACTTCTCGGAGAAGAAGCCATCCATTGCATATTCAGGAGACATATAACCACTGCATGACAAAAATTAAAAAGAAAAAAAAAAAGGAACAATCAAATGAGTGAAACTATTTCAATTGGTCTAAAACAGGGATCTCATAAGCCATAACCGTTTCAGAAACATTCAACTTACTATGTTCCAACTACTCGATTTGTGTTCGCTTGGTCTTGATCTCTGCCGAAAATTTTAGCCATACCAAAGTCTGAAATCTTTGGATTCATTTCCTGATCCAGCAGTATGTTGCTAGCCTTAAGATCTCTGTGAATTATTCTACATCTTGCATCACGATGAAGATAAAGCAATCCTCTTGCTATCCCCTCGATAATTGTAAGACGCATTCTCCAATCGAGCTCTTCTCGCTTACTGGGATCTATCATCATGGATCACCCACAAGAAGAAAGAAGTCACTTCAGAAAATGCAGGAACATAAACAATAAAACGGTCTACAGCTCAAACAAAGAAATAAACAAATACTAAATCAGATTGTACACAGAATTTGCAATACCAAAAATAAATCTATCCAAGCTCTTGTTGGGCATGTATTCATACAGCAGCATTTTCTCCTCCCCATGCATGCAGCAACCCAGGATTCTGACAAGATTCCGATGCTGCAGTTTGGCCATTAACATGATCTCAGTCTTGAACTCCTCCATACCTTGTCCAGACTTCCTTGATAGTTTCTTGACAGCTATTTCTTGCCCTCCAGATAGCATTCCCTGATTCCAAGTCATTAATTGATGTAAGTTCACTTCCACTTGCTTGTCTAGTGTCTATTTTAGATAACTGCTGTACCACAGCTCTGCTGCATAGATGTCTTTTTTAGATAACTACTGTACTCTTGACACTATTACAACTTTCCAACTTAGACATGTACCTAGGAGCTGGTATTGCCCATAGGGCCCCATGGAAGGGGTTACATATAAAAGGCTAAAAAAATGCACATGAGAAGTTGTACACCCATACATCATCTAAGAGTTTTTTTTTTTTTTTTTAAAGCTGGAAATGACATGCAAGTTGTCCTTATCGATGTCAGATATTAAGTGTTTGACACAATATCTGAGGTATAAAAAAGAGAGTTCATACAAGGTAACATAGGAACATACCTTGTAAACAGGGCCAAATCCACCTTGTCCAAGCTTGTTTTCTTCAGAAAAGAAATTTGTAGCAGATGCTACAAGATCATAACTGAAAATTGACAAATCTGGTGCGTTTACCAAATTTCCCTTTCCAACTATTTCAGTTGATCCTGAGATTTCCATTGAAGATTCTCGGCTTTTCCTCAAACTAATCGTCAGCCCCTCATTATTTTCTCTCTTTTCCTGCAAAACTGCCAAAGAAGCAACAAAATCTTATCCATCGATGTCGAGGTGTGAATAACTGAAAATCTCAATAACAACATCATCTCACCTTTCATGTTGCCTCTAAATTGCCAGAAACAGAATAGCAATATGCAAAGCAATGTCACTCCACCTATCACAATAGCTGCAATCTGCAATCCGGACAAATTACGACTTTTACCTGCGATTCAGAAAGATGCCATAGATCAGCAAAAGCTTTCCAAGGTGATATTAAGGTCCCAACAGACAGACTGATATAACAAGCCTAACTATGATAAACTACAACAACAATAACAACCGCCACCACTTCTTATAAATTCTGCTTGATGTTGGACTCAATACTCACCATATGTATATCAAATACAGCAAAGATGCAGAAAGCCAATGTTTTCCACAAGACATTTTATAAGGATCCACAACATATAAGTCAGCAGACATTTGCCTAGCTATCAGATTTCCTTCAGGACTAATGGCCGTGAAAATTCGAAACTTACCCAAGTTAGAAGACGCAATGCGAATGAAAAGTGTATTTCCATTTTGTGAAAACTGTTGAACATCAATCAGTTCATCAGCCCATGCCATGCACCCAATTCCATCTACATAAGCATACGCCCTACAAGAGCAATTCTTCATACACTGATTTTCACATCCTTGTTTATCAAAGCCCACCAGATCTGCAAAATCTGGCAATTTCACATTCTCGACTTTCAAAAACCCATCCTCCCCAATCAGACTACTGTTCCTCTCACACTGCAACTGACTCTTTCTGACACACCCACCAGACCAATTCCCATTCTTCCATCGATCAGGTTACTTGGGTTCAAATCCTTGAAGACAATCACAAATTGGATTCCGCTCTATGTTACAAAAGCCATGAACCCCACACATATTATACAGATCACAATCATTCGCAGGCTCCCATTGCAATACGTCCCATTTGTTACTACCTTCATCCCAACGAAACGACTTCTCATATCCATCCCACGTTATCCTGAACTTGAATGTATGAGAATTATTGAATGGGGCATAAGTAAAGTACATATTCCCTAGAGAGTCCGCATTCGAAAGCTTAAACCCATAATAGTAGAAAGCAGCCATGGAAGGCACACCTATGAAAATCAGTCCATTCCAATGCCCACTTCTCCATAGCCGCCTTTCCCCCTCCCAAATGACAATCTGGGGTGCTGCTCTAGGATCCACCCCCATTGAATAGCTCCCAGTTGAAGGGTCATTGTTACTCTTCCATGAAGTAAAAAAGGGAGTTTCCCCAAGCCTCTGATTAACAAGAACTCTCATACCAGGCAAGTATGTGTCAGTGGGGTGATCAAAACTCTGCCAACAGGTGAGATTAGGCCCTGGAAAGCTACCACTGCCCCTAATCTCTAGGTTTCCATCATCATGCAAAACTGCAGTATAATTTGTCGAGGGAATAGTAGTATTAGAAGACCAAAGGAGGCTTTCTTTCCCATCTAAAACCATCAAATCCCCATTATTCCCAATGGTTAAAAGACCGTTTCTATGGCTAATTGGGGCGTTTCTGTTAGCAACCCAAACTACAGACTGAACTGAAATATTGGAATACCAGATACCCACATACCTTAATGAGGAATTTAAAGGGCTAAAGAACCCCAATTCAAAGGACCCATCAGCAGATACGAGGGTTTGCCCATCTCTGAGAACTTGCCCTTGGATGATTGTATTTGCACCATAAGAGCAGAAAGCAAAGAACAGAATTGAAGGGACAAAAATTAGGAAAAAAGACGAAATGGGTTTGTTCTTGCAGTGACAAAGATTGCCCATTTCTACTCGGGCTTTGAGAAGTCATGCACATGTGATATCATAAACCTATGCTAGTGCCTCTTATTTTGAGTTTGGTCTTGGATGCTCCTGCAAGTTGGAAGAAGAGAGAGAAACTCACTAAAACGAGGGGGAATTTTTTGGTCGGTGTGCACTGTGCCAATTCCACTTCCAATTCCAATTCCCATTCCACAGGCAGAAAATGGTAGAATATGAACTTTGAAATTGAAGAGTCGTTGTTCTTCTCCTTTTGATTTGAAGGAGACGGCCATTTCTGTTATTGCTTGTCAATTATCCTTTGTCACCAATTAAACCAACCCCACAAAATCCACGGAAGTTGGTACTCCTGTGCTGGTCAAATCGGTTTTTTTTTTTTTTTAGTTTCATCTTTTGATATGATGGGTCATTTTTCGAAGGTTCTCCCATTGTTGATTTTTTTTTTCAATTATGATACTGAATTCTTCTCAAGACCGTTGATTTTCGATAATGAGATCATGACTATTGGTTTGATTAAAGTTAACTTGTTGTAACTGGCCACGTGAGCTTCCATTTCTCAAGGGACTCTCTCTCCTCAACCCCTGTGCTTTCTCCTTCCCCGCCATTATCAATCATCATCACCACCCACCATCTCCAACACAATCCAGAAAACATGCAAAAAATGGCATCAGCCATCAACAGGAGTTCTTCTTTCTCGTTAAGCTCATCTTCATCTCTGTCTTCTCCCTACGTCTGTTGATACTTCTTTCTCTCTCCAAAATACAGATGAATTTTACTTCCAAAATCCCAACTCAGTCAAATTAAAATTGACAAAATCAAATTTAATTGAAGAATCATAGTTGCAAATCGAACTCAATCCAGAAAACACTACACTTCAAGTATTTAAAAAAAAAAAAGAAAGCTGTTAAAGTTCATACCCAATTAGCCATAGAAGTCATTGCCTAGTTATGGAAATTCTCAAAATAACGCTGGGAATGATCTCCCTTGAGATGAGCTAACCATATTTGGAGAAAAAGGAGAACTAATTTTCCAGTGCATCCTATTGGGTATCAAAAGATGTTTGCTTGTTAAGGGAAAAAGCCAAAAGCAAATTGATCAACTAAAAAAGAGATACCAGACCAAAGCATATTAAAGATCCAACTGGAGTTCTTCTTTCTAGAAGTAATGAAGGAGGTAAGGTGCAAGCCTAACGCAGGTGATGAACATCTCGAAGAGGGCTAAGTTACCACGAAGCTCCTTCATGGCTTCCTCTTTCCTGGGCTCCTGTCTAAACATTCCAACCATCTTTCTTTCTCTTTCTTTCTCCCTGATCTTCAATTTTGGACAATTAGCTTCAAATGGAGAGGATAGCAAAAGGAGAACAAAAGGGGAAAGAATCATAAATTTAGTGAGAAAAAGAAAAAGAGGGAAATCTGGACATCAATGGCGTCGAAATGGGGGCATTGACATCACTGAAATTGACAGTGATGTTACCAATTACCAAGGAGCTCTGCTTCAACTTAGCTAGAGAGAAAGAGAGAGAGAGGAATGGACAAAAATAACTGACCCCGAAAAAGAGGAAGGAAACAGAGGGAAATAGTGAGTTAACCTCTTCAGTAGGTAACGGGTTACTAATTTGAACGGTTTAGATTTATTACTTTTGAATCAATGATTTGTATTTGTCTATTGTCATAGTTGAAAAAAAAAATTCAATTATGGTGGAATTTTGCGTCATTTTTTAACAAAATGCTCCGAGAAACCAGTTGCACTGGAACATTGAGCAGGTATATTAATATTTAGCTCTTGCCTGCTCTTTACATGCTCCCTGGTGCCTTCTTGGCATTCATCTTCAGTAGGCATGAGCCAAAAAAATTAAAACTGAAAAATTAAACCGAAAAATTGAAAAATTGATTCGAAAAATCGATTGATCGGTTTGATTTTTCTAAAAAATTTGATTTGATTAACCGAAACGAAAAAAATTTGAGATTCAGTTAACTACACGGTCAACCGAAACTAAAACTCACTTTTATTTTTTAAAAAAACTTAATTTTATATTGGTCAAGTATAGATTTTATAATTACCGAAGATAAGGCTCAACATACAATAATGTGTAAACTAATATTTGGTGTCTTAAATAGTTAAATTAATTTTAAAAGGAAGTGAAAATTGAAAATTAAATTTAAATTAACGGTTAACCGGTAACCAAACCGAAAATTCGGTTAACCGAACCGAAATCCGGTTAACCGAGTTTTTCGGTTCGGTTACGGTTCACATTTTTTCCGAACCGGAAAATTCGGTTAAACGAAAATCAATTAACCGAAAGTTTCGGTTTTATTTTCGGTTCGTAATTTTTGCGAACCGACTTTCCGATTAACCGATTTTCGGTTAATCAAATTTTCGGTTAACCGATTTTGATCACTTCTAATCTTGAGGTTTGCACTTTTTGTTGGTAAATCTTACTTTATTAATTTTAATTAATCTCATTTAATTTCTACTAATTCCTACTAGTTCTAACCCAAAAAAAAAATCAATTCTTTCCACTATCAATCAACTTCGACCAACTTCTACCGACTTATACCAACTCTTACTAATTTCTTTCAGTATTTCTCATGAAGAAATCCCCACTCTTTTCTTACCAACATGTGTCAACTTTTACCAGCTTATACGACCTTCTACCATCTTCTTCCAATGTTTCCTAACCTTAACTAACTCCTACCAATCATTCCCAAAAAATATCAACTTCTATTCTCTTTTACTAATTTTCACCAACTTCACCCATTCACCAGCCCTCATTTACCAAAAAAAAGAATGGACTCTTAATAGTGAACCAAGGCTCAAGGGTTCAGGGGTAAGTACCGGGGAAACATAGGTCATCTAGCCTCCTCTTTTCGCATATATTATGATTATGTTTGGCAATATTAGCTATTTAGGTAATAGATAGTAATTCGGATAGCAGATAGTTGTTTAGGTAGTGGAAAGTGCTTCTAATTTAGTTGTTAACGGATAATTGTTTAGATGAGCGGTTGAAGCAAATGCGTTTGCTAAAGTTAGCTGTTAGGTTAGCCGATCAATATAAGTTTATATAAAAAGATATATAGATAATTTCCAAAGATAAAATTTTCAAATGGTAATTTTTAGCCAAAAAATATGGAATGTTACTTTTGAATATCAAAAGCTAATATTCTTAGTTTTTAGAAACGGTACTTGAAATGGTAGTTCAAATACTGTATTAACAAACACTAAAAATTAACTGATTAGTGTAGTGACATTGGGCGTGTTCGGCAACAACGTTTTGGCTAGCGTTTGGCGTTTTGACTAAGTCAATACACTCATCACATAATTTTTAATGTTCGGTAACGTAGTGTTTTAACTAGCATTTCAAGTAGTGTTTAGCTTTTTAAGTAGCGTTTTTGAAAAGGTAATAGTATTAATGTTTTACATTCAAAAGCAGCGTTTCATATTTTTTTACTAAAAATTACCCTTTGGAAATTTTATCTTTGGAAATTATCTATATTCTTTTATGTCAATTTACATTAATCAGCTAATCTAACAGCTAAATTTACCGAACACATTTTATTCAATTGCTCTTCTAAACAGCTATCCGTTAACAGCTAAATTAGAAACGCTATCCGCTACCTGAGCAGCTATCCGCTACCTAAACTGCTATCCGCTACTTGATCCACTAATTTTGCCAAACAGGGCCATTATCAAAATGCTAAGCACTTTTCAAAATATTGTTTGTAAAACACGGTATTTACCTACTTTTACAATATAAGGAAAGCACCAAAAAAACACAATAGACAAACAAATATTCAAGGTCAGTGTTTGGATTATCTCTAAAAAGTATTATAGAAATATTTTCATACAAGATATTATTATGTTTATATTCATCCTTGTTTAGAAGAGATCCTCATTATCTTTTTATTTTACTCGTGTTTTCATATTAGTTTTATCGATTTTACTAATTGTAACTCTAAGAATGATTATTAGGAAGTACGTATAATTATTTTTTATGTGTAATTATTTTTTACTTTTCCATTGAATTCTAATTAGAATCTTAATTAGTTAAATCTAATGCAAGCTAATAGCAGTATTGATTTTTTATTTAGCTCCCAATGAAATCTTCAAATTAGACATAAGGCTTTATTCTGTTCCCTCTCCCAAATAAAGCTCCCCTTAACGTTTCTCTCCTTGTTCCCCAATTGCTACTCAAATGCATCCTCATTTCGTAACATGCCATTGATGCTCTACGACACACCTAGCCTCCACCAATCAAGGCCTAAAGGCTTCATTAGTGATAAAATATTGGGGTAAAATTCGGTTTGATTGATACAAATATCAGTTTGTCATAGATAAACTCAGTGTTAAATTAATCAAGGTTTCTAGACAGGTAGAATAGACTTTTGCTAGAGACTCTATTTGCCTCTATTTGCCCCTATTTGCAACTAGGCATATTGAATAGGTCTTTGAAATACAAAGAATCCTCTTTTATCTGCTGTTGCACTCACGAAGATATTACCTTAAGTGTCCAAGACATAGCAGAAATTTTGGGGATTATGGTCCTCATGTAACTCTCTTGATCGTGCCAATCAGGGCATGCATATGCTTCCAACTAACAAAGACATGTCTATTTATAAAACGATTATGGCTTTTTATGAAGGGACAAATCGAAGAGACATCATTTTAGTTTGATAACTAATTCAAATAAACATACTTCTTCATTAATAATGTCTCTTAAAAATAATTAATTAAAATTAATTATCACAACATGCTTCTTCATAATTATTTTATTAAATTTTTATTTTTATACAAATTACTATGTTAATTCTCCATCATTTCCATAACAAATGACATTTCAAATTTTTGAAGGTCACTGGATAAATAGAGGTGTCTTACGATGGAACTTCCATCTTAGTGATCTGTCTATCAATGATTAGGATAACATGGTATGTGATGCTCTGAAACAGCTATCCTCTCTAACCACTTGCATCTAAGCCACACATAAGATTTCTGCGTTAGATTACTTATTAATTTAACACTATTAACAGTAATGTGTCTCATATCCATTTGGGAAGTGCTCTAGAGTCAGGCCCAAGTTTTCCAAAAGCAGCCAAACCTCATACTTTCTAGGTAAACCTTATCAATACCTCATTAATGTTAATGGAAACATTTGAATATAAGAAAATGTTACAGCATTGATTAACTGCAAATAGCTTAATCAAACATTTAATCTATACTCACTCAAATGTTCTCCATTGAGGCTCATTAAGAGCGAAAGCTTGCCCTCCTTTTTGAATACATGGGCAACATAGCGCTCCCTTTGGATGGTAATTATCAAGGTGAGTGCTAAAGAGCACACAAATGGTGTACTTTGATTCAAGAAACTTAAGACTCGAAGTTTCTAGGAGCGTTAAGTTGAAGTTTCACCATGATAGAACATGGACTTTACACATCCTTTTCAAGGTCATAAAAATTTATACATGACCTTAATATAATCATGATTATAGCACTATACATTTCCATGATCATAATAATGCATACATCCGGACAAGACTATATCACATGGATCCATAACATTGCCTTTGTAAGTCTTAATTATGGGCTATTAAGACTTCCAACGTACACCAACAACAAAACCAACATTGTCTAACTATTAAGACCTGCACGTCGCAACCTCTAAACAAGGTCTAATGCATGCAAATATTTTTATATTTTCTTCTAAGTCCAACTTTAAATTATAACTGTAATTTCATTTAACAGACTTAAAAATAAAAAGTGTAAGTAGCTTTAGACCCATCATATAGAATTTAAAAGTCAAACACCTATATATTCATGGATTTACATTCCATCCAAACCCATCTTGTAGTACTCTTATGATCATATATAGTAGAAGTCTCATGGTCATAAACAAATTCAAATGTTAAATTTATATACACAGGCTTCTATTAGCCATACTAAAATATTTCAGTAAACCATAAAAAATGGACCTTCATATTTTGGTATCTATTAAAAATGTTCATGAAAATAAACAAAACACTGCATTTATTTTCATCAAAAATCAAAAATAAAACCTTATCCCACTCACATTTAAGTGTCAATTCATTAGTATATTATAAATCATTCCTAACATGTGAACAAATTCTAAAAATTGCAACAGTCCAATCTAAATTTTTAAACAATGAAAAATCATACTAAAATATATGTTAACCTATCCAACTAAAATATGCAAACTCATATATTTTAGTAAATTAGAATTGCATAGAAACAAAAAAATATATACATGTATTTCTATTAAGGATAAATCATTTATCCTTCAACTATTTTCACACTTGTTTTCCAATTCATAAATCTCAAAATTTATGAATCATGTGCACTGTATGAATCTTTGTGAAAAATGATGTTCAAATGTCCAACTGGATACAAGGATATTTATTTTCTTATAATATAGGGGAATTAATACATGGGAATAAACATTAAGTATACTTAATCAAAATGTAACGAATAGCATCATTTAAGCACATGGTCGGCATATCGACATTAAGCATATCATCCAAATGCAACTAACAAACTTGACATGTATCAAAATATGTAAGTGCAAATCATATGCATGATAATGATTGCATCGTTTCCTAGTACGACTATTTATTGCCTAACTTTCTAGTCTTAATGTCCCATGCATGATTCACATGCCTAGTTCAAAGAACAAAGTAATCAACAGAGGAAGACAAACTTATCTTAAATAATATTGTACTTGAGCGCTCGTCTTTGCACTGCCTTTGAGTACATTGTCGATGTATAATTCTTCCAGAATATCGCCATTAATAATTTATGAGCACCGTCATGATGAAAGAATATCATCATTCTTGAACTTGCAAAGATAATGAACAAGGGAATAATGTTCCTGATACAGAATTTTAAACCCTATATTGATTACTCTACCAGAAGTACGATATAGATGTAATCTCGATAAGATGTCAAACCATCTGATCTTCAACGAGTTTGAAACAAGTGAAATTTATATGAGACTATTATCTATCTAGATTTTTTAATCAAGTTTTAACATACAACAATATGTAGCCAGCATAAGCCACAAAATATATTCAACATAATTAAAAACATTAATGTTGACATCATTAAGAGAAAACAACACAACACAAAAATTGGATCCCTTCACTATCAAGTGTCTTAATTTCCATCAAACCAACAATTTAACACATAAACATGAATCGACTTCTTTGTAGATGAGCTTGAGTCTTTGGATTGTTTGTGCAAAATTCAATTTGTAGGATGCAAAAATCAGCTTGTCATAAACAAACTTAGCATGTAATTAATCGAGACTTCTAGACAGGTAAAATACATTTTTTATAAAAGACCCTAGTAGTTCATACACGCAATAGGGCATACGAAATAGATTTTTGGGATACAAATTAAGAAGCATCCCCTATCCACTTATTGCACTCACGAAAATAGAACCTTAAATATCCAGGGCATAATAGACATTCCAAAGATTATGGCCTTCATATAACTCTCTTGATCATGCCAATTAAGACATACTTATGCTGCCAACTAGGCCATGTATTTATAGACAAACACATGTCTACTCATGAAAGCAAGATGTCTTTTCATGAAGGAACACTTACTGAAAAGATGTCATGTTAGTTTAATAATCAGTTCAAACTAACATACCTCTTCATTGACTGCGTCTGTTGAAAACAATTAATTAAAATTAATTATCACAATATCCCTCTTCATATTTATTTTGGTAAATTTCTATTTGTATGAGAATTACTCCAACATTAAAAAAAATCAAAAATTCTAGAAAGCATCAAATTTAAGACATGGTTAATTCTAAATTGAAATAAACAAGACTAGAATATGTAAAAAATATTTCGCCGTCATTCATCCTTGCCAGGGCCGAGACTATGGCTTAAATACACCAAGCATGTGTACAAGGTTGAGTTGTAATCAAACACATACATCTTCTAAACTAACCTAACTTAGCTTCCAAGTCACCGAAGGTTATCACTAAATATCACAGAATATATGCCAAGGAAATGTAAAACAAAATATTTACAATATTTGTTTATTTGATTCCGTAATACTCCCCCTCAAAGTGGAGCATGAGGACTGATCATGCTCAGCTTGCCCTTGAAAAACATAAGCTGCTGCGTTGCGAGGGATTTGGTGAAGATGTCTGCACTTGAAATTTGGAAGGAACATAGTTTGTGACAAGATCTCCCGAAAGTAATCTTTCCATAACAAAATGGCAATTGATCTCAATATGCTTGGTCCTTTCGTGAAAGATAGGGTTCTTGGCAATATGAAGAGCTGCTTGATTGTCACAAAAGAGATTCATAGGCTTGTCCAAGAAGCATCCCATAGCCCCCAGCAAGGACTTGATCCAGATCATTTCACTAGTGACAGTAGCCATGGCTCTATATTCGGCTTCGGTAGAGGAACAAGACGCAGTCGCCTGTTTTTTAGTCTTCCATGTTATAGGGGATCCACCAAGAGTTACAAGAAAACTAGTTAAGGATCGCCTGGGTAAAGGACAAGCACCCCAATCAAAGTTACAAAAAGCATAGACCTGTAAATCTGAATCGCTATGCAACAAGATGCCTTGTCCAGGATTCCCTTTGAGATACCGTAAGATCCTGCGAGCTGCTTCCATATGATCTTTCTTAGGATCTTACATAAACTGAGCTAAGATATGAACTGCATACGATAACCCTGGGCGAGTAATGGTGAGATAGATTAATTGCCCTATCAGGCGTCGATATTAAGTGGGATTACTCAAAGGTTTACTAGAGGCTAAAGTAAGCCTGTGATTTAGTTCAATAGGGGAATCAACAGCCTTAGAGCCCAAAAGCCCACATTCATCAATAATCTCCAAAGCGTACTTCTGTTGGCACAGAAATAGTCCTTGGGCGTTCCTTGCAACTTCAATGCCCAGGAAATATTTTAAAGCCCCAAAATCCTTAATATGAAAACATTGATCTAAATAAGACTTGAAATCTGTACACAGCTTAGAATCATTTCCTATGAGAATAATATCATCCACAAACACAAGGAGAGCCATGAACTTTTCACCCTTTTTGTAAGTGAAAAGCGAATAGTCTGCATAGGAACGGGTAAAACCATACTCCAGCAGTTTCGAAGAAAGCTTGGCGAACCATTGTCGAGGTGCTTGCTTTAACCCATAAAGAGATTTCTGTAATCGACATACCTTGTTTGGATTAGCTGTCTGAAAACCTGGTGGCATATGCATATAAACTTCTTCATCAAGATCACCATGCAGGAATGCGTTGTTAATATCCATTTGATGTAGTTTCCATCCCTTTGCTACAGCAAGAAATGTCCTTACGCTCATCATCTTGGCAACGGGAGCAAATGTTTCATTGTAATCGAATCCCTTAATTTGTTCATCTCCTCGAATCACCAATCGAGCCTTATATCTTTCGACACTTCCATCAGATTTGTACTTGACCTTGAATACCCATTTGCAGTTAATAGGTTTCTTCCCTGGTGGTAAGGTCTCAACACTCCATGTGTTGTTTTCATCAAGTGCTTTGATCTCGTTGTCCATTGCCTCTCTCCACTTTGGGTCATGCACCGCCTCATGAAAGAATGTAGGTTCGACAATTTTAGAAATAGCAACCAAGTAATTTCTATGCGCCTTAGAAAACGTATCACATGTAACATAACGAGCAATGGGATAAAGCTTACCTGAGAAGACCTTAGGAAGTGGGAATCTTGCCTGAGATGAAGAAGAGGGGTCTTTGGTACAAGCAGAGTAGTATATATAGTCCTACAGATGCCTCGGGGTCTGACATTCTCACCTCTCACGGTCCGGAACCTGGCCGCTATCTGATGGCCCAGTTTGTGGCTCAGCTTGTTTGGTGGGCTGGACCGAAACCCAATTGGGTTCCTGTGATGATCTAGCAGGGACCTTGGGCTAGGCCGGTGCACTGCTCCTTCTGTCCACAAGGGCCCCATGGCCCATGCTGAGTTCGGACTCCTGAGAACTAGCCTGGTCGGCTAGTGGACTAACGTGTGCTGCTGGACTGGCCGAATTGCCACTACCTCTGGGCTGGTGGCCTAGCTCCTTTGCCCATCACACATTGCCCAAAATCAAGGAAATCATCCTCTAGATACACATTGTCTTATCTCCTAAAATTTATCAAGCTTTCCTTGTTAGTAACTTCAGCAGCAAAAGGAAACATATCCTCATGAAATATGACATCTCTATTGACAAAAATGTCTCCGGTTTCCAAATCATAACCTTCCATCCCTTTTTCCTAAAAGGATATCCAATAAAAACACATTTGTGACTTCTAGATGCAAACTTATCCTTGGGCCTTTGAAGATTAGAAACATAACACAATAACCCAAATGTACGCAAATTATCGTAGGATGGTTTAGCTTGAAAAAGTATCTCATAGGGAGTTTTCCACTGAAGTATGGCCGATGGGGTTCTATTAATGAGGTATACTGCAGTTAGGATACATTCTCCCCAAAAATCTAAAGGCAAATTCACTTGAAATCGCAAACCCTAGTGACATTTAGGATATGTCGGTATTTCCTTTCGACCCTTCCATTTTATTGTGGAGTATCTGTACAACTCGTTTCATGAATGATTCCCTTTTTTCTATAAAATTTTCTCATGGGATTGGATGTGAACTCGACACCATTGTCACTCCTAATAACTTTCACATTGGTCTCAAATTGTGTATTAACCATAACACAAAAATCCATTAGGAGTTGAGAGGCCTCACTCTTTTCATTCATTAAATACACCTAAACACCCCGACTAGCATCATCAATGATAGTGAGGAAATATTTGGCACCCGAAAAAGACTTAACATGATATGCACCCCATATGTCGCAATGTATAAGGTCAAAACAATTCGTTGCTTTATTTTCACTAAGGCAAAAAGGTTTGCGAGTTTGCTTGGCCCTTACGCACACGTCACTTAAATCATTCTTAGTTTCCTGACAACTAACACTAAAAAGATTTAACAAAACTTGTCTTGAAGGATGCCATAATCTACAATGCCATACATCATAAGATAACACCTTATTAACCTGAATGCTTGTTGGTGGTGAAGTCTTCAAGTAGTAGACCCCTCTTCTAGGCTCACCTGCTCCAATCAGGCTCCTCGAGATAAGGTCCTATATCACACATAATTTCTTAGTAAATGTTACATCGCAAGTATTTTCTTCAATTAATTGCGCAATAGAAATTAAGCTACAATTTAGACCCGGAACATATAAAACATGTCGTAATTTGATATTTGGGTTTAACTGGACACTTCCCCATTTCGTGGCCATAGTGAGACTTCCATTAAGAAGTTCAACAGGAATTGATTCCATGTTACAAACATCACACAATTCCTCTAAAAAACCTGTCATATGACATGAAGTGCCAGAGTTGAGTAACTAAATTTGTTTACCTGATAGCTTTTCATACCCAGACTTAGGCATCTCAATGAGACTGAGAAGCCTTTGTACCTGTTCAGGAGTAAACCCGGTTGTAGTAGTGGCGTGGAACTCCTTAGCAGCACCCCCTGGTTCTGCGTGAACCTATGCAGTGTTCGCTGCCTCTCATCCTCGTCCATGCCCGGCGCTGCTCCGTCCACCTCCTCAGCCACCTCTGTTTCTGCCCCTGCCGCCTTTTCCTCCCCGAACAGTACACCCAAGTGGATATCCAACTAATACAAAGCATGGAGCTTCCTCATAACCCAGCTTGCCGCAGTGTTTGCAAACGGGTCTCTCGCCTTGCATAGCACTTGGTCGAGCTATGTGTGACACGACAAAGGCGCCTATATTCTCAGTTTTGACATCCCGATCAGTTATCAATGATTTATGGTTCTCTTCCTGTTGCACCATATTGTAAATTTTGTCCAATGACGGTAGAGTTTCCAATGCTAATATCTGGCTTCGTACAGTTGAAAAAGCATCATCGTCTAACCCTATCAAAAACTGATGAGCCTTGTCTTCTTCCATATTGCCGCAGCTGCACAGGTACATGTCAGGATTTGTACGTAGTTGTCAAGTTCATTCCATAGACCCATCAATTTTGAAAAGAAGTCAACTACATCTTGTCAATTTTGCTTGCAAGATGCAATTTCCGTCTTTAGTCTATGGATCTTGGGAATATTCAATACTGCATACCGCTTTTTAATATTTTCCCAGAGTTTAAAAGCAATATCGACATGTACTGCACTTTTGTGGAGTCTAGGTTCAATAACATTCATAATCCATGATATAACCATGGAGTTCACCATCTCCCACGCTCTTTCGTCATCCGTAATTTCCTTTCCTTTGGTTTCCGGTTTAGTAATCGTACCATCGATGAATCCAAGCTTGTTCTTGGATTTCGACGAGGTCCTAACCGCTTGTTCCCACAAATCGTAATTTTTTCCGTCAAATTTTATCGCGGCTATGATAGCCCCCGGAGAGTCCGAGGGATGGAGGAAGTATGGTGAATGAGTGGCCATGTCAAGGTGATGATAAGGTTAAGAGGAATGTGGCTCTGATACCATGAAATAAACAAGACTAGAATATGGAAGAAATATTTCGCTGTCATTCATCGTTGCCAGGGCCGAGACTATGACTTAAATACACCAAGCATGTGTACAAGGTTGAGTTGTAATCAAACACATACATCTTCTAAACTAACCTAACTTAGCTTCTAAGTCACCGAAGGTTATCACTAAATATCACAGAATATATGCCAAGGAAATATAAAATAAAATATTTACAATATTTGTTTATTTGATTCCGTAATAGAAACATGGGGAATAACAATAAAATTTGGATAATGGTCAACCATATATTTCTCTCTACAATTATAAATTCCATATGGTGGCAGATTTTTTGCAAAGGGATGGCTAGAAATATTGGTTGGAATTTATAATTCATAATTTTGGTTGAAAATATACATTGTTTAGAATTTTTACTTGTTTTAATTTACTTTTGTACTTAATAATTTGAACCGGATAAGTAAAAAAAAGTTAGATAAAAAATCGTTAAAAGTTAGCAACTCGAGTCTTGGATGCGCAAGCCAAGCTATCCGAGGCTATGTTGGAGCATTCAAGTCATGTCTTGTGTCTTTCCATTGAAGCTTGGACATTCGCGTCAACCCGAGCATGAACCTTGCCACTACACAAGATGAACTTCAACCACCTCGTCATGCTCTCCCGCAAACGATTTTTTATCTAACTTTTTTTTACTTAACCAGTTCAAGTTATTAAGTACAAAAGTAGATTAAAACAAGTAAAAATTCTAAAAAATGTATATTTTCAACCAAAATTATGAATTATAAATTCCATATGGTGGTAGATTTTTTATCCATATGGTGCCAACTCTCAAATACGAACCCGGTTCTTCAAGCCAAATGCATCAATTCCCCACTATGCAAGATCCCTCCTTTACCTCTCATTTTCACTCTATATAGTCTACATAGTCCCTATCTTCCATTGTTATCAATCTGATATCACGAACCTTGTAACCGTGTGCGTTTCCACTCCTAAAGACTACCTCACCTGGCAAACTCAATTCATAGTGGTACTTATCTCTCATGGATTACTCAGCTTGGTTGATGGCTGGGTCACCCCTCCATCCATGTCCATCACGTCATCTACTGTAGAGGTTTCGTACAATTCGAATTTTCGAACATGGCTCAAGCTCGACCAAAGCATTCGCTCGTGGATTTTCGCACTTTCGCCTGGAATTTTGATTAATGTTCGTGACTTCCCGACGTCCTCTCATGTTTGGGACAAACTACATCACCGTTTCATGCATTCAAGCATGGCTCATGTACTTAAACTCAAACGAATGTTCACTAACATTCGTAAGAGTGATACCTAAACTATGCACGCCTATTTATACGAGATCAAGTCCATCGCTGATAACATTGCCTTAGTCAACTGTCCTGTTTCTTCTACCGACCTTGTGCACTATACTTTCATAGGCCTTGACCGTGAATATGAGACCTTGGTGACCACTTTGACTCATATTCCCATGCAATTAAATTTTGATGATCTTTGCTCGTGTCTCCTTCTACACGAACAACATCTTCAGTTGCTCGACAGTGAAGACCATAGCGTTGTCCACCCTGCTCTACTCATGCAATAGATGTCTCAACCCCAACCATCACATTCCTCACACAACAATAATGTTAGGCATAATCTTGGTGGGGGTGCCCACAACAATCAGAATCTTTATGGTGGTGGTCGTGGAGGCTACACTACTAATCGTAATAATTGCAACAACAATTCCAACTCCTCCACCCTCCCGCATAATCCTCCACCTCGAAATGTGTCCACAGGTATGTGCGTAAGTAATTCGATATTTTCGTATTTTGGTACTCGTTCCCCATCGTGCACTAATATTTCTCCTGTACGTAACTCATCTTAATCCAGGCTTTTAGGTTCCTACCCCGCTAACCTCACTTGCCAGATTTGCTTTGAGCACAGGCACTTTGCCCTTTAATGTCCTCGATTTCCTTCTAATATAGGTCCTAATCCCGAGTCCTTTTCTCTTGCTGCATTGTCTATTGGTGATGGCCAAGAAACTATCTGGTATCTTGATTCGGGTGCTTCTGCCCACATGACTCCATATGATGGTAATTTTCTATCTAAAACTCCTTACAATGGCACTACCTCCTTAGTTGTCGAGAATAGAGCCAAGCTTCTTATCAAAAATATTGGCAATTGTGCTCTGTCAACTCCTATTAAATTGTTGACATTAGATTCAGTTTTTCATGTTCCTGATTTAAAACATAATCTAATTTCCATCAAACGTTTATGCTGTGATAACAATTGTGGAGTTATCTTTGACGATTCTTCTTTTTCAATTGCTATCAAGGAAATAGGATAGTGCTTTAATGGGTTAGAAGTAGTGGAGATCTCTTTCATATCATCACTCCTTTGCTAACTGCTTTATTTTCCATTCATCAACCATATGACATCTGACATTGTAGGTTAGGTGATCCTAGTTCTAGGACTTTAGACTTTCTACACTCCAATAAGTCCATTATTCGGACTACTAAAACTTCTAAGGATTGTGTTTCCTGTTGTTTGGACAAATCTACTCGCTTACCGTTTAGCAAGGTTATACATTGTGCACCTAAGCCTTTATATTTAATAAAAAGTGATTTATAGCAGTCTCCTATATTTTTGTCACATGGTTACAAATATTATATTCTGTTTGTTGATGACTTCTCTTGATTTTGTTGGATTTATCCCCTTAAATATAAATCTTAAGCTTTGAAAATTTTCATACAATTCCGAAAATTCGTTGAAAAACTTTTTGGAACCAAAATTGTGTATTTTCAAACTGACAGTGGCCGTGCATATGATAATAAACCCTTCTTTGACTTTCTAGTTCAACAAGGGATTTATTTTTGTAAGTCTGCCCCTCATACTCAACAACAGAATGGAGTTGCGGAAAGAAAGCATTGACACATTATTGATATGGCTCGCATAATGCTTTTTGATGCTCATATGCCTGAAACATTTTAGCATGATGTTGTTCTAACCGCCGTTTATGTCATAAATCACTTACTAACTACTACTCTTCACGGTTTACATCCATTTTCCAAGTTGTTTTCGAAACCTCCAGACTACAGTTTTCTGCATGTGTTTGGCTCTCAATGTTTTCCCAACTTGACCCCTACACCAAACACAAACTTCAACCTTGATTTGTACGGTGCGTTTTTATCGACTATGCCCACATTATAAGACTTACAAATGTCTTGACCCTGTTTCCGATCGCATTTACATAAGCCGACATGTTATATTTCAAGAGCATATTTACCCTTATCCCGATATCATCCATAGAGGTCCAAATTAATCTTTGCCTGTTCATTATTTTCCCTCCTGGCCCTCTACACTCACTGCTTCTACTGTTCTAGCCACAGCTATATCCTTGTCCTCCAGCTCGACCAGACCTCAAGCCCTTCCTGCTAACCAGCATCGTCTTTTGTACCTCACCCAGTTCGATGGCCTGCATACCAGGCCTCCCTGCCTTCCCTTGCCGCGCCTTTCTCTCTATACGGCCCACTAACCAGCCCAATACTTCATCCCGTTTGGTCCAGCCCACTGCCTATGCATCTCTTTCTCTCCTTCCAATAAGTCTAGTCCACTGTCCAACAACCAGAGCTCTCTATTCCTCCTGCTTCTTTGCCGTCTGCGTCCCCCTCTCCCTTTCCTGGGCCCAACCCAGTTTCCTCAAGCCCGGAGATCTCTGCTACTATTGATCTGCCGACTACCTCGATTAATTGTCATACCATGTGCACGCATCTTAAATCCGGCATTACAAAGCCCAAAAACATATTTTCTCTAACCGTTGAGCATAAGGATGGTGATCCTACTTCCTTTTCCAAAGCTGTTAAACACTCCACCTGAGTTTAATGCGTTTTTTAGAAAATGATACTTGGGAGCTTGTTCCACGAACTCCTTCTATGAATGTAGTCGGCTATAAGTGAATTTTTAAAACGAAATATGCCTCCGATGAATCAACTGATCGCTACAAGGCTCTCCTCGTAGCTCTTGGCAATCACCAACTAGCATGTATTGATGACCATGAAACCTTAAGTCCAATTGTTAAAGCATCTACTATTAGCTTAATTCTATCTATTACAATTTCTTGTAACTGGACCATCCGTCAACTCGATGTAAAAAATGCTTTTCTACATGGCTTTCTTAATGAGGAAGTCTACGTGCGACAACCTCTTGGTTTCGTTCATCCTTCCTTTCCTCATCCTATTTTCCATTCAAGAAGTCACTCTATGGCTTGAAATAGGCCAGTTAGGCTTGGTTTCGTTGCTTTAGCATGTTTCTCCTTTCCAAATGTTTCGTTTGCAGCAAAGTTGATGCCTCTTTGTTTGTCTGTCGTCAGCCGAATATCATCCTTGTCCTACTTCTCTATGTTGATGGTATGCTTCTAACTGGTAATAATCCTACTGCTTTACATGCCCTCATCACCACTCTGTCTGCTCAGTTTGCCATGAAGGATCTTGGTGACCTTCATTGCTTTCTAAGGGTACAAGTGGCATGCACTCCTATTGGTCTCTTTCTTTCTCAACACAAGTACGTCACTGACCTAGTTAGGTAATTTTATTTTCATATTCTTAAGTCCGTGCAACACTCCATGTGTGTCTCGAACCACATTATCCCTGGATGATGGTGAGCTACTTGCTGATCCTACCAATTATTGTTGCACAGTTGGGGCACTACAGTACTTTGCCATGACTAGACCTGATATTGCTTATGCCGTATATGTGATCTCTCAATTTATGCATGCTCCCCGTACCTCTCACTTAAATGCTATGAAGCGCATTTTCAGGTACTTACAGGGTTCTTCTGATCATGGCTTATGGTCCCATGCCAACTCTCGGCTAGATCATATGGTGGCTTTCTGGGACTCTGATTGGGCTGGCTACCCAAACAGTTGTCAGTCCATAACTGGCTTTGCTGTCTTTGTGGGTTCCAATCTCATCTCCTGGCGATCCAAGAAATAGCCTGCGGTCAATTTATATGCACAATTTTTTATGTATTTATGACATTTTTAATGCCTGGATCAGGGAATTTTTAGGGTATTTTGCACTTACCTGCCTTCAAGTTTTCGACAATTATTTTTTCAACCTCGACCTTTTTGCATTAATTTTTAACTACCTTGAGATCTTTTACTTGTGATTTTCAACTACCGAAACGTTCGAAATTTAGAGGAAGACCCCTATTCTAGGGAAAATATCCAAATAAGCCATTTTTATGGTTTTTTTCAAGAAATATGCTTAGTTTGAACGCTTAAACTTCTTATAATGACTTTACTGGTACTAGTTATCATAATCTACTACTTATATCTTAGATATTATACTTTCTGTGGTTATAAGCCCATCATACTTGACAAAATAATTAAAATTTAATTGGAGAGTTTCGATCATTACCTGAACTTAGTCAGCGTTAGACCCTGGTGTTTCTCTAACTTTCAGTTTATAGAGATTGCTAATCAAAACTACACCTTCCTTAGATCAAGCACAACAGAGATTTGTTTCGTTTCCTACTTCCGACCGTAGTCACTAATCAAGTTTTATATATTTTAAGGATAGTGAGACTTTAATCAAGAAACTATAATATTTAAGACATAATATTCAATTGAATAACATTCCCTACTAGGACACTTATTTTATTGAAAGCTTGAAAGTGGAGATATTACAATGGAAAGCTTGAAGAGAGACTTTAAGCTAGGATCATTAGAGATGCTTGCTCATAGAGAAATGGATAATCCCGACTTCTCTTTTGCTCAAGAATGCTTAAATGATCGTGTCCCTTCTCAGCACTCGACCCCTCCTTTTATAGAGGGGATGAGGGGTACACAGGATGCTCTTACGGCTACCGTATATACTGCTTTTACAATATCTATAGTAAACTGTCTTATTTTACTGACACTTGTCAAAATAGTACAATAATAGAGCAACCACTTTTTAGAGCCTTTAATGATGATAAGACTAGTCATCATTATTGAGATTCTACATGCCTTCATCTCCAATTATATCTTGCACACCATCATCATCTAGATAGTCATCAAAATCTTCATGAAGTTGTTTAAGATGCTCTGGATGCCATTTCTCAAATAGTTTAATAAAATATATTTCTTCCCTTTCTTTGATAAGAACTTTCCAGCTCCAATATCAAAGAGATAAGCAAAGATATCTTCTGGAACTACTCCTTCCACCTTCATGTATTCTTTAACCTCATTGTCATAGGCGAAAGTAGTATTTCTAGAATGCATTAACCTTTTTCTTTGTTCGATTAATGCCCAACTTTGATGATAAATGTTGCCAAAACTGTTAGCTCTTGCAAAAGCATGATCAGTAACTAATTCTCGTCGTTCTGGAAACAATTCTTATCGGTGAACATAGGGATCATCGTAATCAATGATCTGAACAAGATGATGGGTTGGTTTGGCTTTTTCATTTTCATATTCGATTAGTGCACCATGTACCGCCGAATTTAGGCATCTGTTGAATGGAATTTTTGTTAGACCATCAGGAGATGTAAGAATCCAATGGATCCTTCTGACCATGCATTGCTGAAATTTAGTTAATTTTACGAAAATGGGAACTTTGGATCTAAGCTTTCTATAAAATAAAGTACTATTCCATATTCCCAGGCTTTAATGATAGGGTCATTTGGAGATATTGAATTTGCTGGAAAACTAACATCACCAACTCCAGACCTATCGGGAAAGTAGATTGTTGTATTTCAGGACTCCCAAATATTACAGGAAGAATGATGATAATAATCGATACATGCTGCATATCACTCATTGAACCATTTTTCTTGGACATAAGAGCTTATTTTTTCTTAGATATCATAAGGACACCGAAGGTAATTAAATTGTAATTCTAGAATGTAAAATCTTTGGGTTGTTAGGTAGGTCGAGGATAGCAGACCAAAACGTGAACTACTTTTTATATGGAATTCCAAATTATCCATAAGGACATTATCAGAAGGAGTAACCCATTCTAGTAGTAATGGCATCTCATTACGGATTTACTCCTTTTCTGGCAGGAGTTCTGCTCTGATAATCACCATTGACGAGCTCTCGAGTTAAACTATCTGCCAGAGAGTTCTTCGATCCTAGTATGTGTTCAATAGAGAAGGAAACCTAGTTAAGTCGTAGTTGCTAACGCATGAGTCGCCCTTGTGCTTAGGGGTGATCCAAACTGATTAACCGAAATTTTGGTTAACCGAAAATCGATTAACTAGAAAGTCGGTTCGTAAAAATTAGGAACTGAAAACCGAACCAAAACTTTCGGTTAACCGAATTTTTCGAATCGGCAAAAATGCAATCCGCAACTAAACCGAAAAATTGGGTTAAATGGATTTTGGGTTAGGTTAACCAGATTTTCGGTTCAGTTACTGGTTAACATTAATTTAAATTGTTAATTTTTAATTTTCACTCTTTTTTTTAATTAATTTAAATATTTGAGACACCAAATATTCATTTACACATTATTGTATGTTTAGTCTTATCTTTAATTATTATAGAATCTACACTTGACCAATATAAAATTTTGTTTTTTTAATAATAAAAGTGTAAGTTTTGGTTTCGATTAACCATGTGGTTAACCGAATCTCAAATGGCCGAACCGAAACAGAAATCGAAACAGCAAAATTTTTTCGGTTCAGTTAACCAAACCAAATTTTTTAGAAAAATCAAACTGCTTAATCGATTTTTTCTTTGGTTTTCGATTTTCAGGTTCGGTTTTTCGGTTTCGGTTTTTTTTGCTCGCCCTTACTTGCGCTTGTATATTTGATACATTCTTTTTCACAAAACCAAGTATTCCTTTGCAATCAGTTCGAACAAGAAAAGGTTTTTGTGCTAAAAAGATTAAAAACTTTTGAATTCCTCTTATAACTGCAAGGATTTCTTTTTCCATTATAGGACAGTTGCATTCTGCCTTATTAAAACTTCAACTGCAATATTTACAGAGTTTTTCTCCTTCTTTGATTTTGAGTATCGCACTTTCAATGCTCATTGCTGGCATCTGTTTCAAGGACTACGTGTCTCCTTAATTAGACAAATTAAGAGCAGGAAGATTTTTACACATCTTTTTGAAGTTTCGAACGATCTTTGTATCACTAGTGGTCCATGTCCAACTTACTTCTTTCTTGAGTTTCTACTACAATGGCTTTCTCAGTTTAGCTAAATCTTTAATAAAATCAGAAATATCGGTAAGGCATCCAAAAAACTTTTCTAGTTGCTTCCTATCTTCAATCTTTTTTGGAAAATTTTCTATTTTTTCCAGAATATGCGTTTATAGTAGATTTGTCCAACTTTTATCTCTAGACCTAAAAACTCAATCTCTTGTTCAGCATAAATACACTTGTTCTTACCAAATATAATACCATGATCAATGCATCTTTGGGTGACAGTTAAGCCATCATCTTTATGGTATTCTATGGTTTTGGAAAAGACAAAGATATCATCAATGTAAACCAAACAACAATAATTAAAGTCTTTGAAGATGTTATCCATTCTTCTTTGGAATACTTGAGATGCATTTTTAAGACTAAATGGCATTACTATCCATTCTTAATATCCTTATGGGGCACCAAATGCAGTTAGAGGAATGCTTTCCTCATCTATTTTTATCTGCCAATATCCACTTTTACAATCCATTTTTGAGAACCAAGAGGCTTCTTAAATTCTGTTGAAAAAGACAGTTTTGTTAGGAATATAATAACCATCAATGACAGTATTATCATTAAATTTTTTGTAATTGACCACCATTCTTGTTTTTCTTCTTTTTTCTTCTACATGATTTCTTACCATAAAAGCCGGGTTGGTGTGAGGACTCTTGCTATTCCTGATTAATCCTTCATCCAGAAGTTCTTTAATTTGTTTATCAAATTCTTGAATATCCTGGTATGTATACATTATTCATTTGACTCGGATAATAGTGTTGGGGTTTAATAGAGTGATTTTAGCAAATATTTCATCTTTATCCCAAACTTTTAGAGGATTATCAAAGTAGAGTTCTTTACATAATTCTTCTTATTGTTTAACAATATGCTCTTTAATAGATAACTCAAATATTGTAATTGTTAATGCTACCTCTCGTTGCGCAGGTATTACCTTCTCACTACGCTGGATGCGTGTAAACTTAATTTTCTGATGAGTGTAAGCCTTTTCAATAGGAACCAGGTGACTCTTAATTGTAAATATTATTTGGTTCATGGTTTGCGTGCATGGAGAATGTAGTCTCTGAAAATTATTTCCAGTAATCATATAATGAGAGAGTTGATCAGTTGCCCATAGAATTGATGTAATGCATTGCATTCCTCCTAATTCTATGGATAATCCTTCTATGACTTCATTATGACTCATAATGCTATTATCAGCTATCCTCACATGTAAAGGATTTTTAGCTCTTTTTCACATAAATTCTGAAAATAATGATCTTTTTCCAAAGCATACAGGACAACCACTATCTATGTAAGCACACAATTCATATTTATTATATCCCTCTAAATAGACCTTTAGTGGGATATAGATACTATTAGGATTTGTATTGGTAGCCTTATAGCAAATCTCTATAGTCATATTTTTGACTAATTCATCGTCATAAATTGGTTCACTAATAACTCTTGTTTTGTACCCAATGACTTTTGTATCTAGACTCATACTTCTATCAACACTGTATCGTGCTAGTTCAAAACTCATTTAACTCATTTCACTGGTCATGCTAATTGTATCATCCTCTTTAAGCTCTTCTTTACCTGATGAAGATCCTTCTTCCCATTTTGACCTTGCACTCATGCTTCTTAATAATTGGGGTTTTATGGTAATTTTATCATTCTTATCAATTTTTATTACATTCAAAGCTAGATATTCATGATCGGTCAATTTTTATCTCTGTAGGATTAGATTTAATCATCTGGATTTTTTACATAGGGGTAGGACTTTCAAATTTTTCTGCCTCTATCATCGCTATCTTAGTCTTTAGATTTATAGTATTATCTAATTTATAGATAATTTTTCAAAATATCCTTAGTGGGTATCTCCCTCTTTTCATGTCCATCCCAACTGTTTTTATCTTAAAGGATAGGAAATTTTTAGCAAATTCATCTTTTAGACTCACATAATATCCTAGTCGACAATTGAATCCTATTGATCCGTTACATAAATTGGTCTTATTCTCTATGATAATTTGGTTATTAAACTTGACATGCCTAATATTATAGAGCAAAGCATAAAGATCAATATCTTTGCTATAATACTGTAATAGAGTGATTTGAACTTGGGCACTTTCAACTTGGATGTACCTATACTTTCTGTCTTTGTCATGCTTAAGGATATCTTCCCAATTAATGAGATTAACTTCTCCGACATTATACTCACAGTCTTTGATTTCTAGATCTCCTTCCATCATTTCACACACATATTTGCTTTTTAATTGAAAGATGAATTTTTTTATAGATCATGTCTTTCAGGATTATGAGAAGGACTCAATCTTCTTTGACTTCTTTATTATCATTGTCTACAACAAACTCTTCTCCTTAAAGATCACTAAGACTAATTGAGCTATTTTTTATCATATGATTTGTTTTTTCATAATCACTTTCTTCATATTCATTGTCTAATATAAGTTCAACAATTCCTTTGTTGTTACTAAGGGTTAGGTCTAATGCCTCATCTTCAACATAATCTAAGCTTCCTAGGGTTTCAATCAGCTTATTATTCTTCCTATTTTTGCATTCATTAGCATAATATCCTATTTCTTCGCATGCCCAGCATTTGTAATTATTTTTCCCTATAGGACAATAAGCTGCTTTCCTAAAAATCTTCATTTTTTACGGCTTAGTTTGTTGTAATATTTTTCTTTATATTTGTCTTCCCTTTGCTTGTTAAAGCTCTTTCTTTTATAAAATTTTCTTTTTCTTCTCCTTTCAAGTTCTTTTTTCCATTGGTGAGGTGCATCCCATCAAGATAGAAATTGCTTCTTAATCTTCTTTTACTTTTTCTGATCAAGACATTTATCATTGACCCATTTTCTTAAATAAGAAATTCTTGAACCAAGGGTATCGATGACATCTTCCCTTTCAAGCCATGCAATGTATTTTTCATTAATTATGAAATTTATAGGATATGACAATTTGTTATAGAACATTCCAAGATTAGTTTTATTATGCCCAATTTTGTAATAATATTAACTGAATTCAGCAATATAATTTTTTCGATATCCCATAACTCTATATTATTAATCTTTCTTTGCCATTCTTTTGCTTTTTCTTCAGAATCAAGTTTTGCTCCGATGAATTCAGTTTCAATTTTCTTACATAAATTTCTGAACATAGCAGCTGGTGTTTCCATCATTCTAGATGTATTTTTACCGTCTTCACTTAATGAATTATACCAGTCAGTTATAGTATCAGAAAAACTATATTCAATATAGTTTATGAAGTTTGTAGCGGTCCATGTAGATGTAAATTCAAGACACTATTTATCTCTCTTTTCCAATGCTCAAATAATTCTTCTCTATTACGAGCTCCATCTATGTTTAAAATATATCTCGTTTGACTAATTGGAATGAGGCCAATTTCTTCAAAGGTTGTAATTTTTCTTGGGATAAACCCAAAGAAAAAATTGGTTGTACGTTCTGCTGGAGCGTACCTAGGTCTTAAAGAATGAGTAAATCTTCTAGAAGGTTCACCAAATTCTTCAGGTTTAGGAACAACATTATTAACTAGATTGGTCTCTGTTTCACCAAAGTTGAATTCTTCTCTGATTTCATTTATATCATTTTCAACAGCCATTTTACCATATCTTTTATATAGTTTCGTTCTAATTTCTTCTAATGGTAACACATTAAGATCTTCTAACTTAATCAAATTCATCTGCTGATATATTTCTTCTTCTAATTGGACATTATTGATCTCTTCATAATCATTAGACAAACATCATATTGATCACTAATTGCACCCATAATCTTGTTTAATTCTTCTGGATTTTATTCTTTCTCGAACATTTTCTGTAACTCTTCAAGAGTATATTGTTTATACTCCATCTTCTTTTTCTATCTTTTTAGTCGATTTTTCACCAGATTTTTCTCCCACTTCTTTTTGGATTTTTTTATCTTACAAAGGAAATGGATTTTTGTTTTTTGAATTTCGACAAGGATATTTATGCTGAAATGGATTACTAATACTGGAAGTAGATTTTTTACTATGCCTAATTTCGTTAATAAGAGAAAGGTGGATTACAGTTAACTGATTCTTAAGCTCTTTGACTTCAGTTTTAATTTTAGCTTATTCTACTTTTAATTCTAAAACTGTGTCAGTAATATACTTTAATTGAGGTGCCACTGGAGAAAGGCTTTCCGGTGAATGCACAATATGTGAATAATTTAGTCCAGGGCAAACAGGTGATGATTCAAGCATTAATCACAGTTAATTAGCTTAATTAAGCTTAATTATTTTAATTATTTTTGGTCTGGCTCTGATACCAGGTGAAAAATGACCGCGAATACTACTTAATGAGAGAAAATACACATGCATAAATTTAAAATTTTTGAAAGTAAGTTTTAAAGGATTAGGATTAAAATACAAATTTTTAAATTTTAGGGATTTAAGAAAAATATAGGGTGTATCTAAAAATTAAGTTATATAAACCTTGAGGTAGTAGAATATTAACTCTACAAATACAGGTTTGAAAATATTAATGACTAAAACTTTAAGGTACCTGAATGTAAATTACCCGGGATTTTTATATGTATAATTTTTACGTATTTTTTATATGTATAATTTTTATATTTGAAACTTATATTAATGTCATTATTTTTGTCTTACAAGCGAAAGACCTTGTTAGAATCACACTTAGAAATAATACATAAATATCTTCATCATATTTTACTTATGTACAAATTATAATTATTTTGTTCAAACAAAATACACAATTTCAACTATGCACTCATTCAATGTAGCAATGTAAAAAATAACCAAAGGGTATCTGTGGTAGAAAAAATATTTTTGTAATTTCCACATGACAATTTACAAATTGTGTGAAAAGTTTGTAGGAGATTGGTAAGGGTTGAAAAGATTGTAAAAGTTGGAAAGGATTTGGACCTTTCTGGAAGGATTGGGAAGAAATAGTAGAAGTTAGTAAGAGTTGCCACATACTAGTAGAAGTAGGTAAATTTACATTTAACAACAAAAAGAGTAGGTCATAGCAATTTTAGAGTTTAACCAATTCTATATTAGTTTAGGATTTGTTTCCATCGGAACTCACTTTAATCACAATTAGAGCCTAATTAGGGGTAAATTACCTTTGTTCTAAATGATGACATTGTAATCACAAATTACAAAGATCGAATTTTTTATAGAATTCAATTAATTTGAATTGGGTACAATCTCTATGAATACAATCCTCTGATTCTTTCTCTTTGAGAGATGGATTTTTCAAACCCTTGAATAAAGAGGGGTAGAGACCTATTTATAGGAAAGCCTCCTCCTTGAAAGTCAAGTTGGGCCTTGACTTGGGTCTTGGGCTTTGACCTAGGTTTTGGGCCTTTCAATCAGGCTTTTCCCTAATCTGCTTTGACTTTCGTTTGTTTTGACTTTGACTTTGACTTGAGAGTCTTCCGGACTTGAGCCGAGCGTTGACTTGGAGGTCGCCTCGAAGTTTGACCGGACGTTGACTTGAGAGTCGATCTTGACGTTTGACTTGTGAGTCGATGTAGGACTTTGACTTTGACTTTGCCTTTGACTTTAACTTGACCGCGCGATGACTTGAGCGTCGCTCGGGTTTTAGGCCGTGACTTGACTTGATAGTCGTCTTGAGTCTCGGCGTAGGCTTTGACTCGAATTTTGACTGAGTCCAGACTTGCTAGTCATTTGGACTTCATTTTGGGCTTGACTTATGAGTCTTTTGGGCTTGACTTGTGAGTTTTTAGACTTGATTAAATTAATTAAAAAGGTTAGCCCAATTAATTAATTAAATTTAATTTTGGCATGGCACGAATAAATTTGTAGTGCCTACAAATTACCCCCTCGAGACAAGGTCACGTGATAGACTTGTCGTTGGCGTGACCGAAGTCTGGATTTTTTTTTTTTTTTGAAACGCACAATTTGGGTGCCTATTGACTTGACTTATCATGCTGTCAATTTAACAACTTTTTCTTTTAGGTGGGTCGTCTTAGGGAGCTGTCGACTTGGCTTATAATTGTATTGCCTGTTATTGCATGGTCCTTGATTTGAGCAAGATATGTAATCTTGAGTCAACTTCAATGTAATGAGCATCAATTTCAGCTCATGTCCATTTGATTACGCCTTAATGGAGGAACCATTCAATTTGGGTGGCCCAAAGCTTTAGATCAGCATCTGGGCCTGGCTTCAACTTCATCTTTTTTTTCCCACTTCCTTGCGCAGGCCCGGCCCGAGTGGCCTCTTCTTTTTTCTTTTAGCCAAAGCCCAGCTTGCCTATTTCCTCCTTCTTCTCTCTCTCTCTCTTTTTTTTTTTTTTTTTTTGGTTTGCTTGCGTGGGCCTGGCCCATTTCAGGCTCCCCTTTTGGTTCCTTCAATTCTGTCGCACCGGGTGTGCCAAATTTGTAATCACAAATTACAAAGATTGAATTTTTTATAGAATTTAATTGATTTGAATTGGATATAATCTCTATGAATACAATCCTCTGATTCTTTCTTTTTGAGGGATGGATTTTCCAACCCTTGAATAAAGAGGGGTAAGGACCTATTTATAGGAAAGCCTCCCCCTTAAAAGTCAAGTTGGGCCTTGACTTGGGTCTTGGGCTTTGACCTAGGTTTTGGACCTTTCAATCAGGCTTTTCCCTAGTCTGCTTTGACTTTCGTTTGTTTTGACTTTGACTTTGACTTGAGAGTCTTCCGGGCTTGGGCCGAGCGTTGACTTGGAGGTTGCCTCGAGCTTTGACCGGACGTTGACTTGAGAGTCGATCTTGACGTTTGACTTGTGAGCCGATGTAGGACTTTGACTTTGACTTTGACTTTGACTTGCCCGCGCGATGACTTGAGCGTCGCTCTGGTTTTAGGTCGTGACTTGACTTGATAGTCGTCTTGAGTCTCAGTGTGGGCTTTGACTCGAATTTTGACTGAGTCCAGACTTGCTAGTCACTTGGACTTCATTTTGGGCTTGACTTGTGAGTCTTTTGGTCTTGACTTGTGAGTCTTTGGGCTTGGTTACATTAATTAACGCCCAATTAATTAATTAAATTTAATTTTGGTACAGCACGAATAAATTTGTAGTGCCTACACATACATCTCCTTCATGTCCTTCAAGCAAGCCCACTTAGCGCCTCCCCTCCATCGTCGAAAGTCAACTATCTCCAGCTTTGCAACCTTATTCAGCGTCTTCTAGCTGCCTTGGCCAACATCTGGAAACATGTAGTGGCAAGAGTCGAGAATGCTGGGCTATGTCTCATTTTCCTTCTGTGTCTCCTATTTTTAATTTTTAGGTTTAGGTGGAGTGAAAGTTGCTTTAGAATGCACACTGTTAAGTACTTTTGAATGCGGAAGGGATGTCTGTAGGCACTATAAATTTATTCATTCCGTACCAAAATTAAATTTAATTAATTAATTAGGTCAACCCTTTTAATTAATTTAATCAAGCCCAAAGACTCACAAGTCAAGCCCAAAAGACTCATAAGTCAAGCCCAAAATGAAGTCTAAATAACTAGCAAGTCTGGACTCAGTCAAAATTCGAGTCAAAGCCCACACCGAGACTCAAGACGACTATCAAGTCAAGTCACGGCCTAAAACCCGAGCGACGCTCAAGTCATCGCGCGGTCAAGTCAAAGTTAAAGTCAAAGTCAAAGTCCTACATCGGCTCACAAGTCAAACGTCAAGATCGACTCTCAAGTCAACGTCGGGTCAAAGTTCGAGACGACATCCAAGTCAACGCTCAGCCCAAGCCCGGAAGACTCTCAAGTCAAAGTCAAAGTCAAAGTCAAAACAAACGAAAGTTAAAGCAGACTAGGAAAAAGCCTGATTGAAAGGCCCAAAACCTAGGTCAAAGCCCAAGACCCAAGTCAAGGCCCAACTTGACTTTCAAGGGAGAGGCTTTCCTATAAATAGGTCCCTACCCCTCTTTATTCAAGGGTTGGAAAATCCATCCCTCACAGAGAAAGAATGAGAGGATTGTATTCATAGAGATTGTACCCAATTCAAATCAATTGAATTCTATAAAAAATTCAGTCTTTATAATTTGTGATTATAAATTTAGCACGCCTAGTGGGACATCTCTACCTCTTATCTCTTTCTCTTAAAAATCAGGACTTTCAAGTCACAAGCACATAATCTTCGACGGAGATATGGCTACAAAGAATGTCGCCGCGCAACCTTCGAAGAAGAAGAACATGGAATCTTTCTCTCTTAGATCCTGTGCAGGGAACGTCACTTCTCGCAAGTGCGCTCATACAATGAAGAGCAGGAGCATGACAAAAGCTGTGTCGTCGACCGCTGCTAGGCAGACTGTGTCGCCCACATCCAAATTCCAAGACTCAAAGACGCAACACAAGGCGTCATCCTGAGTGGATGAAATTCAAAAACTTAGTCATCAATCTCCAGTCTGCGAGGTTGAAGGTTACTATAGTAGTGACTCCTCTGCGCCCTTGCCAAAGGGGGCACGCATGTTAGAGATTGAAGCTGAATCTTCTGACACTGTCATCATACCAGTCATGATGACAGGAGCTGCTAACCTTGAAGAGCAGCTGGCAAGTATGAAGGCAACCTTGGATAGACTCTCAAAAGAGAGTGCAGAGAAGGATGCCCAAATCAAGCGCCAGAATGACCAAATTGCTGAATTGACAAAGAGGCTGGAAAAGAAGTTCTCTAAAGCTTCTAACAAGGTTTCAGGTGCTAAAGACTCTGACAAAGAGTCACATCACAGCGAGGAATCTGACAATGACCGCAAAGCTAAGAAGGATTGCTCCTTAGGCTCAATATCAGTTGAGCAAATTCAAAGCTTGATAGCGAACGCAGTCAAGGCTCAGCTAGGAGGAGGGTCTCACAAGACCCACTTGTACACAAAGCCTTATACAAAGAGGATTGATGCGCTGCGCATGCCCCATGGCTATCAGCCTCCCAAGTTAAACCAGTTCAATGGGAAGGGCAACCCTAAACAGCATGTAGCGCACTTCATTGAGACATGTAGTAATGCTGGCATAGAGGGAGACTAATTGATGAAGCAGTTTGTCTGTACTCTAAAAGGGATTGCGTTCGACTGGTATACAGACTTGGAACCCGAGTCCATTAATAACTGGGAATAAATGGTGCAAGAGTTCCCAATAGATTCTGCAGCACTCAGCGTGTTGTCAGCATGACTGAGCAGACAAACACAAAACAGTGAAAGGATGAGCCAGGTCTTGACTACATCAACCGCTGGCGCGCATTAAGCCTCGAGTGCAAGGATCGGTTGTCTAAAGCCTCTGCCATCGAAATGTGCACCCAAGGCCTGCACTGGGACTTGTTGTACGTTCTACAAATGAGCGAACCTAGAACCTTTCAAGAATTGGCGACCAAGGCACATGACATGGAGGTGACGACAGCTAGTCGTCGCGCCAACTCCTTCTATTATATTGAATCAAAAAGGGACAAGGTTGAATTCGAGAAGAATGTCAATTTTTCTAAGGGCACGACCAAAGAAGTGATGTCTACCTCTTCAAGTCAGCTAATTTGCATTATGGAAAAGCCAAAACTAGGGGGCAAGAAGAGTTCGTCGTTCAAAGTTGTGACAAATAAGCGTCCCACACTAAAAGAACTTCAGGAAAAGAAGTATCCATTTCCTGACTCAGATTTATCAGGCATGCTAGATGACTTACTGTAAAAAGGTGTCATTGAATTGCCCGAGCCAAAGCGCCCAGAAGAAGTTGGGAGGACCGTCGACCCTAAATACTGTCGATACCATAGAATCATTAGTCACCCTCTTGAAAAGTGCATTACACTCAAGGAACGCATCATGCGACTGGTGGAGGAAGGAAGAATCATTTTAGATTTGGATGAAACAGCAGAAGTTGGCCACGTCACAGTGCAAGAGGCTGATGAGTCAGATTCTGAAATGGATCATGCTAAAGTACTAGAGGCCTTAAGAGAATGCTTCATAAAAAGCTTCTTTGATAGTGTGGCTATCTACCCAACCTCATGTTTCGAAATTAACGATGACGAAACAAATGAAGAGCTGAATGTCCCTCCTGAAGGAAGTGGTGATGGTAACATTCAGCCACAACAACGGAAAGAAAAGATTAAGAGGACAATTTCATTCTCATCCGTCAAGAAGGCAAATGTCGCGGCAAATTTAGCGCCGCCAGTCCTCAAATGTACAAATCCTAAAAATTCAACCAAGGTTGAATGCAAGTTCAATGAAGCAAGCTGGTGCATTCTTAAAGAAAAGCGTGTGCCTCCAGTTCATAGGGCGAACCCAACCAAATTGACCAAGGTCTCTCTTCCTAGTTTTGTTGCCTCTTCTAAGGGCTCGCTTCAAGAAGAAAGTGAGATGTCAAATATGCGCATCAGCGATAGGTGTGATCCTAATGCGCATAAGTTAATAAAGAGGTCCAGTCATGACTTCAGCCAGCCAACATCTTTGGAGCATGTGATAGAAGCTAAGCTCTGCAGACTTGACAGCACGCCAAGGGTCATACAAAGTCAAGGGGGCAACGCCGAACACCTAAAGTTGGTCCTAGCTACGTACCGCCCCAGCCTATGAGGATTTCAGGACGACGTAAGGAAAAGCAAGTCCTCACGCAATATATCACAGCTGAAGAAGTTGATGATAATGAGGGTGAAAATGCCAAGACCAACCCCAAAATGACGGCGTTCGACAAGTTGCAGCCGTAACGTCGCGCCAATGCCCTTCTGTGTTTAGAAGGATTGGAAAGGGTAAAATCCCGAAATCCTCTGTCTTCCATAGGTTGAAAAAGGATGAGCAACCTAAACTCTCAGTCTTCGCCAGAATCAAGATAGGCGAGACGTCATCAAGCGCACCGCCCTCACAAAAAAGAGATTCAGCGTTCAACCGTCTCGGCAAAACAAATGAAGTCCAAAGTTCAATTTCTTCAGGCATGAAGCGTGTTTCCGCTTTGGATGTGAAGGTGAATGACTCGCTGAAAGTAAAGAGGCGCGTCCTAATTCTCACTCGCCAAGGGGCTAAAGCCAGTTCAAAAGAAAGAATAAAGGAGCAAGCTTTTTCCAACTGCGACGTGAGCCAAGAGGTCGACGCCCTCCATTGAGGAAGTGCTGGATTAGCTCCGGGGTAAGAGCTTAAACTGTTCACCACAAAAAAAAAAAAAAAAAAAAAAAGTTCACATACATTCAAGAAAGAAGACTCCCAAACAAGAGGCTAAATTGTTCGCACATTCAAAAAAGAAGACTCCCAAGTAAGAGGCTAAACTGTTCGCATATTCAAAAAAGAAGACTCCCGAACAAGAGGCTAAACTGTTCGCACATTCAAAAAAGACGACTCCTAAACAGGAGTCTAAACTGTTCACACATATCAAGGAAAATGCTAACTCCTGAGTAAGAGTATAAATTGTTCACTCAAGCCACAAAAAAAAAAAAAGAAGAAACTTTGTACTACTCCTGACCCGCAAGAGTATAAATTGTGAACGGCAAAACAAATGAAAGAAGGATGCTTAGTTGAACTACATAACAACTTGATCTTATTGAAAATTACAAGTACCCATAAGTACGTAGGCAGTTTTAGCAAATCACCAAGTGCAGTCAGACACATCACACACAAAAAAAGGGGGCATGAAAGAGAAGATATCAAAGACATTACCTTTCTGCCGCCAAGCTTCTCCTCGCGACTTGCACTATTATGAATCACCTGAAAATAGAAGAAAACACAAAGTTAAATTCTTTTTCAGGAAAGAGATTAGTAAACAAAGCGGCGTCCAAACAAAATAAATGCTAAAGAAGGGGGAAGCGTGGAGCAAAATCAATCAAAATATTCGTCGATTGCCGCGCTAGCTGCTCTTCACTCTTCACACCACTTCCGTGCGTATCAGTTCCGTTCAAGGCCCATAAGCCAAGCAGCGAACTGTATCGCAAGTGTGGGTCTTCAAGTCTTCACACCACTTCCGTGCGTATCAGTTCCGTTCAAGGCCCATAAGCCAAGCAGCGAACTATATCGCAAGTGTGGTTCTTCAAGTCTTCATATCACTTTCGTGCGTATCAGTTCCATTCAAGGCCTATAAGCCAAGCAGCGAACTGTGTCGCAAGTGTGGTTCTTCAAATCTTCATACCACTTCCTTGCGTATCAGTTCCGTTCAAGGACCATAAGCCAAGCAGCGAACTGTGTCGCAAGTGTGGTTCTTCAAGTCTTTATACCACTTCCGTACGTATCAGTTCCGTTCAAGGCCTATAAGCCAAGCAGTGAACTGTGTCGTAAGTGTGGTTCTTCAAATCTTCATACCACTTCCGTGCGTATCAGCTCCGGAGCGAACTGTGTCGCAAGTGTAGTTCTTCAAATCTTCATACCACTTCCGTGCGTATCAGTTCCGTTCAAGGCCCAAAGCCAAGCAACGAACTATATCGCAAGTGTGGTTCTTCAAGTTTTATACCACTTTTGTGCGTATCAGTTCCGCTCAAAACCCTTGGTCAAGCAGCGAACCGTGTCGCGAGTGGTTCTTTAAATGGCGCCTCAACCTGCACAAGCAGCAATACAAGAGCATCAAAAAAGGGGGGTGATCACCAAGAAAAAAAAGAAAAAAAACACAAGGTACGATACTTTCACAATGGAAGCCAAGCTCGCAAGCAAAGCACACCTGGAGGCCCGAGGGTTCATGCCAGACACTCATGAACCCCCTTCAAAATCCAAATTCTCCTAATTCTCCCAAATCAAAACAAATCCAAATTCTCCAAAAAAAAATCCTCATTGAAAACCCAAAATCAACATGTGCCAAATAAAATCTCTATGAATACAATGTTTAGCGAGCATCTTAATGCAAATTCTCAGGTTCCATTTTTTATTTTAAAGGAAAAAAACAAGACAAAGGGGACATCTAAACAGCAGCAGGGCACCAATTCGACAACAAAAAAAAGGAAAAAAGCAGCAAGCAACACCCTAGTGAAATTTGACATTTCATCTCCATTGCTTGGAAGCCGATCGAAGAAAACAGAGGCCAAGCTTCATTGTTTTCCTTCACCCTCTCCTTCCTCACACACAGAGCTCTCGAATTTCTGATCCTTTTGCATCATCCAAGCCCCCCCCCCAAAAAAAAAAAAAAAAAAACCCTCATGTATCTCTCATGACCGATGACCAAACTGATCATTTGCCCCATTCAATCAAATCGACCCCTTTAACCAAAATCAACCAAAAAATGAGCCAGGTACGAAGCACACCCCGTCCAAAGTGCCATGCTCAAACCATCAAAACCAACAAAAACCAAATAAAAAAAAAGACGGGGCCAAGCATAAAGCATACCCACTCCAAACACCATTCCTATTTTTCTTCATACTCAGACCAAAAAAAAAAGGGGATCGCTTTCTCCCCACTTTTCTCTCTCCTCAACCCAGATTCTGGGTCAGTAAAGAAGAGAGGTCTTAGCAGCAAAATAAAAGAAATGGGGTTTGATCTTTCATGGAAAGGGAGGTCAGCTGGAACATGAAGTTGTTTGAACCAGCGAAAATGGCGTGCAAAAACCCAAAAAAAAAAGGCGTGCAACTGGCGTGCAAAACACAACGAAAAGAAAGAGGGAGGAAGGTTGAGAGGTTTCATACCTCACTTGGCCACGAGGATCAAAAATAGCGTGCAAAAATTAGACCTTTGAGGGGGCTTCCACCATCAACAGTAGCATCACAGCAGCACCAGTTGGGCACAAGATCAAGTCTTGGGGAATAGGGGCAAATGACCAAAAATGGTGTGAAAGATCAACCTTGGTGGTGGTGGTTCTGCCATTAACCACCGGTACTATAACAGTTGCAGTTGGTGGTGCCCTGTTCTGGTCGTCAAAGAGAAAGCCGTGAAGAAGAGGGGCAGCTGTCGAAGAGAAGAAGAGGAGGAAGGGTGAATACTTGCTATCGAAGAGAGAGGAAGAAGAAGGGGAAATAGTAACCCCAGGCACGTGACACAGGCATGTCAATTAAGTCACTGAAGACCAAGGCCAAATTCTGGTTTGGGGAAGGAAATGGTGGCCCAGCCCTGTGCAACAGAATTGACGGAACCAAAAGGGGAGCCCGAAACGGGCCAGGCCCACGCAAGCAAACCAAAAAAAAAAAAAAAAAAAGAAAGAAGAAGGAGGAAATAGGCAAGCTGGGCTCTGGCTAAAAGAAAGAAGAAGAGGCCACTCGGGCCGGGCCTGCGCAGGGAAGGGGGGGAAGCTGAAGCTGAAGCCAAGCCCAGACGCTGATCTGAAGCTTTGGGCCACCCAAATTCAATGGTTCCTCCATTAAGGCCTAATCAAATGGACATGAGCTGAAATTGATGCCCATTACATTGAAGTTGACTCAAGATTACATATCTTGTTCAAATCAAGGACCATGCAATAACAGGCAACACAATTATAAGCCAAGTCGACAGCTCTCTAAGACGACCCACCTAAAAGAAAAAGGTGTCAAATTGACAGCATGATAAGTCAAGTCAACAGGCATCCAAATTATGCGTTTCAAAAAAAAAAAACAAATCGAGACTTCGGTCACGCCAACGACAAGTCTATCACGTGACCTTGTCTCGAGGGGGCAATTTGTAGGCACTACAAATTTATTCGTGCCGTACCAAAATTAATTTAATTAATTAATTGGACCAACCCTTTTAATTAATTTAATCAAACTCAAAGACTCACAAATCAAGCCCAAAATACTCACAAGTCAAGCCCAAAATGAAGTCCAAATGACTAGCAAGTCTGGATTCAGTCAAAATTCGAGTCAAAACCCACATCGAGACTCAAGACGACTATCAAGTCAAATCACGGCCTAAAATCCGAGCGGCGCTCAAGTTATCGCGGGGTCAAGTCAAAGTCAAAGTCAAAGTCCTAAATCGGTTCACAAGTCAAATGTCAAGATCGATTCTCAAGTTAACATCCGATCAAAGTTCGAGGCGACCTCCAAGTCAATGCTCGGCTCAAGCTCGGAAGACTCTCAAGTCAAAGTCAAAGTCAAAATAAACGAAAGTCAAAGCAGATTAGGGAAAAGCCTGATTGAAAGGCCCAAAACCTAGGTTAAAACCCAAGACCCAAGTCAAGGCCGAACTTGACTTTCAAGGGGGAGGCTTTCCTATAAATAGGTCCCCACCCCTCTTTATTCAAGGGTTGGAAAATCCATCCCTCAAAGAGAAAAAATCAGAGGATTGTATTCATAGAGATTGTACCCAATTCAAATCAATTGAATTTTATAAAAAATTCAATCTTTGTAATTTGTGATTACAACATGGGTACCCTCTTTCTTTTTCTTCCATCTCATGCTCTTATGTGTGGCCAGCGCGTGACTTCTAGAGCTGACCAAGGGGAGGTAGTAGGAGGTGGCAAGCTGTGAGAGTTGATGACAAGTGCAAGATTTTCTTGAGGGCAATTAAGCCTGGGGAAGGCATACATATATATAGGTGGTGATGTAAAGAGGCTATGACAATTGCTGATGCTGGTGATGATGAACGAGATAAGAAAGATGGGGCAATTTCTTATGTGCTCTCAGGAGCACATGCTCTCAATTATCCATCTGTAAATATTTTTCACGAGTATATTTATAATATATTAATTTTTTAATATATATTTGCTAATGTGACTATTGGGAGTATGTGCTATCAGAGGTATGATATGCATATATATTGGGAAGAAGGTCGGCTATTTTGGGTTTAGGAGAATCACACACATGGCACATGGCTTTAAGCAATTATTACTTTTTTAAATATTTTTGGGTAAATAAATACTACTGTTTAGTAAATAAATAAATATATTGGATGAACAATCATAAGAAAGTGAAAGTTTAAGATTATTAGTATTAAAATTTGAGACCAATTAGCAACTTATGATAATTGGAAAGATTTTGGTTAATGAATTTACAAAATATTTGCCATGCAAAAAAATTATAAAGTGAACTTCAAAATATTTTAAATAATTGGTAAGTTAATGGTGAGTAGAAATGATAGACAAAATAATTAGCAGCTTATTTAATGAAGTATTTATTTAAATTTAAATAGGAAATGCCAAAGTAAATAAATAATTTGAATGTTTTAACATAAAGTAATTAGATGGATAATAAGCATTAATCAAATATTAATTAATTAGGAGAGTAAAGATTATAAATTTTCTTTCGGGTTAATAAGACATTAGAAGGAAAATGAAGCAAATAGAAAATTTGGAATATATTTACATCTTTTATAAGATCATTAGTTTTATCCATATCAAAGTAGTTATGAATTTATGAAATTCGAAACAATAAACATATTAATGAAAATGTTTAGTAAAAATGGAATATTTTATGTGTAATAATATTAGAACAAATGAATAATTAGCTATTTCATTAATACTCATATAAATAGTGATAAAAAAAGAATAGAAATTAATTGGAAGTTTTTAATGTAAAATATATAAATCAGAAAATATTCACTTAATAATACATTAAAGCAAATAATAATTCAATACAAAAGCATTTGTTGAAGGAAGTAAATAGCACAAGGTTATTTATGTTAAACATAAAATTATTAATGCCAAACAAAAGTTGAAAATTATGTGGCATTGCACAAACCCCTTTTTGGGAAATTAGACTAGTCTAGGACTATATTAGGGTAGTTTAGGTTAGTGTATGATCCAACCTTGTTGATTTTCATTGTTTGACGCTATCAAGACTAAGTTTTCTCTCTCCATTTATTTCATGCTTGTTTGTTACTAGTTTAGGTTAGTTTAAATGTTAGATTTTCATTGTGTTTTGATTTTAAGGTAGCTAGATTAGTTGTTTGATTCCATGTTAAAGTTCATTTTCCTAGTTATGCTATTGTTTAAGTCGATTTTTGCTAGTTTCTTTATTAGTTTAGTGATTAGTTTTTATTATGTTTTGATGTTAATAAATGACTAATTATGCAGCTCTCTTTGGTTGTGATTGGCCTCCTTAATTGGCTAGTTAATATTGCATTGGTCCAACCAACCCATGATCAAGGTCATAGTTTAGGCATTTCTCCTACATCCGTCACACGTTCGATGAAATGTTTAAAAGAGTTTGCATACAAATTTTTGAGCAGTTGACTTATTTCAAAAAAATCAATTTGCTAATGTGGTAAGGAAGAATGGCCAAAATTTGGATATGAAAATAGTTAGAATTCTAGCTAGGTTTGGGGTTGATACTCTGGTGCTCTATTTGCACTAACTACAAGTAAATAGGTGTTTAGACCAATTAAACTAGCTTATGACCCGTGAAAGAGGGTTTCAATGAGTTTTGATGGAGCAACCGATCATGCCTAAATTCTAATTAGACTTAGGGCGATTAGGACTAGACTTGTTTAATTAGACCATTGGTGGCCACATAACAACCCAAGCCTCTTTTATCCCTTTTTTTAAGCTTAGCTTCTTATTTAGACTTCGTTGCAAGCACCCAACTTGAAAGCTTAAGGGAACCCTAGTGTTTGATTCACAACTCCCAGTGTGGATGACCTATATTTGTTTACTAGCTACAACTATGCTATGAACTTGCTATATATAAATAATAAAACTTCTTCTTATCACTGTCCCATTTTTATTTTTCTTGACTTCAGTTGGTCAATGAAAAAGAATTTTGATAATAGTTTTATAGCAAATAGTTCTAAATTTGTAGTTTATAATGTAATTATTTGAAAATAAACATATAAAAGTTTCACTTTATCATATTTTTAATATCAAGCTTTACCATAGTTGTTAGTAAAGTATGGATGCCAACTAGCCTAGTTGGTAAAGTCTTTGGAAGTTGTTATCAAAGACCTGAGTTTGAATCCCGCTTACACCGACTTTCGCGCCTCACACACACCCAAAAAAAAAAAAATTGTTAGTACAGTTAGTCAATATCGAATAAATTTCACTTTAAAAGATCAATTTGGGATAAGACGGATGGAGTACTTTATACATAGTTATTATACCCTAAGGATGATAATTAGCAAAATTAAATTTATTTATCCTATAAAGATATTATTGTCTTTTTAGTGAATGTGAACAAGTAGTTGGATTTACTATCAGTCTATATCACCCATTGAATATCCATGTTTTCCATAGCGTCCTTGCTTAAAGATAAATGCCAAGGGGTGAATATTCACCAATTCGTACCAACTAATTGCAATACCGTACTGTGCACGACAGTTAATTGTGGAAGTCTTTTCTTTCGAATTATTTATGAAGTGCTCTTGAAATTCGGGTGTTAATATGTAAATTACTTGTTGAAATCTAAATCCCTAAGCAACGTAAAATTACTAGTTACATAACATATTATTTTTTCATGATTTATGCTCAATAAAACCTTATATTTCGCTTATAAATATATTAGAATAATTTTTATCTATTTATTATTCATAAGAATAAGTGACAACCAGCCTTTCACCATGTATTACGCTCATATTGGTTAACATAAGACATATGTCATTGCTTTAAAATTCCATACTTTTCATCCAATCACATTGGAATATAATTTTGCGGATAAAATATGCCAACTATAGCAAATAAGGAACAATAAGTTTTCATAAGAATAAGGATTTGTATTTATATTGCATTTGAGGCTCTTACATGACTAATTCATTGAGGAATTGCATTCGCTTCTCCGTCGTGATTTGAAGAGGGATAAATATTTTTTCTTTGTAACCATTTTACAGGGGACATGTTAAGGCAAAAGAAAAATATATATAGTAAGAAATTAATTTATTAAACAAAAAAATTATAGTTACATAATATGTACATGAATTTCCGTTGAACTCATTATTCATATGTTTGATAGGCATGCATCAGCCTATACTCCTTCTATACAACAAATCAGAAATGGAAATGTTCATGTCATACATAGTTACATAGTTTTAACAGTTTTACTTTACAAGCAAAGAAAGTCAAGATTAAAAAAATAAGCAATTATATTTATTCATTACATCTAAACCATAGATTTTAAGATTAAAAAAAAAAAACTGCCTTATCCAAGTAAAATATCTATTTATGATTTTGGATATACATGATAAAAGACAGATGATCATTCAATCATCTAGGGAAAAAAATCACGCAATTATATTTATTCATTGAATCTAAACCGTAGATTTTAAGTTAAAAAGACTACCTTATCCAAGTAAAATACCTATTTATAATTTTCATTTTAAAAATCTCTCATAATTTTGGTTGTATGTTATAAAGTGTACATGATAATCCTATCATCGAAAAACCTTCAATTAGTTAAAAAAATGTGATAATCTTTGAAAAAACGCTGCAACGAGAGTGATTTACTGGATTTTGTGTAATCTCAACTGTAAAATTATTTATGCATTAGATCTAAGCCATTGGTTTTAAAGTTTAAACATTCCTTTATTTTTATTTAAAAAATCTCTCATGATTTTGGATATACATGATAAAGACATAGATGATGGTCAAATTATCTAGAAGAAAAAAAATTAGGTAGTTATATTTATTTATTAAATCTAAACCTTAGATTTTAACTTTTTTAAAAAAACTACCTTATTCAAGTAAAATATCCATTTATAATTTTTATTTTAAAAAAATCAGTCATAATTTTGGTTGTATGTAATAAAGGATACATGATAATCCTATTATCAAAAGAATCTCCAAGTATTAAAAAATTTATAATATTTGAAAAACTTTAAAATGATGCAATGGAAGTGATTTGCAGGAACATTCAGCAAGGGTGATTGTACAATTATTTCCTCAATTCAACAGTGATAGAAACGGGAGAGATTCAGTTCAGGGGGTTAATTGTTGGAGAGGGGCGTTTCGAACTTTCCACAGTAGTAGGAGCGCCAAGGGGTCAGTATGCATTTGTCCCGCTTGCCAAAGATATTTTACATGACGGCTCCCTTTAGCGCGAAGGGATTTTTTTTATCAACATAGATTGCTTAGTACATGATTACATGTGAATATCCAGTATGAGCTCTAGGGTTGTGAGGGCCACTTCCAAATTTAGATTGACTTTTTTGGGTTTTAGTTAGAAATAATTATCTATCTGTACTATACTAATAGCAATATTTGAAAAATTCTAGAACATTTTAACAAGCGTGATTTACGGAATTTGATATAATCTCAACTATAAAAATTATTTATGCATTAGATCTAAGCCGTCAATTTTAAAATTAAGATATCTCTTTATTTTTACTTAAAAAAATATTATGATTTTACATATACATGATAAAAGACAGAAGATAATTCAATTATCTAGGGAAAAAAGTGTGCAATTATATCTATTCATTAAATATAAACGATAGATTTTAAGTTTTAAAAAAAAACTACCATATCCAAATAAAATACCCGTGTATAATTTTTATTTTAAAAAATACTCATAATTTTGGTTATATGCGATGTAGCATACATGATAATCCTGTGATCATCGAAAAAAAACCGCAAGCAATTAAATAAACGTGATAATCTTTGAAAAACTGCTGCAATAGGAGCGATTTACTGGACTTGGTGTAATCTCAACTATAAAATTATTTATGCATTAGATCTAAACCGTTGGTTTTAAAGTTTAGATATCCCTTTATTTTATTAAAAAAATCTCCCATGATTTCGGATGTACATAATAAAACATAGATGATGATCAAATTATCTACAAGAAAAAAATTAGGCAGTTATATTTATTCATTAAATCTAAATTGCAGATTTTAAGTTAAAAAAAAAAACTACCTTATCCAAGTAAAATATCCATTTACAATTTTTTTTTAAAAAAAAATCACTCATAACATTCGGCTATATGTGATCAAAGATACATGATAATCCTATTATTGAAAAAACCCCACGCAATTAAAAAAGGTTATAATATTTGGAAAAATCTAAAATGCTACAACGGGAGTGATTTATAAGATTTGATGTAATTTCAACCACAAAAATTAGACATCTAATAAATCTAGGCTTTTGATTATGTATCTTACCTTATATTATACTCATCGCAATCTCTTAAAAACCCTAGAATGTTACAAGAAGAGTGATTTGCAGGATTTGGTGTAATCTCAACCGCAAAAATTATTTATGCATTTGATCTAAGTCATCGATTTTAAAGTTAAGATATTTTTTTATTTTTATTTTAAAAAATCCCCCTTGATTTTAGATATACATGATAAAAGATAGATGATAATCAAATTATTTAGGAAAAAATATTAGGCAGATATATTTATTGATTAAATCTAAATCGTAGATTTTAAGTTAAAAATCACTCATAATTTCGGTTGTATGTGATAAAGGATACTTGATAATCCTATTATCTAAAAGAACTCCCAAGTACTTAAAAAAAAGGAGATAATCCTTGGAAAAAAATTAAAATGCTACAACAGGAGTGATTTACGATAATTGGTGTAATCTCGCCATAAACATTAGTCATCTATTAAATCTAAAACTTTTATTATGTATTGTAAAAAATGTACATTCTTCAAACAAAACATGTCTTTATTATTATTTCAAAAAAATACCCAACCAATTATATATATGATAAAGGATATGTATATGATAGTCCTATTATCTGATGCGTAGTCACCCATTAAATCTAAATCATCAATTCTATATCTTTAAACAAACGTCGTTTCTCCAAATAAATCATCTATTTATTGCCATTTTTTTAAAAAAACACCCATTATTTCAGTTATTTATGTGACAAAGGATATATGATAATCTTATTGATCATTGTCTATAAATGATTTTATAATGAAATTAAATGATAAAAAATAGTTTTTACTTGAATGCTTATACTATTATTTTCTAACTTGTTTCAAATTATATATACATCTTCAGAGTTTTATTAAAAGATCATACAGGTTATAGAATATTTATTGTTCTTCATGAGGATAAATGAGTTCTTTTACATGCAACCATGACGGAATTGGGTGCATATGTAGCATGGGTATTATACTTTCATCGCTTTTTACACCATTTGTTGTTTGATTACTAATTAGTAACATTTCATATTTATATTTTTTATCCATATGGTGACCTTTTGCTATACGCTATTTTAGATGATTACCTAACAAACCATGGGCATTTATTATTCAGCTTCGATGCCATCGTGAAACAAAAGTGTCTATCGTTCTTATTACATCGGTCGACTGGGAGGAAAAATTTTTCACATGAAAATTGTATCCAAGTACACCAACAAAACAGAACGCTCATAAACTTCGTTTATATCAATAATCAGAATCAAATAATTACTAAAAAAATTTATTTTCTGCACTGGTACACGAAGAAGAAGAGAATTCTTCATCATCCTGCTCCATCCATTAACTCATCATCATATCATTTACTATGATCTTTATCTTTATATATATCACCGTACATCATATGTTTTCTACAGTATCAATCGCAGCTGCTATGTATGAAGTTAAAACTTCTTATTTTTTTCACTAACTACTTATCATCCTATCTTTTCTAAGTTATAATATCAATTATGTATGTAATGGTATTTTTTTTATTTTTTCAATATATAATACATATATTCTAAATGCCTATTTCTTCTAGCTTGCACCGTGCATAGCACGGGTCTACACTAGTTGTCCAATTATAGGGCTCTCCTCATTGAAAATGTTTATTACCCTTGTTTTCTTTTTCATCTCTATTTCTAACTACCTCCCCTGTTTTGCTTTTCATTATTTTTGTTTGGTATTTAGTGAATGCTTTTCAGTGTTGCATTTTTAGCTTTTCATGGTGTTTTGTTTCTTTCAATAATTGGAAAAAAAATACATTGTTCCAAGAAATAATTGGAATAAGAAAAACAGTGTAGACAACTTTTTAAAATTAATGCTAGTAATTTTTTTAAGAAAAATTCAAATTATTCTGTCAAAAAATATTTATTAAACAAAAATTAAATGCCAACAAAAAGACTTCTCCAGAAAAATAACATTCAGAAATATATTGTGAAAATAAATTGGAAATAAGGAACAGAGGACCCATTTATGATGGGAGGAAACTTTATAGAAACGTAGCTGAACACTTGCGTTGCTGTATAAATTGGTTTCATCGACTTGGTGCTATGATGATGTGGCAACCTTAAATCCCCAACCTTAAACACTCCCATTGTATTTGCTCTTGCCACGCATATAGTGACAAGTGCATGATACTGTAGCAGAGTTGGATAATAAGCCATATCGGATTAGGTTTGTATTCGTATCGAACTTAAACGGGTTGAAAATTTTTCGATCTTAACCTAACCCATTTATTAAACGGATTGAAAAACCTTGACCTGCACCCATTTAATTTTTAAACAGGTTGACCCGCTTAACCCGTTTAAGATAAACAAGTCAAGTTCAGTCGCCTAATTAACCATTTACACATTTAATATCTTCAACTAATACGTAATTATAGTGTTAGAAATTAAGTTTACATATCACATTAAGTAATTACTCTTTAAAATTCCCCTGATTCGTCATAATTCACAATTTTTAAAAATTTTTATATTCTTCATTATCAAATAAAAAGTAAATGAATAAATGATAAATGGAAAAATGAGTTGAGTTATTTAACTCATTTAATTAAACGGGTTAAATAGATATTTTTTCGTGTCGAGAATCTCAACCTGAATCTAACTTATTTCATTAAACGGGTTAAACGTGTCAACCATTTAATTAAACGGGTTGAAAATTTATACCCAAATCCGCTTAACTTCGTGTCGGGTTTGGATCGGTAATCTTGTCGGGTCAGCTTTTCCTAACTCTACATTGTAGACACCTAAAAAGTAAGTCATTTTTGTCAAGTGTCCGACAATGAAAAATTGATCAAATAAGAATTGTGAACCCTTGGACATTGAAAATAAAAAGCATGAAAATATGCCAATATCCATTAACCCACATGTTGAAACCCAAAAGATGCCCTCAAGAGACCAGAAAACCCAGAAAGCCCAAATAGGCCCAAATGATGGTGTTTAATGTCCTGCTGATATTAATTTCGTATTTTCATCTCAGTTTATGATACATAAATTACTGAGTTTAGATATTAATATTCTTCATTAAATAAGTTTTCTAATGATAGTTATGTGTCAAAATTCGATTAGCAGTGGAAAAGATATAGATCAATTACCGAGATGTGTGCTGAAAATGACACATTTCTACTATTTTACTTATAGAAAATTCATTAAATTGACATCACTAGAAAGTAGACTCATTGAACTTTCAAAAGAAAGAAGGAATCTATTACAACAGAACTTGATCATGAATGTAATGATCTAAACAAATTGGACTGTCTACAACCCAACCTAGAACACGAAAGTGTTCTTTTCCAACACAAGCTTGCCCAAGATCCTTGTTTTTTGACATAATTTCTGCAAACCTTAACAACTAACTCAACCTAAAATAAAAACCTACCCCATGTGGCACTAAATCCCAAGAACCCTAAAAAATTCTTGTTTTATATATGTATAAATATAACTACTCACCTAGCCTTCAAACACACAACAGAATATTAAAAAACTATTAGAGAACACTGAGAGGTTCAAATAACCTAATTGAACCCTTCTCAAATCTATTCTCAAAATCTCTAAGGCACAATTCAAGACTCGAAGCTCTCAATCTTGATGATCTCAGGCACGTCAACTAAGATCGGTGATCTTTCAAACTTTCCTCTTTTCATATTTCTTTTTTTTTTGGGGTTTAGTTTTATTCAATTCAAAACATTTAATTGTTAATAATTAATTTAGCCCTAGCCTGCGTTAAAATTTATTTTGCTCTTTCCCTCTCTTTTATTTGACATTTTAATTGATGTTGCTATTTTCAATTTGCATTATTCTACTTGACATATTGCACGCTTGCTTTCTTTTAGTGTAATTGCTTTATTTTTCAATTTGATTAGTAAAGGCTATTAGTGATGACGGGTGGCATTAGGTGTACGCAATCCTGATGTTACTTTTACCTTGGATTCAGATCTTTTGGTTCAAACCAATGGAGTTAGATGATATCCCATGTCGGCTATTATTTGGGAACCTTTTAAAAACCTTTTCTAACCGAGTCTACGTCGCTTAGATTGTTCCTTTGGTTTAGTGCCTAGTTAAAAAGTGATATTTTTTTAAACAAAAACTTTTTGTTATTTTTCAATAAAACTCACAAGCAACTCTAATTTCTTTAATAATTAAAATCTTAGCAAGTACAACCAAATGATTAACCATTTGTGGGGGGATCTCACCTGGGTTTTTCTAGCATGATCCTTATAGTGATGACTATATTGAAGACTGTCTAAGATTGTGAGATTTGAAAATTAAATCGGAAAATATTTTTAATTACACTTGTATTAGATATCCTGCATTATAGATGCTGCATTACGGGGGCCAGCAACACCTTTAGACAGAACCCCATAGTACCTTCTCATGTAATTAGTTGGTCACTCGGTAGATCTATTATTATACTTTCCAGTAGGGAAGCTAGGAGCACGATGGAGTTTTTGCCCCCAAAGTCCAAACGTGTTCTTGGTTCATGTTTCACTGAAGTTTATTTGCTTGTTATAGGTAGAATCCAACAGGAAGTTGCATGGTTGTGAACCCTGCATTCAAATACTATTAAGCAGTACTTTTGGCTAGTGCTGTCTCATTCCATATTTGACCACATTCTTAGATTTGACCACTTAGGAAGCTTTAATGGTTGTTGGCATGAAACTCATTATTGGGTTGTAACACATTGATTGTGGGCTATTGGGCCCAAAAAGTCATACATTATTTGACATCGTCATATGAGTCCATTTAGGCTTGAAGTCCATAACGTGGCCCATTATGCCTTTAGATCCAAGTCCATTCTAGGTTGTACCAATCATGCATCATGTTCATAATGCATAAGTTTAGTTAGGACCTAGATAATTAATCCACACATAAGTCCATGGTCCATCCATCATACATCTATTCCCTATATCTAAGATCCTTTCATGAGTACACCAAGATTTACTCACATGCCTAAACTAGCCTATTTTAGGCAAATAAAATTAAAACCACTATTTAGCCCATAATTTATTTGAAATAGATTTAGACCTAACTTTGGGCCCATAGGTCAGCTACCTAAGCCTAACTTAGAACCCAGTCTAACGTGAGGCTCGATTTTTTGTAAAACTAGCATCCTAAATCTAGCATCTTGACCCTATTCCTTCTAGCATAGTCTAAACCTTCCAGCTCACTACACTATCCTCTCCTTTTAACCTACCCCAAGTTACAAATTGTCTTACCTCAATATACATCCCAAATCATTAACCTTGCTATTTCACTATTCACCATCCACATATTCCACCTTCTAAACTATCACCTTATTACATGAGATAGGGAAGACGAGAGATGATGCTTAGAGGTAGGCTAATAAAGATTAGTTTGAATGAGAAACCTAGAAGAAAGTCGATAATGGAAAATCTCAGGGAAGTAGTAGCAAAATTTAATGAGCACAAACTCTAGCTATGAATATTAGTTAGACAAATAGTTAAGAAGCCCAAGCTTAAAATCTTCTTTAAGTCATTTAAGGATTCACCCTAAATCAAATAAAGAAAAAAAAGTTCACTTAGGGTCAAGCTAAATAGGCCTACCTCAGGCTTCCCCCCCCCCCCAACTTTTCTTTTATACATTAGACTCAAGATCTTCTTCCATTCAATTTGGGATGTTAATGTGGGAGGCTAAAAGCATTAGTGATCTATTTTAGGGTTTTCGTACTAACCCTGCTATATACCTCCACACTAGAGAATCTAAGAGTGCCATCAACCCCTTAAACTTGCATTCATGATCATAACTTGATTCAGACAGTCCCTTCACTTTTTCACTAACTTTCCCATTTTTGAGTGCAAATTTTGAAGCTTTCACTATTCCATTGACACCTCCATTTTTCTTTTTTTTAAAATGCTCTTGTCTTAGGATGAATACATGTAAACAAAAAAGGAGAAATATAAAAGAGGGGCTAGCTTGAAAACTAAAAAGAAAAGCTAAGCAAAAGAGGGGGATAGAAATAATAATATGTGAAAGAGTATAAAGATTTCAATCTCACCAGGAGCAATAACATATGTAGCTTTAAAGAGTATGCCTATGATAGGAGGGATCCTTTCGTAACCTATGTTATTCCCTTGTCAAACCCGAAAAGTTATAACTTGGAAGCCCTTTTGAATATTTAAAGAGCTTATTTATTTCACAATCGCAACTGACTAACCTGGTGGTGGAAATGTGTCAAGAGTGACAACAACATGAAAATCAATAATTTAAAAAAAAAAGAGTTTTCATCATATTGGTCCCACCAAAAAGAAAAAAGAGAGAATAGAGAACAAAAGAAAAAGAAGAGAAAATTGATGCTTCAAAGAAAGAAGAATAAAGAAAGGAAAAACCTGCTTATTCACACTATCCTCTTTAGCCATGCACACTTGTGGATTTAATAAGGGTTACTCGAGCCTTCATGCTGATTCCCTTCCTTTGGCACCCAAGCCCTGAAGCTTACCTTAAAAAGTCCTCCCGGAAGCATCCCTCCTTTAGGCTGCATGCTATTACCATTGAACTATGATTGACTTGATTCCATCTCGGATACATAGGTAACTTTTTCGAGGCCCGGCTGTGAAGATTCATGAAAGTTTATTTTCATTGGATCCTTTTGTCTACCAAAAAAAGAAAGATAAAGAGTGGGTCTAAAAATTTGAAAAGGCAAAATAGGTAAAAGAATAAGGAGAATAAAACCATGGTTTTTGGGGGACAAGGGGGCTTTCCCCTACCTACTCCCATCAAATTAGATCTAGACAAATGTTGCACTTGCTCTACCATTTCTTCTGAATCATCATAGCCACTAGTCTCACCTCCGTTTTGAAATTTAAGACTCTTCGCTTCAGCCATGATCAAGATGTAGAAACTATTTTTCAATTTTCAGACTCCCCAAGCGAGGTTTCACCAAGTGAGGGCTTCCCTTTATTTCCATACCCAGCTAGGCCTTCTTTTATAGAAACCACTTTCCAACATAGGAATGATCACATTCATTCTACCAAGCTAGTGGGTACTCCCGATAGCACCAATGACAGCATTTTTAGCTGCCATATTCCTACACATATAGGGCTTCCATTGCAAAGAGCAAAAATTTGGGGCTCCGCCAAAATAACAGCACTTTAATGCAAAATTAAAGGTTACTCATTCATAAACAAAAGATTCCCTATCTTGGGTAATTTATATCCCATGACATAGCCTGCACCAGTAATCTTCTGCCTTCTACCTCTAAGCGCACAATACCTACTGGCTTTGACTTCTTCAAGCACCCATATTGGGCCTTACTCAATGCACCCCAAACTTAGCACCAAATCTCTACTTGTAAACATATGAGATTAGGTCTTGACCACTTTGTGTGGTTGGCATATTCGAGTTAGCATGCACGCATTCTCTTACTGAGGCTAGTAAGTGGACCTGTGTCTATACATGGGTCTTTAGCCTAATTACATACCCACATTTTGTTCTGATTACTTAGGAACCCTAGATCGAGGAAGTTGCAAGATACCTATAGGAAGGGCACACAATCCTTATTCAACTGAAATGTGCAATTATTTCAGAAGATATTCATACTTTCACCACTGCCTTAATTAAGTTCAATCAAAGCGGGGGCTCCGCCCTTAGGGAAGACTTCATACAATGCATTGTCATCACTACAGTAAAAGGATTAATTTGCCTATATTCCCAAAGAAGGGACACCTACTAATTTGAGCTCAACAGGTTACTTGGTCTAAGAGGATTTAGCTATAAAGGACATCTCACCCTTTTTACCCTACCATAAAAGGACATCATCATTAGCATCAAGCTTTTAATCAGCAATATACTAGATTCAGAAATTGGACATCTCTCATCAACGTGCGATCAATGCCAATTCTTAGGGGTCTGGTCGTAGATCTTCAGGCTCTTATATCACCAGTTCTTAGAGATTTGGTTACAGGTCTTTGGGATCCTATACAGTCAAATCCATAAGGATGTGGTTATAAATCTTCACGCTCACATGGCACCAGGTTCTCAAGAATTTGGTTATAAATTTTCAGGCTCCCACGCCACCAAGTTTTCAAGGATCTAACTATATATCTTCAAGTTCCAAGCCATAAGTTCTTAGGTTGGCTCCGGACACAATGAGGCATCGCTAACTTCTGGCACAATGGAACATTTCCATAACAGGCTGGCTCCCAGCACAATGAGTCATTGTTAGCTCCTAGAACATCTTGATAATGCACTGGCTTCTGACACAATGGGACATTTCATCAGCCTCAATCATGCACTAGATCTACAAAAGGTCAAATCCAGAATCACTACACTAAAGAAAGGTCTGCTAGACTAGTAAAAGGTCAAATTCAAAACTACTAGACCAGCAAAATCTCAAATTTCAAAACTGCTAGACCGCCAGCAGGCCAAACTTAGAATTGTTACATTAGGAAAACATCTAATAGACTAGCGAAACTTCAAATTTCAAAGATGTTAGACAGACAAAAGGTTCATTAGACTGGTAGAAGATCAAATTCAGAGTCACAATGATCGACGAAAGGTCTGTTAGATCGATGAAAGGCCAATTTTCAGTGCCATTGAACTGATAAAAGGTCAACATTAGCCTTTGTCACAGCGAAAATTGGCAGGTGATGAGCTTCGGGGCCCTCAACGGCCAAGTTCAGGCATCACAACATTAGTCTTCATCATGGCAAAAGTGGGTGGGTGCTAGGCTTCAGGTCTTCCAGTGACTAAGTCTGGCCATCATCACCTTCAAATAGGTAAGCACCAATGAAGTTCTTTACTTTGACCTTCACCTTACTCAGGCTTTGTCAAAGTCAGAGCCAACTGTAAACACCTAAAAAGTGTCTCCTTTTTTATAAAATACTCGATGATGATAAACCGATCGAATAAGACTTGAGGACCCCTGGATATTGAAAATGAAAAGCCTTAAAAGGTGTCAATATTGCTTAAGCAACACATCTGAATGCAAAGATGTTAATAAAAGACTAAATGAAATGGAAAAAGCTCAAATAGGCCGAAATTGACCGTGTTCGAGGTCTAAATGAGATTCATTCCATGCTTTCACCCTACTCTAGGGTGCATAAAATTATTGAATTTAATATATTAATATTCTTCATTGAATAATTTTTCTAATGATATATAACGTGCCAAAATCCGATAAGCAACGGAAAAGATATAAATCAATTACTGAAACGTGTGCTCAAAATGATACATGTCTACTACTTTACTTATATTTCGCTTCCACACTTTTATAAACCCATTAAGTTGGTGTCATTAGAAGCTAGACTCAATAAGCTTTCGAGTAAAAAGGAGTCACTCAAAACAAAGGTCGAAAGTGAGAGTTATGGTCAAAACAAGTTTGATTGCTCGTAATCTAACCTGGAACAAGTACGTGTTCTTGCCCAACAGGAGCTCATCGTGCTTCATTGTTTTATGACCTAATTTCTACAAACCATAGCTGCCGACACAACCTAAAAATTCCCTAGCCCACACAATGCCAAATCTTGAGAAATTATAGGAAAGCCTCATTTCCTACAGTTATAAATATAACCCTTCACCTAGGCGTCAAGCACACAGCTAGAATTTCATAAGACTCTGAGAGAATAATGACATATTTAGATAACCTAACCAAACCGTCTCAAATCTATCCTCCAAGGCACAAGTTAAGGCTCAAAGTTCTCGATCCCAGGGTTCTCTATGTCGCTTAGGCAGGTAACATGAGAGCGCCAATCTTTCAAACTTGCGTTCCTTTTTCTCCCCATTTCTTCTTTCTTTTGTTTAGTTTTATTTAATTTTGAAGATATAATTTTTGGTACTTAAGTAGCCCTTGTTGATGTAAATTTTTAGTTTCTGATTTTCTCTTTATTTTATTTTATATTATAATTGACATTGTAATTGTCTATTTGCATTATTGTACTTAATATGTTGCATGCTTGTTTTTCTTTTATTGTAACTATTTTATTTTTTTGATTTGATTAGTAGAGACTATCAGTGATTATGGACAACATTAAGGTACATTCCACCTCGATGTCATACCTTGGACCCCAGATGAGGAGCTTTTGGTTCAAGCTAATGGAGCCAGGCGAGCCCACGTTAGGGACTATTGCATGATGTTTTGAAAAAACTTCTCTAACCAATCTATGTCTCTTCAATTGTCTCTTTGATTTATGATCTCAATAGTAAAGTGATATTTTTATAAAATTTGAAATTGGTTTTTGTTAGTTTTTTTTCCTAATAAAACTCACTTTCAACTTTAATTTCTTTAATAATTAAAATCTTAGGGAGCACATCCAAACGACTGGCCATTCGTAGGGGACGTCACCCGGGTTCCGTGACATGGTCCTTGAGGACACCACCGTGCAAAGGCGGATCTGTTGTTTTGTCCACTGAGCACAGAATATTGTGTGTACTCATGAGAGTTTGCCATAAGGATTGAGAAACCACGATAAGAAGAGCCATTTTTTAAAAAATATGTTAGTAATAATTTATATGAGACGGGGTCGTTCCCCTCACATGCCCACAATACACAATTGGCGAAGGTTGGAATGCAATCCTATTCTTGCACTAGTGGACCTCGCAAGCTCCTTTTAGTCCTTTTTTTTTTCCCATTTTTTTGGTTTTCATTTCAAAATAAAAATATATTTAGGTGGTTAAAAAGAAGGTTATACATTATGGGGTGGACTCATGATAAATAGTTTACTTGATAATTCAAATTGGAGTTCCATTATTAATATAGAGGTGAAGAAAAAGAAACAAAAAAAATTAGATCCTAGGATGATGTGGAGGCGTAGGTGTCGAGTTAGACTCCCAAAAATTGAAACTCTCACTAGAAATGCTCTTTTTTTATCATTATTTTGACAAATATTGAAGTGAAAATGGAAAAGCAAAATAAAAAAATTTCCATGGATAACTCATATTATCCACTAAATACAGATATGTTCATTTTTATCTTAAACTATAAGATAATCGGTCATAGCAAAATGCTAAGCTGACTATTTTCTCTCAATCTCTTTCCTCAAACTTCTGTAATTCTTCTTATGGAAGGGTCTCGACGTCTCATCATCTGTAACAATCACTGGAGAATTGGGACACTTTTAGGGTTTGTTTGGACTTAGGATAATTTTAGGGAAAGAAAAAAAATTTAGAAAGTAAGTTTGTGTCCTTTGTTTGGATTGACGAAATTAGGAAAGAAAAAAGTTAACGATAAAAATTAAAGAAAATTTCAATGATATACTTAAAAATCTTTTCCCTTCCAAAATTGAGAGGAAATTTGGAGGAAATATTTGGGATGAGACTCTTGATGACCAGATAAACCCTCATCTCCTCCATCAGGCACCATTTCCACGTAGAGCTTTCCTTGTCAACCACCTCTTCCTCCATCATTTTCGGAGAATCACATTCTTTCACCTTCTACACCAGTTCATCTCTATTTATGCTTTCATGACCCCATCAATCGGCACGAAGGCGCCGCGATTTCCATACGTAATAAGGATTGCGCTTGATTCAATGGTTATCGACATCTCAGATCTTGAAGATGATATTTGATTGAAATAGAAGAAGTCCAAAACATTCAATCTAGACTCCGCTCAATTCAGTAAAGCTAGAAATTGAAATTTGAATGAAAAATGAAATAAAAATAAGTTAAAATCAACCAACTTGAAGAACTCGAAAAATGACAATAGGCGCTTTGTTTGCTCTTCTTTGTCTTCTGTTTTTTTTACTAGTTGTTATTTTTTTTATTTCATCTTTTTCTTGAACGTTGTTTTCCCAACTCCAAGTAGCGGAAAGAAAATGATTTTCTCTCTAAATTTTTTTCTATTTTTTGCATTCTAATTTTCTTTGTTTTAAACTTTCTTACGTTCAAACAGAGTCTTAAACCCCCCAAAAAACAAAAGCATATACCAACACAGCACCAAAAAACAAGTCTTCATTTTTGTTTTAAAATTGTGTCTAATTGCGGACGACCTTTTTCGTTCTTGTAGTTTCTTTCCGCGATCCCGTCTCTCGCATGCACTGGGCTTCTCTGTCGGTCTCAGTGCCAGCCGCAGTCTGCGATAGCCATTGTCAGTTCCATAACAACTGAGAGGCAATCAGGTATTTCTACCTCTCCCGTTTGCGTTTTCTTTGCTTAATCAACAATTTGGGAGTCTCTACTACGCGTTAAATCGCTGGGGATTTTGTTAGCTACTGGGCTTGTAAATTTTCCGAGTTTTGATGTATATTTCGCGAGTTAATTCTGGGGGGGTAAATTCAAGTTGTTTCTTGTTATATATTGCGTTGTCCTAAATCTGGTATCGATTCTCCCTTGTTTCTGTTTTCAATTTCTGATTTTATTATCCAATTTTAGCTCGTTGGTTTTCTGGAATCATTGGAAACCAATGATTTGGGGGGTGGGGGGTGGGGAGGAAGAACCCTAATCAGCTGTGAGGAAGAAGAAGAAGTTGCAATTTTGGGTTGGGGAAGAAGAGGAAAAACTGGGTTTTCTGTAGCAACTCTGCCGATTTGAATTTATTTGTCAAATATTTGGTTTATTGGCTATTGAAAATACAAAAAAAAAAAAAAAGGAAAAGAAGGAATTCAAAGTTTCAATTTTTGGGTTGCAGCGTTGGTTGTGGGATAAGGGTAGTGGAGCTACCGTTTAAACACTGTTCTTTACTTGGCAACACTGGCATTGTGGAATTGTAGCTGCTTCAGTCGGTTGTGAATTTGAGGGGAATAAGAGTGTTAATTATTGAAGGCCATGGGGAAGAATTCCAAGTCGAACACTATAACTCCGCTGATGTGTCCGCACTGTGCTGGCCCCTTGTCGAAGGAGATGGTAACTACTTCTTTCCCTAGTTGCTGAAGATCCACTTATGGCACTCATAGCTTGCTTTTCTTGTTTTTCAAGTTTTATTTTTAGTTCTTACTTCTTAATAAAATTGAAACTTTTGATCCATTTTGGTGTCAGGAAACTAGTCGTTGGACAGTACCCCCTCTCGTCAGAGACAGCTTTTCTATGGTAAACTATATCAACTTTTGCCGATAACTGCTTTGTTTTTATTTGAACATAATTGTTGATTGTTGATAAAATTGCTGAATTGCTCTTGAGATTGTGAAATTTCCAGATTGGTTCTGCTGTTGGTGGTACCACAAGTGCATTCTATGGATTCAATTATGGTGAACTTTCTTCAACCATTTCATTGTAGCTTGATTTATTTGTCAGAACTATTATATATAAACTGTGATGGTCTCTTGGGTTTACATTGACCTTTTTCCTGTCATGGAGGCCTTTGCATTGTCATTGCATCGCTGGACTATCCTTCTAATATTTAGTGGCTGCTTTCAATATGGCATACCTAGTTTACATAGGGATATTCACTTATTGCTTTATGTTCTCAAGGATTTTAGCTAGCTTTTGTTCTGTCAGAAGTTCGATGTGGGCGTACGCATATCTAACCTCTTAAAGTTATTCCCCCCCCCCCCCAAAAAATATTCATCAACAGCTCAATCTAGCAGAGGCCATCATTTAGAACATGGATGACTTGGAACTATGATGAAAATTTCTCGAAATTCTGAATTAGGAAACATATTACGAATTCGTTTAGGACATTTGTTTTTGAATAGGGCTTTTTTTTTTGGGGGGGGGGGAAGGGGGGAGGGAAACTATACTGTTTCATTTTGTAAGGTCTACAGTTGATATGCATTGTTACATTATTGTGCTTTTGTACAATTGGAAAGTGTCAAGATGGTATGACTGGGAATGCAAGCATTATCTTTGTTGACTGTGGCTTGAAGCTCCTGGCCTTTGCTTACTAAGGCCTATTTAAATGCTAGCACCGAGAAGTTCTTCAGCTGTTTTATCTGCTTTGTCTTTCTGTTGCTTCATTCTGCCTTTCGATGAGTGATGTGCTGCTTTTATGATTTGGACATTGGAATCTTGCAGCAGCATTAGATTTTCATGAACTATGACCTAGCTTCTACTTGTCTGAAAATAGAATATTTTGATTTGAGAAAGTTAATTTTTAAGTTGCTTTTGTGCAGTAATGCCAACTGTTCGGAAGTGGGTCAAAGGGCCCATGTGGTTGCATTTCCTTATTGGGGTGAGTCCGCTTATTTTTCCACCTCGTTTACATTTATCCATGCAATTTCATTGACTTCTCAAAAATTACTTAAGCCAGTTATTACTGTGGGTGTTTCATTACCCTAGCCTTTGATGGAGCTTTATAGAACTGATGCCTAGTTTACTGGTATTCAGCTCAGTAGCTTGTGAAGTAGATTGAAATTTTCTACAAACTCTTAGTTAACATCCTTCGGAACAAATAATGGTGGAGATTCCTGATTAGGTTTTGATCTGGAAATATGGCTGGCTGAGGATGAGAAACAGGTCACTCGAAGATTTTTTTTGTTGCTCCCCTTACCTTCTTCCTGGCATATGGTTAGTATGACACGAGTCACATGATGGACTTATTTCCATTCAAGCTGTGTCAAAATTGGGATTGTGGTAATGTGTCAGTGAGTCTGTGTGGGAAGAATGCCGTAGTCAATTCTGGAGTGATAGAATTCTCCATCAATATCATGGATGGGATTACAAAATGGAATTCAAGCATCAATAGCCAAGTCAATGGTGCTGAAGAGCCTAGAATCTATGAGGTCATGATTGTATCAAAACCTGTAGCTTCCTTGGATGTTGTATCCAGAGGGTACGAGCTAGCTGCTTCCGTAGTAATGTTGATTTCTTTGACAGCATGATGCCTTGAATGTTTGGGATCTTCAAGATGAGATGTTTGGTCTTGTTGCACTTGCAATGTGTGGGCGATTATGCAGCTACTAGACTCCCTCTTTTCTAGGGGCCTAGGGCTACCGTGTTTGTGAACCTTGCATATTTGAGAACTTCAAAATGAGATGATTGTAAACATTCCTGGTGAGCTGAGATTTTGCAGAACTACAGGACGCTTGGCACTTCCCTCCCTCCGCTTGCCCTCATGGGCTTTTTTGGACAGGGAAAACAATGCCAAAGGAGGAAACTAACGAAAAAAAATTTGCTTTAGTGCTATGTGAATATATCTGTTTGTGCTATTGGTGAGTATGTGGAAACTTATTCAACTCTTAGGATTGTATTTGACCAAGATTGTCGAAATATCTGTTTGGGTTTTCACTGGAAAAATCGGTTGAATATTTGTTAGCAGAGAAATAAGAGAAACAGAAGAAGGGATGCATCAACAACTGATTTATTGAGCTACTAATTTGGAGTTGCTTACAATGTGTGCCTTGCTAAATTAAGTTATTATATTGCAACGTTTATTCACCATGAATTTTCCCTTGATAGAAAAGAAAATTAGTAATTGCTTTAATATCTATGTCTTTGGTGTTGGGGGGGAGGGGTGGCAGGTGAAATATCAAATGTGAGAATGATAGTAATTCCTTTGTAAGGAAAGAAAATAGGACTACAAACATATGTTGTTTAACAGATGAAGATTACAAAGAACTATTCATGGAAAGATGAAAGGGGACAAAAGAGGAATACATAAAGATGTAGTAGTATTATAAATCAAAAGCATCCACCTATGTCGGTGGTTAATATACATTCTTTTCAGATGACATTTATTGCAACCAGCCCTAATTTTCATGGATAGCCTTTCCTCAGTTTCCTGCCATGTTGTCATTGTTTTTATTTTTTTATTTTGTTTGAAATAAGAATTTTACGTATTTCTCAGAGTATAATGGGACCTATAATTTATAATATTGCCGTATTCTGATTGACTTTTGTGGCGTTGAGACCTGTTTCGTTGGACTTGGATTTCACATTTGACATTTTTGGAGAAACTGCCATAAATAAAGTTATTTTTTTCGACTGCTAATTGAAATATTTAGTGGCCTCTCTGCAGTTTATATGTTAAGAGTCCTAGTTAGGTTTTCTTTGGTTGTGAAAGCGATATGTTTGAATTCAATGGACACCTAAGTATTATTTTATGACTTGTTGTCATTTAGAAAATGTATACATGGAGGCCATTATTTGAACATTATCGATAATCTGTAATTCTGAACTGAATAACTCTTAACTGGTATTACGTTTAAAATTTCCTTTATGTCTAAGCATAATCCTCTTTATATCATCCTGTTCACCAAGAGGTTACTTCCAAGTATGCTTAAAACTGCTTTTTTCCTCAGAATGATAATTTTCTTGATTTATCCAGGATAAGAATATCAAACCAGATTGTAAGTTGTGCAATTCCTATGTTTTCTTTGTTTTCCCCTTTTCATGAATGGAATCTCTCTCCTGCTCCCTTTAACAAGTCTTTTGAGATATGCTGGTCTTATTTGATTTGTATAACCCCAAAACAGTTAAAGGTTTTCGCATTCTGTCATTTCTTGCCATCTTACCCTTGGCCTTTTCTTCTTTTTGGTGACACTCCCCAAGTTTTCTCATGAGAAGAGTCAGTAACACATTTCTCTACTCTTAAAGAGATTGTTTGTATGTTTGATAAAGTAGCATCCCACATTTGTCCATCATCAGTTGCTCCATTTTCGGCTGTTTGAACCATCTGCGTTTTTCTGTTTATAAAGAAGAGTTCAAACCTCACAATAAGCTGCTTGCTTATCAAACTTCCACATGAGCTTATTTTTGTAGGTTGGAAAACTTGTGCTGGTAATTGGCATACATTTAGCTGTTTCAAACGCTTCTTTAAATGAGTTAAAATGAGATGCAAAATTTGCATATCGGTGTTCTCTTGGGTTGTTTCAGCCAATTGACAGTACTATTGTTGTATCTTCGTGTGATTGTCATTGTTGAGCCCTTGATCTGGGATACAATCTGTTGAAAATGCGATTGTGTTTGTTATTCTTGCGATTGTGTTTGTGTTTGAGCTGTAAATGTGTGAACTTGCAGCCTTCATTTTGCTGTTATTCTAACTCCAGTCTCTAACATGTTCAATGGATACAGGCTCCGCCGGTGATAGTTTTCTCCTCTGCCTGTGCTGGACTGGCAGGTCAGTCTCTGTCCCTCATTCCGTCCAGTATTCCTTGTTTTGCGAATGATCTCAACTTGGTACTGAAGTAGGAGATGCAATACAAGTTTCAGCTGTTCTTTCATATTTCTTCAGAAAAGAAAGGATTATCTTTTTGTACTTGTAACACAGGGGAAAGGAAAAGACAGCTAGTTTGCTCTTAATGGTCAGGGCTTTGAATTTTCTAGTTGGTCAGTTTTTAAATTTTGCTGTTTTGATCCAACAGGTGGTGCAGTCCCAGCCTTGGCTCAACTTGCATCTTCATCATATCATGCTGCAAGGCTGTCTTCAACAATATCACATTCTTCTCAAGAAGACAAGCCACATCAGTCTAGGACTTCCTCCACTTTGTAGTTATAGCTGATTGAGGAGAGGCATTAAAAATGCTGTTAGCAACGCTTTAGTATTGGCACTGTTCAGTGTGTCCAGGATCATTAACCCTTCAGCCTAGCTCTGAGGTGATGCCCCTTGCAGGTAGGGACTTCATACAACGCCTTGTGGCGATCTTGCTTCTTGAGCCGTTGCCTGTGTATATAGTATGTGTACTTGAAAAGCTTGTTGTGGGAATATAGAAATGGGATATCTCAACCTTGAGTGGCTTACTTTGTAACCTCTGGTGGGAGCTTTTCAGATCTCATGAATTGAACCTTATACCTTATGGACCTGTGGTTGATGTTTTTGAACCAATATAATGCCTCTGATGGAGCTTAATTTTGTCTCACGAAATTTCTTGTTACTGGTTTTGTTATGTCTTCTTATTTTCTTGATATGCAGTTATTTTGTGTGTATTAATGAATATGCAGTTATCCTAGAGTGTCTATGAGGAACCTTTTGCTATTTGGCTATGATACAGATACTCTTGACTTGTTTTCTCCCCATAAATTGAAACTTGGATATTAAGTTTATCTCATCTGAGATGCCAGTGAAAAAAATTGTTTCTTTCACAGAAACTTTTTGATGGCATGAATAGTTTCTCTATATAAGACTCTGTTGAAGCAAACCTGATTTCCAGCAATACATGGGCCTTGATCACTGGCTTGAATTAGCCTCGTCGATGCCCTGTTATAATCTCTTTCAATAGAAATGAACTACTTGGATCAGATAGTTTCAACACTGTTCACTAGCTCGAGTTGGTTCTAGGCTGTGCCAAGCCGGCTTGTATTGGACCACCTTGGTTCATTATGTCGTTCAAGTAGAGCCAACCTTGCTTCAAGCTGTTGCACCAGCCTTTTAGCCACCGCATTTAGGACAATCAAAGATTGGAGTTGCGAATTCCCTGAGGGCCCCTTTGGCTTGGTGAATTGCAATTTAGTTTCTTGTTCCAAGCTTTCTAGGTATTTTTACTTGGGAATATACCAAAACATTTCCGAAGGGATCCCCCGGGGATATTCCAGGATTACTTAGGTATTTTTCCGGGAGCAAGTATTCCACAATTTAGAACCACAATTATATATATATATATATATATATATATATAGATATAGATA
>JAKOGI010001018.1:0-35000 GCA_029747015.1 Carnegiea gigantea | reverse complement strand
AGTCATCGTAAGAAATAGTATCTTTTCAACTATTTTAATGAAAAATGGAAATAAATTACAAATATCTTAATATTATTTTTTCTAAAAATTTAAATAATATTTCTAAAAATATTTTAGCTACAATTTTCAAACAAATCGTGCATAACTCAGATTTAAAGGCTAGTCTCGCACTATTATCGAAACACTAAATTCAATTGCCATAATCTTGGTTATCCCCCAGTAGAGTTTTTCTGCATTCTCATCATCATTCGAGTCTAATTCCCAAGAGACCAACCTTGGCAAATTAAATGATATTGTATTAAGTATTCCTAGGGCACGAAATTAAACAATATTGAACACTATGAAAGAGGATGAAAGAATCCAACCTCAACTATTCCTAGAGCAGATTGCGAAGCTATAACTCAACAACAGTACTATGTACGCTCAAGATATGCCCAAGAAACTAATATGACTATCAAAACACAAAAGATCTGTAAACATTGAAATGTATCCTAATTTCTTGCATCTTATTACCCTCCCTTGATTTGTTCTTATCTTGCATCATTGATGGTATGGTATAAGTAGATCATAAGTTCATCTACACCCATGATCCATGTAGAAAATTGAACTGAAAGAAGAAACCACTTGAAAAACACAATGCGATCAATTGACCAAAACAACATTTTGAATCTTCTATTTTTGAATCTTCATATGCTATCTTGCACTCAAGATGGTGACAGAGACATAAATATTTGCAGAGCTCTGTTGGGTCTGTTGGGAAGACGAGCCAACGTTCATAGAAATCTGCCGATGAGTAAAACCTGGTTCTTTTGGACGGGGGAGGTCTTTAGTTTCACTATTGAGCATGGAAATCACAGTCGAAATGCAAGGCCGATCTTTTGTTGCCTCTTGCACACATAGAAGTCCAACATGTATGCACTTCTGAATCGCATCTAGGAAGCATGGTTCAGCAATGACCGGGTCGATCAATGAAATAACATTGTCCTCCGTCCATAGTTTATATGCCTGAAACATGGCATGACAAATTTGATGATTAAGTCAATGAAATCCAAGATGCTTGTCCAGGTGTGGAGTAAATATGCTATAAAACGCCCCCAACTCCACTCTTTCGCTAACCAGATCCGAGCCTTACCCTTCTGGGTTTACCACTCTGTACTGTGTAGGATGTAGGATACAGCAGGAAAAAGAGAAAGGAGCATAATTTCACGATGACTTACATATCCTATGAGGCTCAATGACCTTTCTTCATACCAGAAGAGACTGTTCCTTTGTCCACTCTCAATCTCCAATAACAACACCCCAAAGCTGAACACATCTGATTTCTCTGAGTATTTTCCCCCCATTAGGTACTCAGGAGACATGTAACCACTGCATACCATCCAAAAAATAATGATTATTCAGGAGTGAAATTTAATGTATGTTTTGATTACAAGAGGGGTTAGATGTCGCACACTTACTATGTTCCAACAACCCTTATAGTGTCATCTTGATCTTGCTTTCCCTTAAAGATGCGAGCCATGCCAAATTCTGAAATTCTTGGATTCAAGTTTTCATCCAGTAAAATGTTACTTGCTTTGAGATCTCTATGAATAATCTTCAATCTAGAATCTCCATGAAGATAAAGGAGGCCCCGGCATATCCCAAGAATAATGTCATAGCGTTTCTTCCAAGGTAGAAGTTTCCGCTTTGCTGGATCATTATCTGAATGTGATACATGAGGCACAGGTTAATGAAGTGCTTCTAATTCTGAATAGATGATTGGACGACATAATGAGATACAATCCAAAAAGAAATGAATCCAAGCTTCCATTTGGCATATATTCATAAACCAACATCTTCTCTGCTTTGTCCACACAGCAGCCCAATAGTCTGACTAGATTTCGGTGCTGAAGCTTAGAGATAAGCTGTACTTCATTCATAAATTCTTCTCGTCCTTGTCCTGATGCCGTTGATAGTCTCTTAACTGCTATTTCTTGTCCATCTTCTAGTCTTCCCTGTAAAAGTTTGAAGATGGAATTCTCATTTAAAAAAAGGTTTGAAGGTGTAATTATCTGCTTACTTTACTGTTGTCTTGATTAATTGTTCATTGATGCCATTTGACAATACTTACTTTGTAAACTGGACCAAATCCTCCTTGCCCGAGTTTGTTAGTGTCTTGGAAGTCGTTTGTTGCCTTGGCCAGCTGTTTTAATTCAAATAATGGCACCTCTTCGAGATTTACGTCTTCTTCATCTGTTTGAAAAATCTCTGATATTGTTGCTTTTCTTTGAAATCCCTTTCCTGATACAAGTTTGAGTGAATTTAGGCTGTGCATGATCATGAGGCATGGATCATTTAAAATATCCCTATGTTGATCTTTGCTACTTAGGCATGGGTGCAAGTGTTGGGTACTGGTATATGCCCAACTCTCGAACTTTGTTCCTCTCGATTTTTTTTTTTTTTTTTAGGGGGGGGGGGGGGGAGGGGTGTTCTCTAGATTACATTTAAAATGCCAGTGTTCCAAGCGTGATTCAACCAACATAGACCATTATGGTAAGATAAACTATACAGATAACATAGGTTACATTGAAAAATAAGATACAGAGCCAACTATAGCTCTAATCAAACAACAAATGCAATGACAAAATATTTTGCTATTGAGAATGTACACCTTCATTTAATCTTTCAAAATTCTATGATTCACTAATAACTGGCTAATCCCTGTAAAACAGTGCATTCTAGTGATTTCTACCACTCTGAAAAGGTTATTTTGGTCTACGATTCATTCATAATAAACATGTTACCTTGTTTCTGGGTTCTCCGCCTCCATAAGAGGAACACTAGGATGAGCACTGATATTGCTCCTAGACACCCGGCTACTGTGATAATTACCACCACTTTACTGTTGTTCCCCGCTAAACATAATGAGACCATGTTTCACAACACTTGTTATCCAAGGAGTGCAAAATCACATGACTAGGTCCTGATACATCAGAGAAGGATCGGTTGCTTACCTAGCTCGGAATGTGCTAGACGTAGGTAAAGATCCACCCCACCAGAAGATAGTTCTTTTATGTCAATCAAGTCTCTACCCCATGACATGCACCCTGCACTCATGATAAATGCATAAGCTAAACATGAACAGTTGTTTTGACAGTTACTCCTGCACTCATCTTGGTCTAACCCAGTTGACCAATCAGCCTTGTCTGGCACCTTAACTGCCTTTACTCCGAAAAATCCGTCTGGTTTTCCACTTCCTCTTCCATATTGTAATGCTGTTCTTCTCACGCACCCACCTGTGAAATCTCCTCTGTTCCTTTCTGACTTATTCTTTGGTTCAAACCCCTTCATACATCGACAAACTGGGGAATCCTTCGAACTACAACTTCCAAAAGCTCCACACTTGCCATAAAAGTCACACTGAGTATCTGGGGCATGCCAAACAACCTCCCATTTCCTTTTGCTCTCGTCCCACCATTTCTGAGCTAAAACCCCTTGATAGTTCAATGCATAGTTTGATAAGAATGACTGGTAACCCCTTGATAGTTCAATGCATAGTTTGATAAGAATGACTGGTTTGTGGAATAGTATGTCAGAGATACCGTCCCTTGCCTGTCATTCTCAAGAATGAATCCTGCACCAATAATGTTAGAACCGGAATTATCATATTGTACTCCGGTGAAAGTGTTTCCGTTCCATGGACCACTCCTCCAATAGGGTTGATCACCTGCGCAGATGACTAGTTGTGGGAATGCAAAAGAATCTATCCCAATTGAGAACCTTCCAGAAGAAGGGTCTGAAGGGCTAGCCCATGACTGCAACATCTTTCTGACCCCTGAATCTTTGGTGACTGTAAGTTTCATATTGGGCAAGGCAGTGTCAGTTGGGTGCTCGAAACTCTGCCATAAGATTCTCCCGTCATCCCCCAACAAGACAAGGTTGCCTGAGTCGAGAAGTTGAGCAACTGGGAAGTTATGAGCTCTGTCAGAAGCAGAAACATTCGATGACCAAGCGGGCTTGTTTTCACCATTTAGGACCTGCAGATTTACATCCTCCGATATTCTGATCGCCCCATCTGAAGAAGCAGTAATTGGGTTATCCCTGTTGGCTACCCATACAACAACCATCTCGGGTGTTGGAACCATGGTGTACCAAATCCCTGCATAGCGATGTGTGGAGTTCGAGGGCCTAAAGAATCCCAGCTTGAACGCACCATTGCTGGAGACCACAGTTGCAGAGTCTGTGAGCAGCTGTGTAGGTGTTGTTTTGTCTAAAGCTGGCTTCGATGTGGTTTTAGCGGCCGACTATCGTATGAAAATCTCATCAAACTTGTAAACGCAAATTTCGAGGCTAAAATAAATTAGACAAAAAATTCTGTAACAAATTGAATTTTTGTATTAATTTTGTATATGGGTACAATCTCTGAATTTGATACAATAAAATTGATCCTCTGATTCGATCTCCTAATGACTTGAGTACTCCGAGGCTTGATGCTTGATCTCGGTTGATGCAAATCAGCTGAAGAACTCTGAAGATGTTTCTTGGTTCTGATCTACCAGTGACTGGTTGTGATTCCTGAAGCTCTGCAAGTCTTGATCCTTCTCGCTTGGTAGCTGGATGCTCCTTGCTGTCCGAGCTCTGAATTCTGCAAATGCTGAGTGCCCCCCAAATGAAGGGAGAAGGCCTCTATTTATAGGCTCTGCCGGTTAGGGTTGGAGCCGGGTTTTGGGCCTAGGCCCAGTAATAATTTTCTTATTTTTAAATAAAGAAAATAATTACTAATTCCTGCATCATCGATGACGCGTGGCGACTTTTGATTGGCTGCACCTAATTTTGACCGAGCGGGCCAACCAAAGTCAACGTAACACGTGGCACTTTATAGTTGGTCCATTTTTTACACGTGGCATCATTTAATTCGTTATAGATTTTTTTTTTTTTTGGCCTTCTACAGATGCCCCCTCGAGAGTCGGTCGCGCAATCAAATTTTTTTTTTTGAAGCGGCTGAGTCTCGAATACTTAATTGATACAAATGATCAAAGGTTTGACAGGGTCAATTTTTTTTTTTTTTTTTTTAATACTTGCCCAGTATTTTTTTTCAATTGAAATTTTTCTTTCTTTTTTTTTTTTTTTTTTTGGGCCGCATGGCTTCCCCTTTTTTTTTTTTTTTGACCCTTTTTTTTTTTTTTTTTTTTTTTTCTTTTTTTTTGTGGGGGGGCACGTATGGCTTCCCTCCCCCCCCCTTTTTTTTTAAGTGATAATTCTTGAGTTGATAAAATTCTATCAATAATTTTAGATAGAATTTATCTAAAACTCAAGGAGATAAAAATTTATCGATATTCGAATTGCAGTAGGAGTAGGAAGTTTCAATGAACAATCACTATATAAACCCATCATGAGCCTTGATCATCATCTGTCACTGCTCCAGAAACTGTAGAATCATCCAAGAGCTTTGTTTTGAGAGGTTTACCGCCCCGCCCGTGCTGGCTTTTTTTTTTTTTTTTTTTGGCTGTGATTTGAGGAAAACAGAGCCATAACAATGGTGGATGGGAAGGGGAGATAAGGAAGAGTAGAGAGAAAAGTAGAATCTACTTTTCATGCTTCTTTTTTTTTGTGTCTTCTTACTCATTGTCGGAGAGAAGTGCTTATTTTTTTTTTTTTCTGTTGTGATTATTTACCCCTTTTCTTCTTCTGTATATTTTTTGTTCGTTTGCTCTCTTTTTTTTTTTTTTGGTTTTTGCTCTCCATTATTGATCGTTACTTCAAAGGAGGAGAGAGAGGAGAGAGAGAGAGAGAGAGAGAGAGAGAGCATAGGAAGGAAGGTAGAAGAGAGAGAGGCAGCCATGGCCATGGGGGCTTGAGAGAACGGGCAGAACAGAGGAAGAGAGAGAAAGAGGCACTGAAAACCCAGAAAGCCTTTGTCATCGCAAGATTACTGTAATTAGTGTCCAATTACGTAAAAGTGTTAGTTTCAATGAGACTAACACTTTATTGTAATTTACAATTGTATTTTAAGGCCTTCAGGTGTTCGTTCCGATGACAACAACACCTTATTGTAATTTTGCGTACTTTTGTTTACTTTTTTTTTTTTGGTTTTTTTTCCCCTCCTTGCTTCTGCCAGCGGACGTTCGACATTCTGATGCCGCCCCTTTTTTTTTTGATTTTTTTTTTTGGTTAGAGAACTTAAATTTATGTTCTTTTTTTTTTTTTTCAGGAAGCTGTTGAATCAACTTAAGTTCCTTTCTGCTGGCCACGACTCCCCTGATTAGATCGCGAAGTGAGGTCGACTTCTAAGACGAGGAATCGTTTCTCCCCGTAGATTCGATTCTTCGCAGACGACTCCCTCACTTAATCTAATTTGGGTCGACTTTAATTTCTTCCTTCCAGCCACGACTCCCCCGATTAGATCGCGAAGTGAGGTCGACTTTTAAGACGAGGAATCGTTTCTCCCCGTAGATTCGATTCTTCGCAGGCGACTCCCTCACTTAATCTAATTGGGGTCGACTTGAATCTCTTTCTTCCAGCCACGACTCCTCCGATTAGATCGCGAAGTGAGGTCGACTTTTAAGACGAGGAATCGTTTCTCCCCGTAGATTCGATTCTTCGCAGGCGACTCCCTCACTTAATCTAATTGGGGTCGACTTGAATCTCTTTCTTCCAGCCATGGTGCATTTTCTGGATTCGTCATCCGATCCCAAGAAGCCAACTCTTACCATCCTAGACAAAGAAGATGACCCAATTGAAGAAGGCGTGACGCTCCGTGTAGATATGCCAACACCCCTACCGTCCAGACGTTCTTTACTCCATAACTACCTTGCAGATTCATGCTGGAGTGTGGAATCTACCCGTGACATACAAAGATCAGACGGAGTCATCTCGACTTTGAGAGTCTTGAAACTTAGCTCGCCATTATTTGCATCTTCAGTCCCTTCTCAAGGAGCAACACCCTTACTTAGGCATCGTATCATGGACGGAACACTATCCTGGGGCAATTTTTCACCTTGTTTCTCCGACAACTTCTTCATACCGTGCTATTGGGAATGGCTTGAAGACGTTCTCGGTCGCAACAAGGACAAACTTAAGGAATGGAGGCTTCATGACGGACTATATGCATCACTGTTTTCTTATGACATGAGTCTCACCGTCTTCAAAGTATTTTGTGAGCTGTGGTGCCACACTACCAACACCTTTTGCACAGAGAGTGGCGATATGTCAATCTCCTTATGGGATTTGCGGACTATAGGTGGACTTCCAGCTGACGGCGCTTACTACGAAGAAGTCATTCCACCCGCCAGAGAACTCCTTTCTGCAGGACGTGGAGAAAATGATATTCCAGCGACTTGCACATTCCTTTTTTCTGTATTCCACAGACTATGCCAAGATGTTCATGGCCTTATTCAACTTCCTGCTACCGAATGGATACGCTTCTGGTTTCGAGGGCGGCAGATTTACACTCCTCCTCCCAGTCGTGACAACAGAAAGCGAGTTAGAGCTCCATCATGTCCATCTGGTATGATTGCTCCTCGCACAGGGCGAACGAAGAGAGAGAAGGACCCTTTTGTGACGCTCAACATTCCTGAGGCTCTAATCGAAGAGACTTACCTTGCTGCCCTAATTTCCTGTTGGCTGTGCTCATTTGTGCTATCAACTGAAGCAGTGTGCCTTATTCGCCCAACTGTGTTTGTAGCTGCAAGCAAACTAGCTCGCGGGGAATATCTAAACCTCGCAATTCCTGCTTTGGCTAGCATTTATCGGGGATTACATAGAATTTCCACGGCTCGGAGCTTGAATAAGTTGGAAGTAATTTTCCCTATTCACTACGTTTACGGATGGTTAGGGACTTACTTCCCAACTTATTTTGATCATCCCCATCATCGGCATGGCCATCCTAAAATGGTGAGGTTCTCTGGCGAAAAGATGAATCGTACTCCTGACGTACAAGAAGCTCGAGAACTATTGAAATGCAAGGATCCATCCGTCATGTATTCTAACGCTCTTATGAAGGATACATCGATCACCTTGATTGACACCCAAAATTTATCCTCAAGCTGGAAAGCATATTTGATTTGCCTCCGCTCTGGGTTTTTGACTTTGCGACAAGGAAGAACAATTGTGATCGAACCATACTTTCCTTGTAAGTTTGGGCGACAATTTGGCTTCTATCAAGATGTACTCAGTGAGCCACGGATGAATGACAGAGAGGGCACCTTACAGGATGTAGCTCGCTATTGGTTCAACCTTACAGAACATATAACAAGGTCCAGCGTGACAATTCCTGCTCCTCCTGACAAGAAGTCTACACTGGTTACCATTGCATATGCTAATTGGTGGCAATCTTCGCGAGGCGACCTCTTCTCTCAAGGGCTTAAACATCCTAGAAGCGAGATGGTGCAACCACGAAGAGCTCCTAAAGTGAGAATTGCTGATGATGCATCCGCCTTAGTTGTCACATCTGGTAAAGCAAGTGCACATAAGCCAATCATGCAGCAGCGTAATGAACATACCCTATCTCCAGCTGAGCTTAGAAAAGGAGGGGATAGTTCCTCATTAGGAGCAAACACATCTCCTCAGAAAAGTAGAAGTTGTTCGCCTGGTAAAGAGAAGATTGAAGCTTTGAGAGGTTTGGGTGTTAGGTCTTCCATTAGTGGAGCGAAGAATTTGTCAGGCTCGAGAAGCAAACTAGACGTTGCCACCCAACTGCCTAACTCCAAGAACAAGTCTAACAGTGCGACGAGCTCACTGAAATCGGCAAACAAAGCAAAGGGAGAGGTGCATCTTGTTATCCTGCCCCCTTTTCCTTCCTTTTTTTTTTTTTTTAAATACCTAACCCTCCTTTTAATGTAGGGATATACTGCCGAAATCGGAGATAGACTTAAGGCCGTATTTGGTGACAAAGACAGTGAAGCCACCTTGACTGTGCCTGCTGCCAAGTCGATTGAGGACGGTTCTATTAACATAATGCCCTCGCCAGTGAAACAAACAGAGCGCTGTGAATCACCTGCTCCTTCTGTTGCAACCTACTTTCCTGGGAGAATTGCTTCTGGCGTGTTTAATGATTTGGCCTTGAGTGTGAAGCAACGTTTTCAGCAACAGTTGAAAAAGTTCATCCCAAAGACAGAGAGTGACCTGGGAAATATCCGCCAGGAAGCTGAGCAAATATATGAAACGTTATCATCCTTTCAGGCAGATTATTTGGGGCTGAAGAATAATGTCGAGGCATACTTGAACGAAGTCGGACAGTATCTGAAATTGAAAGCTCAATTAGAAGATCGGACTCCTACCAAAGATGTGCTAGGTAAGCGGGCAGCCTTATTAGACAAACTTGGGGAGGCACGAGCTTCAGTGGAAAAGGTCGGTGTGCAGTTTGATGAGACAACTACTGCTATCGCCCAAGTTCACAAGCGAAGGAAGCTACTCGAAGCAGATCTTGAGCGAGCAAAGGCGGATGAGCTGGAACTGCAAGACAAATTAGTAGAGACTGAAACTTCATTAAAGAAAGCCAAAGGTAGTGTGTCTCTTCTTGAACAAGAGGTTGCTGATTTAGATGCTGCCCCCCTAGTTACCGCAGAAGAAACGGCTCAAGTTGAAGCAGCAAGGAAACGTGCCCAAGAGCTTTTAGGCATATTGGATGCCTAGACCATGTCCGATGGATTTGTTCTAGAATTTTTTGGAACTTTGCAACTTGCTAGTTCTTTTTTTTTTTTTTTTTGAACTTAGTATGGTTTTATTGTAATTGGTTTTGATATATTGCGATAAGATGAATCTTTCGATTCGAGTTTACGCAATCATATGTAACTGTACCCAATGAACAAAACCCATACACTAACACTATGACGGCTGTACTTAAGAAATATATCAAAGTTGCCTACGTACCTAGAGGGAATGTAATACCCTAAAGGATCAAGCCATACGTAGTTCAAGAACATAACATTTTTTATTTGTTTTGTTTTGCCGTTCACAGTTTAGACTCTTGCGGGCCAGGAGTAATACAAATGAAATTTAACTTGAAAGTACGAGCAGTTTAGGCTCTTACTTAGGAGCTTTACAACATTAATTCTATTTCAAGGGTAATAACGCTTCAAGAACTTGCCATTTATGGGTCCTACGCGCACTCCATCAGCACCAACTATCTTGTATGCTCCATTTGTGTAGACTTCTCTGACTACATAAGGACCATCCCATTTGGAGGTGAATTTGCTTCCAGACTTGTGAGAAACGATGATCGGTCTTCTTACTGCCAGGACCTGGTCTCCCACTTGGAACGAGCGTGGCCGAACCTTTTTGTTGAACGCTCTTGATAAACGGGCTTGATAGCATTCCAGCTTTTGTTGCGCCTGAAGTCTTCTCTCATCAAGGGCCTCCAACTCAGCTAAGCGAAGCCTGTGATTTTCGTCTTCCGTCAAACCTTCCTGTATGGCGATGCGGAGTGATGGGATTTGAAGCTCCAACGGTAGAACGGCCTCAACTCCATACACCAAAGCGAATGGGGTCGATTGTGTTGGCGTCTTGTACGTTGTTCGATATGCCCAAAGAGCTTCCCCTAATCTCTCATGCCAATCCCGTTTAGACTTTGCGACAACCTTTTTGAGTAGGTTGCAAAGCGTTTTGTTAAAGGCTTCTGCCAGGCCATTTGCAGGGGCATTGTACATGGAAGACTTATGCTGGGAGAACTTAAACTTCTCGCACAGACTTGTCATCAGGCTGTTGAAGAAAGGCTTACCATTATCGGTGATAATGTACCTCGGCACACCATACCGATAGATGATGTGTGTCCTTATGAAGTCAACCACATTTTCTTTTTTGACCTCTCTTAGTGGAATCGCTTCCGCCCATTTAGAGAAGTAATCAGTGGCAGCTAGGATATAGGAGTGACCAGCAGACGATTTAGGCGTGATTGGTCCAACGACATCGAGCCCCCATGCCTCAAATGGCCAAGATGCAACTGTTGGGTGGAGAGGTTCGGGAGGTTGATGTATGAAGTTAGCATGGAACTGGCAAGCATCGCACCTCTTTGCATAATTTATGCAATCTTGCACCATAGTGGGCCAGTAGTAGCCCATCCTTTTAATGCGATCATGTAACCTAGGCCCTGATTGGTGTGCTCCACACACACCTGAATGAGCTTCAGTCATTGCTTGCTTTGCTTCTTCCACGTCCAAGCATCGTAACCAAAGACCAAGAGGAGAGCGTCGATAGAGCGTCCCGTTGTAGTAAAGGAAGCTTGAAGCCCTCCGCTGTATTTCTGTCTTATGCCTTGGGTCACTAGGCAGTTTTCCATGCTCTAAGTACTCAATTATAGGTTGACGCCAGTCTTCTGCATCTGTTTCAAGAACACATATCATGTTGACGTCTTCCTCTGAATTTTCATCATCTGGTGGAACAGCCCAGCAACTACATACTGGAATAGTCATTCCTTCTTCTGCCCCCAGTGCCAGAGTGGCTGCGAGGCTTGCTAGTGCGTCAGCCATCTTGTTGGCACTCCTTGGCACGTGCTCTAACTTGATCATGTCCAACTTATTTAGCAGGCGTAATGCTTGCCTGTGATACGGGACAAGGTCCTCTTTCTTGACCTCGTATTCGTCAAGTAGTTGATTAATGACCAACTGCGAGTCACCATATATGTTGAGATCGGTGATTCCCATCTCAATAACCATTTCAAGGCCCAAGTTAAGCGCTTGGTATTCCGCCACATTGTTAGAGCACAAATGAGTAAGCACAAATGAATACGGAAGAATGTGCTTTTCGGGGGAGATGAAAACCACTCCTGCACCAGCGCCATCACGTCTAGCTGCACCATCGAAATACATTTCCCAGGGAGGGAGGATATCGATGTAGAACACGCCTTCTCCCGGCAAATCGTCATTCAGCTCCCAATGATCAGGAATGGGATGATCTGCCAAGAAATCTGCCAACGCTTGCCCCTTAACCGCTCTTTGGGGTACATAGACAAGGTCATACTGTTTTAAGATGACCGCCCATTTTGCCAGTCGCCCATTTAAGATTGGCCTAGATAAGATGTACTTGATGGGATCAGTTTTGGAGATCACTTGCACTGTATAGGCCTGCATGTAATGCTTTAATTTCTGGATGGCAAAGATGAGTGACAAGCATATCTTTTCAATAGGGGAGTACTTCAACTCAGCGCCGACCAACGTACGACTTAAGTAGTACAGAGCAACTTCTTTCCCTTCCTCGTTTTCCTGTACGCATAATGCTCCTAGGGATTTTTCCTGAGCTGCAATGTATAGTCGAAGAGGCTTGTCAGGAATGGGTGCCCCAAATACCGGAGGATGGGACAAATATTCTTTTATTTTCTTGAAAGCTGCTCGGCATGAGTTGTCCCATTCAAACGGTGCTCCCTTTTTCATGAGGTGGCTGAAGGGGTGACAACGTCCTGCAAGATTTGAGATGAATCTTCGGATGTATGCCAAGCGACCTTGAAGTCCGCGAAGCTCTCTAAGATTCTTCGGCTCTGGCATCTCTTGAATTGCCTTGATCTTCGATTGGTCGATCTCGATTCCTCGATGGTGAACGATGAAGCCTAAGAATTTTCCGGATGAGACACCGAACGCGCACTTGAGAGGGTTCATCTTCAATTGACATCTCCGTAATCGTTCAAAGATCAAACGAAGATCTTGTATGTGGTCCTCCCTCTTTTTGGACTTGACTACCAAATCATCGACGTAGCATTCAGCTTTTTTGTGAAGCATATCGTCAAAAATCGTTTGCATTGCCCTTTGGTAGGTTGCTCCTGCATTCTTAAGTCCGAAGGGCATTACCTTATAACAAAAAATTCCCTTAGGTGTGCGGAAAGCTGTGGCCTCTTGATCCTCTGGAGCCATCAGAATCTGATTGTATCCTGCAGTACAATCCATGAATGACAACGCTTCATGCCCTGTAGTTGAGTCGATCATGAGTTCTGTGACAGGTAGCGGGAAATCATCTTTTGGACAAGCGTCGTTGAGATCCCGGAAGTCCACACAAATACGAAGTTGTCCATTCTTCTTTCTGACAGGCACGATGTTTGCGATCCATGTTGGATATTTGACCTCGCGAATGAATCCCGCCTCTATGAGTTTGTTGACCTCCTTTTCAATTTTCGGTACCAACTCTGGGCGAAAACGTCGTTGAGGTTGTTTCTTAGGCGAAATACCCCTTTTGATAGATAATCGATGAACTGCAACCTTCGGGTCCAACCCGGGCATTTCTTTATAGCTCCAGGCAAATACGTCCTTGTACTCTGTCAGGAGTTCCAAGTACTGCTTTTCTTCTTCTAGTGTAAGTGATGAGCTTACGTAGATAGGGCAAGGCTCTTCATTGGTTCCAAGATTCAGCTCTTTCAGATCATCAACTGTAGCCTGGCCCCCATCTTCGAAAGTCTTAGGAGTCTCTGCCAACTCTATCTCGGAGTCTGAGTCATCACATTCGTGGATCGTGATATGATTGGAAGAAATAGCTTCTTCTTTCTCCGCTTCCTTGTTAGAGCTAGAGTTTTTTCGTTGACCTGTGAAAACCACAGTACGCCTCTTTACTCTTAATGAACCATCTGTCTCAACATCCAGACTAGAGAAACGTTTCATACGAGAAGGGATTGAGCTTTGAACTTCATTTATCACTCCCAAGAGGCTAAATGCAGAGCTTTTCTCATGCTGAAGTTGTGAGTTTGAGGACTTTTCTCCAGCTCCTAGTCTGGCAAAAACCGAAGGCTTTGGCCGGGGATCATCTTTTATTCTGTTGAAAACAGAGCATCTATGATCTTTTCCTTTCCCTATACGGGCGAATACTGACGGACGTTTTTTAGAAGTAGATGATTGTAGCCTATCAAACACGGAGGCTTTGGGTTGGGTGAAGCATTTTCATCTTCACTCACGTCTACTTCTTCAGCTGAGATGTGTTGAATCACCAACTTTTTGTCCTTTCGTCGCCCAGAGATTTTGACTGGCTGCGGTGGTGTGAAACCCAGTCCAACTTTAGAGACGGCTATTGAACCTCCCTGTTCTTGAATCTTCCTCTGAGTTTCAGTAAGGCCATGAGGCTTGGCTTCGATTACCTTTCCTAAAGCAGTGGGATTTTGAAAGTCGTAACCAGCTCTCTCCATAAGCTTGTACGCATTAGGATCAAATCCTTTCCTAGTCCGTGCGCTTGGCAAGTCATCGCCTTCTTTAGAAGAAACGACAAACCCGGAAAGAGGGGGCCTACTCACCTTAGCCTGCCACATTTTAAGCGTTGGAACTGTCGCACTTCCTTTCAAGGTGATTATGCTAGCTCCATTGTCCTTTTTGGTAACTTCGGTCTCGACGCTTCTGCTTGTACACTCGCTAAAGGGCGATTCGCCCTCCTTACGGCGAGACCTAGGTATGTACCTTAAGACTGGTGGCACTGATCCTGTTGAAACAGCAGCCTGTTTAGCGACTTGCTCAACACAAGAGGTGGTGCTACCTTGCTTGCTTGCTTCTTTCTCGAGTTGCTGCTTAGGAGCATCAACTTTTGCTGCTTGAGGGATCTTCTTTGCGACACCTTTGCTTGTGGAAGAAATGGTTGACGGCATGGTTTCTTTAGGCGCAACACCTTCTTCAAAGAACCTTGCGTCTGCGAAATGGGACTCAGCCTTAGTGAATGGTTTGACATCTCCATTTATTTTCTTCTCTCCATCACGGTAGTACTTAAGGCATTGATGTAGAGTGGAAGCCACTACCCCATGCTCGTGGAGCCATGGTCGTCCGAGTAAGAACCTGTAGGAAGTCCTAGCGTCGATTACATGGAAGATGGAGGACGTCGTCAAATCTCCCATTATCAGTTCAACGCGAATCATGCCGATTGCACGTTGGCCCTCAAGGTTAAAGCCTTGAATCATCGTTCGGCTCTTAGACAGTTCTTCCACTGTGATGCCTAAGTCGTTCATTGTAGACTTCGGCATGATGTTGACGGCTGACCCTCCATCCACAAGAATGCGTCTGACTTTCTGCTCCCTAATGTAACCAGTCACAAACAAAGGACGATTATGGGGCTTGGATCCCAACAACAAATCGTCGTCAGTGAAAGTGACTGCAGTGTTGCAATAGGCACACTGAACAGGGCCTTCTGTTGATGCTCCCACATCCTTGATTTTATCAGCATAAGTTCTGGGTGTTGTAAGGCAGCAACAACATGTTGGCGCATCTCGTCAGGCAAACAAAAGATTTGCCCCCAGCCCATGCGAGCTGGCAAAGCCTCCAAGACAGTTAAAGTCTTATCAGCTACTCTAGGAGACCCCTCTTGTCCGTCACTTCCTTCGTCTTCCTCTTCTTCGAGCTCAGAACATGAAGTCATGTTGACTGTAACTTTCTCAAAGAAGTCTGTTGGGAAAAACTCTTCGAGTGTGACAGGGACAAGTGGCTCCTGCTCAAGGAGGTCGGTAGGAAAAATTTCGTACCTTTTGACGTTCTTGGTCTTCTTCTCTCCTTTTGAATGACGAGGGCTTTTCTTTCTTCCTTGTCTCTTCCTGCGGCGGAGAAGCGGTGATTGCACTTGGCTTTGCTTCCATGGCCTCCGGCGAGTGACAAGAGTCCATCCCTCTTCATCAACATCAGTTTTATCAGAGACATCCATAATAGGCTCAGTCTCTGGCGCGAGCCCTTTGGAACCAATTGGAATCACCACAGGCTCCAGACTTCCAAATTGAATTGTAATTAATTTCACTCCAAGGGAGGAAATCAATTCGGTATTTAGTTTACCACGAGGTGGAGTATGCTTTGGCCTCCAGGGCGATGAGGAATACTCCAACTGAGTGGAGATATGATTTGTCTCCACAGTGTCGTCCAAATCTAATATTATCTTCCCATCTCTGGCAAGTTGCATAATACGCTCCTTGAGCGTAACGCATTTCTCGAGAGGGTGACTGACCACCCTGTGATACCGACAGTATTTTGGGTCGGTAACCCTTCCAGCTTCTTCGGGCCGTTTCGGTTCTGGAAGTTGAATAACCCCATTTTCAAGGAGATCATCCAGCATTCCTGACAAGTCTGAGTCAGGGAATGGATATTTCTTCTCCTGCAGTTCTTTTAATGTAGGACGCTTCTTTCCAGAATCCTTGGAGAATCCACCCTTCTTATTTTCATACTTGGGCTTCCCGGAGATTCGAACCGGCTCCCTAGTTGAAGCAGCCATGGATTCTTTGTTTGAGGACTTTGTGGACTTAGGATTTTTCTTGAATTCACCCTTGTCCTTTCTAGCGTCAGATGAGGAAGAAGACTTGCCACGGCGACTTACGATCGTTATCTCCATATCATGAGCTTTTGTTGCCAATTCCTGGAAGGTCCTTGGCTTACTCATCTGCAGGACGTATAGTAAATCCCACTCCATACCTTGAGCACACATTTCAACGGCTGAAGCTTCTGATAGACGATCCTTACACTCAAGACTTAGGGATCTCCAGTGATTAATGTAATCAAGAACCGGTTCGTCCTTCCATTGTCTAGTGCTTGTTAACTCTGTCATGCTAACAACACGTTGAGTGCTGTAGAACTGATTCAGGAACTCCTGCTCCATTTGTTCCCAGCTGTTAATAGACTCTGGCTCCAAGTCTGTGTACCAGTCGAATGCAATCCCTTTTAGAGTACGAACAAACTGTTTCACTAGTCGGTCCCCCTCTGTGCCAGCATTACTGCACGTCTCAATGAAGTGGGCAATATGCTGTTTGGGGTTGCCCTTGCCGTCGAACTGGTTGAACTTGGGAGGCTGATAGCCATGCGGCATACGAAGAGCATCAATCCTCTTCGTATAAGGCTTTGTATATAAGTGGGTCTTGTGAGATCCTCCTCCCAACTGAGCCTTGACCGCATTTGCTATTAAGCTTTGAATCTGCTCAACAGACATCGAGCCTAAAGAACGGTCTTTTCTTGCCTTGCGCTCATCATCCGATTCTTCACTGTGGCCGGACTCTTTATCAGAGTCTTCAGCGCCTGAGCCTTTGTTGGAAGCTTCAGAGGACTTCTTTTCCAGTTTCTTCATCAGCTCAGCAATCTGATCGTTCTGGCGTTTGATTTGAGCATCCTTTTCTGCACTCTCTTTAGAGAGCCTATCCAACTTAGCCTTCATACTTGCCAGTTGTTCTTCGAAGTTAGTAGCCCCTGTCACCATAACTGGCATGATGACAGTGTCAGATGATTCAGCTTCAGCATGCGAGGAAGGTGATCCCTTTGATGATGCTAAAGAGAAATCGTCGCTTGAGTAACCATCATCTTCAAAATTGAAGGGTTGAAAAGCAGGGTTTGTGTGGGTTTGGAGTTCATCCATCCCACGTGGAATTGTTTGTGGCATGATGAAGCCAGCAATAGATTTTTGCTTCAGAGCATTCGAAACGATTTGATTGACTCCATCAGATACCTTGGAGCCGAGGTTTTGAATCTTGTGTGACTGTGATATTGCAGCCACAACTGATTGTTCTCCAGTAGCTTTTGTCATACTTCTCGTCATGACACCACCAGATGCAGCACTAGCAGTTGTTGATCCTTGCGATGCGGATCGAACAGTTTTCCTTGAAGATTGAGTGATAGCGTTCTTAGGGGCCATGTTATCTTCGAGGAAGTGCAGAGTTGGTATTTTGGAGAAAGAGATGAGAGGCAGAGAGGTCCCACCGGGCGTGCCAAATTTGTAAACGCAAATTTCGAGGCTAAAATAAATTAGACAAGAAATTCTACAACAAATTGAATTTTTGTATTGATTTTGTATATGGGTACAATCTCTGAATTTGATACAATAAAATTGATCCTCTGATTCGATCTCCTAATGACTTGAGTACTCCGAGGGCTTGATGCTTGATCTCGGTTGATGCAAATCAGCTGAAAAACTCTGAAGATGTTTCTTGGTTCTGATCTACCAGTGACTGGTTGTGATTCCTGAAGCTCTGCAAGTCTTGATCCTTCTCGCTTGGTAGCTGGATGCTCCTTGCTGTCCGAGCTCTGAATTCTGCAAATGCTGAGTGCCTCCAAATGAAGGGAGAAGGCCTCTATTTATAGGCTCTGCCGGTTAGGGTTGGAGCTGGGTTTTGGGCCTAGGCCCAGTAATAATTTTCTTATTTTTAAATAAAGAAAATAATTACTAATTCTTGCATCATCGATGACGCGTGGCGACTTTTGATTGGCTGCACCTAATTTTGACCGAGCGGGCCAACCAAAGTCAACGTAACACGTGGCACTTTATGGTTGGTCCATTTTTTACACGTGGCATCATTTAATTCGTTATAGATTTTTTTTTTTTTTTTGGCCTTCTGCAAAACTATTCCTGATGCTTTTGTTATCGAATGAGTTTGTTTATTTTTCGTCAAGATTTTTCGTCCAGGCTGTGATGATGTTTATGATGAGGACAAGAGGAATCTTGTTGGCTCTCTCTTTCAAATGTGTGGTACATATAAACCAATGTTGGTCGCAGAAGTGGCCAAAAAAAGGGCCCCATGCAGATGCATGTGACTTGAAATTTGGAATTTTTGGATCACTTGTTTCAGTAAGCGTTTAAACTGAAAGTTGTGGCCGAAGAAGAAGACGTCAGCCTCGGGCGGTACAATCTGACATACACAAATCATATCTGGTGGCTTCATGCGATTATTTTTCTGACTTTGCCCCACTTTTTACCGGGAAGTTGCGTGGTACCTTTTTGAAGAACTGAAATCAAGTGCAACAAGCGCATGAGGGCTTTTTTTTTAAATTTTTTTTTTATAGTGATGAGTTAATTTTTTGACTTATTAATGAAAATTTATATCTATTATATCAATTTGTAATTTAATTTTTTGATTTATAATTCTCTCTCTCACCATTACAAGGCTCACTATTTTGGCATATTAAATAAAATAATATTTATAGACCAACTCTAAAACACATAATCCTCTTTTTAATATAAAAAAGGAAAAATCAATTAAAATTTTAAAAAACAAAAAAGCAAGGAAGAAAGTCCGATCCATGGCCCGGCTCGGGCTCGTGAGCTGCACGGAGCAAGTACAAGAGACACGAGCAGCTCGACGCAACTCCCAAGGCGAGGGAGCCTGCAGCTGCAAGTGCTCTAAGTGCTCATCCATCTAGTATAAACTCAACAAAACTGACCCAAAAAAGTTGACCTGAAATCCTAAACCTGAATCGAATGATCTAAACCTATATCAGACCCTACATCCGAAACAAGCTCATTTGAAAGTAGATTCGAAATCGAAATGGATCCAACCTGGGATGAAACAAAGTGTTTCTTTTTTGCATGACAAGTTCATTAGACCAAATACTAAATTGAACTGAATCAAAAAGCAACTGATCCACATGGACCAAACCAAAACATCATTTGAATGAAACATGATTTGACTACAACTTGACCTGACCCGTGTCCAAACTGTACGAACTATGTGCCAAGTATAATTTGGCACAAAGTATGAGGGTGATATACTATCTAATCTTGATTTTGGTCAATGATGCTTTATTGTGGATTTGTATCACCCGTAAAAATGCTTAGTTTACAGCATGACAATGTAATGAATATATAGATACAAGTTGAACTTCTATTGATGACAAAAACTATCATCTAAAAATCTTCTAAAAATGATCTTTCTGTTGTAGTTTCCTTTTGTTTTTTTGAGTTTTATTGTACTAAATGTAAACAACATTTTAGTTAAGGAAACATATATCCTGATTGTATTAGCTAGAAAGTGGATGAAGTTAACTAGTTGTATTGTCCGCTGTCAAAAAAACACCACCACCACCGCCTCCCAATGTAGCTCCTGCTTTCTCGGAGTCTGTAGAGATCCAGATATAGGCAGCCTTACTTCTTCTGGAGAACAAATATTGCATTTATTTTGAGCCACATTGATAATGCCATTGTAGAGAACAACCCTTAGAATAATTTTCTCCGAAAACTTGTGCTTCCATGAACCACTCAAAATGGCCAATATTCTCATAAGAAATGCTCCTCATTTTCCATGACGAAGTGTCATGTCAAACCTGCAGCTGACATGACAGGTAGGTGGTCTAGAGTTTCTAACTGAGATTGACACAGGCTGCAATGCATGGGGTATGTGCATGATCCAATGTGCATTTCCTATATGCGGTTAACTTGCTCAATAGTGCCTAGGATTCATGTGTTAAGTTTATTGAAGATATCAATGGACAAAATTGTGCTAAATTGATATAGAAAAATGAATGGATGGAGTCATTTAAATTTTGTAGTACTCTAATATACCTTATAAACCTATTTTCATCAAATTATACAATTTCAATGGATTGAAATCATACCTAAAAGAGAAGAGTTTGCATGTGCAATTCAGCATGCGGAGGCTCTAGCATATGGCCCCCTTTTTGGGTGAGATGAAGGCAGGCTGAATGCATTAATAAAACGATAGAGAATCCATGAGTACAAAAATGGACACTTGGCTCAGAGTATAGGGCATATCCCGAGCCAGACCTGCTCAACACTGTTGGGTTTTGTGGCTCAAAATCCAAAAATCGGCACGATGGGATCGTGCTAGACGACACGGACGTATCAGGCCAAAGAAGCGAGATGACAAAAAAAGGCAGAGAAGTGGCACGGGTGTGCCGTGCCATGTGCGAACGTGCCACATAGCACGGCCGTGCCGCGCCCAGTTCGGGCGCGGGCTTTCTGGCGGCTAGGGTTTGCTTTGGCGTACAGTCTTATTGGCGGCTAGGGTTCTCTTCTAGGGATAAAACTTTAGACTTCTAGACTCTATACAAAGAGGCCTACTTAGGATCTAAAATCATCCCTGAATTCCTAAACACATTAAGAGGTAGAGAGATTTTGAGAGAGATTACAAGAGAGATGGTAATTCTGCTATTGGATCGAATCACTATTGTGATTGTGATCATTTTGAACTCTCCCTGCTCATATAGTGGATTGATTGTGCTCGTCGCTGTCCGTGGTTTTTTCCTACATTGGGTTTCCACATAAATCTTGTGTGTCATTGCTTTGTTCTTGTTGTCGTTCTTTAAGTTTCTGAATATCTATTTCAACCTATTACTTCTGCTATTATTTTGCTCTAATTCCTAATAAGTGGTATCAGAACTTTGGTTTAGGATGTCTTCAATTATGAAGGTTGATATTCAGAAATTTGATGGGGAGATTAGTTTTAATCTCTGGAAGGTGCAGATGAGAGCAGTTCTCATTCAGCATGGGTTATTGAAGGTTCTACAAGGACCTCATGTGAAACACGAGAAGACGACTGATGAACAATGGGCAGTAGACCAAAAGAAGAGGCGTGGATCATTGACAGACGAGGAATGGGAGGAAATGGAGTTGAAGGCAGTCTCAGCTATACAGTTGTGCTTGGCACCACATGTCTTGCGAGAGGTGCTTGATAAGACAACTGCGGTGGATCTTTGGGTTCGACTGGAGGAACTCTACATGACGAAGAGTCTCGCCAACAAGATCCGTTTGAAGAAAAGGTTGTATACCTTTCGTATGGCTGAAGGTACCCCTGTTCAAAAACACTTGAATAAGTTTAGCTCTATTATTGTTGATTTGGAGAGTCTGAATGTAAAGATTGAGGATGAGGATAAAGCTATTCTGCTTATTGTGTCTTTACCCCCCTCCTATAAACACTTTAAGAAGATTATGCTATATAGGAATTCTAATACTATATCGTTTGAGGATATTAAGTCAAACCTATTGTCTAATGAGAAGTTTAATCTTGACATTCATGCTAATTCTGCTGAGGAATTAGTAGTAAAGGGTAAAACAACTGAAAAGGAAAACAGTAATAGGGGTAAGAACCGTTCTAAGTTTAGAAATCCTCACGCTGGTAAGACTTGTAATTACTGTGGTAAATTGGATCATATTGTTGCTAACTATTGGCAATTGCAAAAGAAGAGGGAGAAAGAAGAAGATACTTCTCATGTGCCTTCTGAAACTTCGTTTGCTGAATCTGATTCTAATTGTGACGCTTTGTTTGCTACCTCTACTGAAAGGGGAAGCGATTTTGATTGGATTCTTGATTCTGGGTGTACCTATCATATGTATCCTCACAAGGATTTGGTTTCAACATATGATCCAGTTGACTCAACTATTGTTCACATGAGTAATAATGCCCAATGTTATGTAACTGGAATCGGTACTATTAAAATTAAGACCCATGATAGTATTATCAGGACTTTATTAAATGTTCATCACGTTCCTGACTTGAAGCGTAACCTCATCTCTTTAGGTACCCTTGAATCCAAGGGGTGCAAATATTCAGCTGAAGGTAGAGTTCTGAAGGTCTCGAAGGGTAGTCAGAATCCACTGAAGGGTTTGAGGCATGGAAGCCTCTATGTCTTGCAGGCACCTACTACGACAGGTTATATAAAGAAAGGTTCATATAAGTCATCTCCCAGAGCTAAGTTCAAGTATTGCTTGGACTTAGTTGGCATTCACAATATTTGAACGCCCTTCGTGGCATTACCTCTTGGGGGGCGTCACCCTTCGGGGTGCGATGACGGTGTTAGAGAGATTGGTGATTGGAGATTTCGGTCCAAGGTGGAGATTGTTGGGTTTCGTGGCCCAAAATCCAAGAATCGGTATGGTGGGACCGTGCTAGATGACACGGACGTGTCAGGCCGAAGAAGCGAGACCATAAAAGAAGGCAGAGAAATGCCACGGGTGTGCCGTGTCATGTGGCACGGTCGTGCCACCCTGGTATGGGGTGACCGTGCCACACAACACGGCCGTGCCGCACCCTGTTCGAGTGCGGGCTTTCTGACGGCTAGGGTTTGCTTTGGCCTACAGTCTTCTTGGCGGCTAGAGTTCTCTTCTAGGGGTAAAACCCTGGACTTCTAAACCCTATATAAAGAGGCCTTGTGTAGGATCTAAAATCATTCCTAAATCCCTAAACACATTGAGAGGTAGAGAGATTTTGAAAGAGATTGTAATTCTACTATTGGATCGAATCATTGTTGTGGTTGTGATCGTTTTGTACTCTTCCTGCCCATATAGTGGATTGATTGCGCTCGTTGCTATCCGTGGTTTTTTCCCATATTGGGTTTCCACGTAAATCTTGTGTATCATTGCTTTGTTCTTGTTATCGTTCTTTAAGTTTCTGAATATCTATTTTATCCTATTACTTTTGCTATTAGTTTTCTCTAATTCCTAACAAACACCATTGGGAATAACCTTGTGCGATTATGGGGTAGCTATAAATTTCAAAAATTAAATACAAAAAGTATGTTTTATCAGCAACTACCAATCACATAAGATTATGGGATGGTGCTGAAGTTTGGGTAGAATTCTAGTCTTGCTTATCCTCAGTACCCCCAGTAAATGCAAGGGCAGTGGGTGAGTTTGAGTTTGGATTCTAGAAGAGCAAAATGTTTGGATGACGAGGCAATGATGTGTACATTTGTAGTCTGGTCATTAGAAGCAACATAGAAGACTTTTAGTTCACCAATATTGACCATCTATCTAATAAAACTATAGTCGATTTTAACATGATGGGAGCAATGAGGAAAACATGGTTCGATGTCATGTACTTGGCATTTAAATTATCTGTAAATAAGATATGTTTAGATGTTGAACAACATGCAGCTCCCATAATAATTGTTAAACCTAGGCATGAGCAGCAATACCCCTGCATTTAGCTTCAGTACTAGGCTTTACCAACATGGTCTTCTTGTGTGATGCCTAACTAATCACACTACCCCCCAACTATAGTAACCCATGAGTTGAATGTATAATGCCTCTTGTTCATCTTCTAGCTTGTATCAGAAAGAGCAATCATAATAAAGTCAGTGCAGGGAGTGATATGAAGACCATACATAAAATGCGCCTATGAAGCTTGGTCCGGGCAAAAGTTAAATAAAGGAAAAACTTTAATATTCTGCTCCCGCAATGCCTCAATTGAACGAGTGAGGACTTGGGGGACATTATTAGTATGAAGAGAGCTTCCGATTCATTAATTATTTAGGTCACAAGCTTATCTCAAAGGGAAGAGGCAATGGTCTGTTTGCGGATGTGTGTAGGAAGGTGGCGGATAGATTGTGTGGATGGTGCACTAAGGCTCTATAATAGGCTGGACAGGTGACCTTAATTAGGTCCGTGCTGCAATCCATTCCTGTTTACTCTATAAGCAGTGACCTAGCTCTAGCCCAAGGATATGCTAAACTGGATTTTATGGTTCACAAGTTTTAGTGGGGGGTAGGACATGACAAGACACATTACCTTGCCCTTACTACATGGGATAATCTTTGTAAGCCTAAGCACCTAGGAGGGTTAAGCTTTAAAAAGTTTGGGAATATTAACTGCACTTTGGTCGCTAAATTGGGGTGGTTTGTTTTAATTAAACATAGTCTCTGGGCATCAGTTCTTATTAACAAGTATGGTTATAGAGCCCGGTAGCTCGATGGTGAGATTGGTTCTGGATCATCTCCCATGTAGAGGGTTATAGTACGATGCAGCCAGGTTTTGCGAAGGGGGTTGTTCTTAAGGGTGGGGAATGGAGAATCCATGGATGCTTGGAACGACCCTTGGGTACCATGGTGCAAAAATTTCAAACCTAAACCAAGAGACAACATGGAAGAGGTGTCACATAAAGTTCAGGATCTCATCTTGGGGTTCTACAGAATGGGATGTTCCAAAGGTTACAGACTATTTCTTGGATATATCTTGAAAACCTTTGCCCCAATATCCTCGAAGGGATAATCTCATGTAGGTAAAAGAGACCATAGGTTTTTCTCGGCTGAATCGGCTTATTATGATTCTCAGGATGATACATGGGGGACTAAGACGGATCCTTTGTGTAAGAAGATTTGAAAGGCCAAGGTCAGTACAAGATTAAGGATGCTGTTATGGAGGGTCTACATGGACTAGTGACCTACAAAAGAGAGAATTGCTCGGGTTTTGGGGTTAGATGATGGCATCTGTACGCCCTGTCTTGGTGCCTGAGAAACATCTTTTCATATCTTCGCAGAATGTGACGTCTTGAATGCAATGTGGTTTAAGTCGTACTGGGGGCTTTGCATGGGAGAACTCGGTGCATGAGATATTAAAGACTGGATGAAGGTGGCCTAGGGAGACAATAGGCTTAGTGCTTTAATAGGAGATAGGGTGGATGAGTTTGGAGTGTATGCAGCATGTATGATGGATGGGGTGTGGGTGACATGTAATAGGTGTAAGGTGAGGGGTACACGGGTGAAAGTAGAAATACCGACCACATGTGTCTCGGCAGCAGCGCATTACAATTCAAGCTATGGCTAAGGGTGGAGGGAAGAACGAAAGGGGAGTTGCGGGGGTTGAGTGGAGCCTTGCTCCAGTAGAGCAATACAAAATAAATGTGGATGCGGCAATTTCCGGGGGTAGAGCGACAGTGGCGTGGGTGGAGAGGGACTCGAATGGAACATTGACAGGGGAAGGAGCGAGGACAATCGGGTGCTCGTTGGTGCCAATGGCATAAGCATTACTTGTCTGGGAGGGGGTGAAGGAAGCAAAGAAAAGGGGTAGATGTTATACATAGGTAGAGGGAGACAACCAAATGGTGATGAGGGCACTTGGTGGTAGCATGTCTGCTACATATGAGACAACGGTGGTGGTGGCTAATACGAAGGAGTTGGGAAAAAGCTCCAGGGTGGGGGGGTGGTGCTTAAATGGATTCAAAGACAAGCAAATGGGGCGGTTCATAAGGTTGCAAGACAAATGCTCTTTGCAAGTGATGCTTCACGCTCAAGGAAATATCGGGCTCGTTACTAGCGGTGGCTTAGGGGGTTTCTCCATAGTCTAATGTTTTCCAGATGAATGTTTTGTTTTGCCCAGCAAAAAAAAAGGTAATGCATATAGTCGAATTCTAATTGCATAGATAAGTAATTAAGTAAATCAAAAACCTCATAAATAAAGTTTTCCTATAAATATCGAATTAATTGTCATAAAAAAAATTGTTCTCTTTGGCAATAAAAAATATTCACATTACTTTTTGCCATGCTTATTGTTCCAAAATAATTATACTTGAGAGTTGAGACATGCATCAATCCCCCAAACCAAAAAAAAAAAAGGAAGAAGGGATTTTTTTGGGGGAAAATGTAAGTGTAATATATTTTGTTTTGTACCTTTGGATCTCTTTATTGGTGTCATCACTGGAGTGAGAAAAACTATGATAAAAACTTGAAAACACTTGCTTTGATCAATTTTCTTTTCTTCTATTATTAAACTTTTAGGGATTTATGCTTAATTTGTTTCAATTTAAGTTTTTTGATAATGTCATAAATTGTTGTTTTGTTGTGCTATCTAGAATTATAGGTCATATGCCAATGAAAGTTTTTCAAAGAAAGAACTTTTGCATGTAGGAAAAAGAGAAAAAGTTGATCAAGTGTGATAATTGGTGATGTCAGCTACAAGTTAAACAACAAGAAGAAAGGAGTTTAGTTAAATATAAATCTGAAAATCCTGTACTATTTATTATTTAATCATTAATTTCTTAGTTAATTTGTTTTTCCTATTTTTGATTGTTTTCCTTTACTTTGTTCATATGTGAGATATAAGATTTTTTGTTATATCCTCATTTTTTTAAAAAAATTAGAAGGATAAATGGTTTGTTTTGAAAAAGTGGGGTTAAAGATATCTTGTGAAACAAACCTTGTTTTTTTTTTCTCTTTTGCCTTATCTGCTTGTAATTTGGAGACGATTGACGAAAGAACAAAATTCAACCGTTGAACAAAAGGCTTAGACCACCATTAAAGGGCTTAACAATATATTAAACTGATTGATTTTCCATATAGTGTTTGTATGATGTGAATTTATCTCCATCAACTGCCCGGTATTCCATGTAGCTTTTGTATGACCTAAAAGACATGAAATGAGTCTTTTGGAACTAGCGTTCATTTGATTCAAACCAAAAGAAACTTGTCTAATACTATTTTGTTATCAAACTTATTAGACTAATGTATAATAAACACAAATCAACAGTAGGAAAATATTATAGCTTTTGAATTAACTTGATTTCAATTTGAATGGCCTATTTGCTACATCTACATAAATTTTTCGAGCTTAATCAGGAGGGTACTTCTCAATACTATCTTTGAATTATATATAAAGATAATCAATAATTGAATAGTGACTACATTGACTAGTAGAAATGAGATTTGATCATCATAGGCCACTTAGCAAGGTTATTATAGAGACATTATTTACAAAGCAATTTAGTCCAACATGTGGATTATCCATATAAGCAGAAAAATCTCCCCTTAGAGTAAATCTAGGTTGCATTGGGTAAGGAAGATCAGAAACTCACTATCAATTACTGTATATGGTTAGTTGATTCTCAGGAAAACTCTTGGACACATGGTAACCTTACATGAATGCACTTGGATATGTCCTTTTGAAAGCAGGGTCTACTAATAATTGAATCCATTAATGAAAGAACAACATCTTATTCCACAACTTCTACACCTAAAAGCATGCATATATAAAACATTACTGTTAACACACCAAATTCATACTCAATAGACATTGGAGTAGCTTGCTTACATGTCCTAGAGGTTTAAAGACTCCTCATTGTCCTTAAAACTATTGTTTCTTCTACCAGTTGACAATCCATAATGGAAGGATTCCAAAATTGTATACATCTGATTTTTTTGAAAATTGCCATTGGATTGCATACTCTGAAGACAGATTCATGTTGCTTCTTATGCAGAGGAAATTGCATCAATTTCATGCTGCAACACATGTTAAATAAACTAGTCATACAGTCTATGTTGATATGTTCAACTTTCAAATTAGGTTGTATTAAGTCAACTGCACTTCAATCTAGTCAATATTGAATTGGGCTCATGATGAAGAAGTACCTTGGCCTTGATTTAGTGCTTATTGGTCAATTATACCCATGAAGTGGTGCAAAGGTAGCCAACTCTAGGTTTGTTTAATCCTAGGTTGGTTATTTTGGGTTTAATTTAAACACAGATCAATCATTAGGATTAATATCATCAATATTGGGCCTTTAAGGTTAGTCGATTAAGTATCTTGAAAGTATAGATCGGTGAAATTGTTCTTTGTTGGGAATAAATAACACAAAACTGATTATTTCATGTATGCCCATTAAGTGATAGTGTTTGATTGGCCTAAATTTGATTCAACTTGCTCTTATGGCATCATTTGTTTTGTCCATAATTTTGGTGCCCACAGAGTTCCATGGATGTTCCATGGCTGTGTCCAGGAACACCATGGTCCACTTTGTCCTTTAGGCTGCTTTGGTTTCTTATGGTTACTTAGCTGAGCATTATGTTGGTGGATGTTTTAAGTGCATTAATCAACATTCATGCCTCATTATAATCCCTTTTTATGAGCCTTTATTTCAATTCATTCTCCTTTATTATAAGAGTTTTATTTCGGTATTCTATAAATTGGGCATTTTGGTCTAGGCATCGTTGGCATTTGCTGGCATTTAAGTGGCATTTTGGATTACCTCTTAGCGCCACCCCTCTTAGGCTACCTCCATGTTCTATTCTGCATTTTATTGAGAGATTCTAGTCGTATTTGATCTCGTTGAGTTGCCATATCGTTTGAGATCTTTTGTCTCTCTTCTTATTGACATTTTTTGTTACTAGTCCCTTAAGATTATTCTGTACTTTCACATCTACAATGGATTTTATGCCATTGTTGCCGCCCATAGTTTTCTCCCGATTTGTGCTTCCATGTAAAATCCTGTGTGGCCATTGTCATTTTGTCGATCTTGGTTAATATTCTCAAAGATCTACATCCATTTACACTTCCTTATTAACTATACTCGATTTCTTATCATTATGACAAATAGTCTTTATTGACCCAATTAATGTATAAGGTTTTAATGATGACAATCCAAATGACCTAGTCAATACGCTGTGAGTTATGTGTTGTGCTTGATTTGTATGCTAAGACAGGCTCCGAAAAATACATGGAGCAGTTTGAATGAGCATAGAGCATCAAAGTTGATAACATGCGCAAGAATCTGAGAACACTCCCTCAGAACAGTTCTGGGAGTGGAAGCATGGACCTGTGCAAGAAGTCCAGCGGATAACAAGAGTTTTAGGCTTAGCATTTATTTTAATTTTTAGATTCTTGTTAATATGTCAATTAGAAGGTCTTTGATTTAGCATTCACTTTGAAAGGTTTTTGATGACTCAAAACACTGTCTCAGAACAGGTCCAAGAGGCCAGGTCTATAGTGTTTTGAAGCTGCGAATAAAAAATCGAATTTCAACGTTCTTCTCAAAAATCTAAAACTATTTCTTCCCTTGTTTAAGAGACAAAATATTTTCCAAATATTTGGTGGGATTTAATCCTATCTTAAAGAATTCCCTAAATATTTGATCTTATCTCCTAAGGAAAATATATCTTCTAAATATTTGATTCTATCCTATAAGGAAGATTGGTAATTGTTCCACTGTTTAAAGCGGCCAATTCCCTTAACTTTCCTCAGGGTTTTTCATAATTGTCAAGTGCTAAAATTGCTTTCCTAAGTCTGAATTTTCTTGTGAGAAAAACCTTCAAAAGAGTGCTTAATGGAGTCTTCATCATTGGCATAATTGGAGTTGTATCGTACCTTACACTCAGCTTATTTAGAAGCATACAAGTAAGGTGTTCTTTATCTCTTTTTCATCTTGATAAGAGGTTGTCCAAGTCTTGATAAACGTTAGACGTTGTGCCCATAGGGGATGTGTGGACGTTGTGTCTGTGAGTATCTGTCCAAAGGCTTGGGAGACTTTGGATGTGTGTTTGTAATGAGAGTCTAGGGTAGACTAAGTTACGTGTGTTACGGTTGTAACGTGTTTGGCCCGTTTAGTGAAAGAGTTGCTGAAATCCTACTGTGGTAGGTCGTGGTTTTTACACCTCAGTTGGGCCAGACGTGATTTTTCATGTAAAAATATTGTGTCTTTTTACTGTTTCCGTAATTACACTTGTTCCTGTCTTACTACAAACACGCGTTCCAAACAGTTCTGACGAGTGTTTTGAGAAAACTGAAAAAACTGGTAGACACAATTCACCCCCTCTTGTGTCCTTGTGTGAGTAAATTTAATAAGTGGTATCAGAGCAAAGTTCTCACACCTAGGCTAACACCTTGAGAGATCCTGAAAAGATGAGTGCACCACAAGGAATCTTAGAGGGTCAATCTGTGACTCGACCACCGTACTTTAATGGGTAACATTACAACTGGTGGAAAAACTACATGGAAAATTACATTCAAGTTGATGATTATGAGTTGTGGATTATCATTTAGAATGGCCTTACATTCCAATGAAAACCATAGAAGATGGCAAAACAGTTCATAAGAAGTCAAATGAGTTTGACTCAGATGACTTCAAGAAACTGGAGAAAAACACAAGGGCGAAGGAATTGCTATACTTTGGCCTTGGACCAGACGAGTACACTCATATCTCAGAGTGTGAATCAGTAAAGGAGATATGGAGTGCTCTTCACGTGGCTCATGAAGGAATCAACTAAGTTAAACAGTCCAGGATCGAGCTGCTGATGAGAAAGTACGAACTGTTTGAAATGAGTGACAAAGAGATAGTGATGGATATGTATACACGTTTTTCCCACATCACTAATGAGTTAAAATCCTTGGGAAAACCCTTTACCCCCGAGGAATTGGTAAGGAAGATCCTACGGTTTTTGCCTCATTCATGAGAAACGAAAGTTACAGCCATCCAAGAAGCAAAGAAGATGGACGAAATCTCTTTGGATGAGCTCATTAGGAACCTTCAAACTTACGAGTTGAGGAAAAACTCCCAGATGAAAGAGTAAATAAAGAAAGATCGAGGCCTTGCCCTAAAGGCCATAGGAAGTGATGATTCAGACTTGAATGAGGAAGAAATGGCCTTGATAACTCGTGAGTTCAAGAAAATCTTCAAGAAAGTTGGAATGAACATCAAGAAGGGGAATACCAGCAAAGCGAGGAACAGTGAACAAGACCAAGCCTTTGGGTGTTTTAGATGTGGAAAGTATGACCACATCGTAAAATATTGCCCCATGCAGAAGGAAGAACAGGCGTCAGAACAGTTCCGAAACCGTGGAAAGAAGCCACAGCTTAGTAGTTCTGCAAGCGGTTCACTAAAGCTATAGTAGCAGCATGGGGTGATACATTAGAAGAAGAGGATAGCTCCCAAGACAAAGCTGTTGTATTGGTGCTCATGGCTAGAAACGAATCCGAAGCTGACTCAAAATCGGACAAAAGCATGTCCCAATTCAAGGAAAAGGTACGTGGTTTTAACATAATGGATGAATGCAAGGCAATAAGTGCTAAGAATTGTATGCTTAAAGAAACTTGTTCCAAATCTTGAAAAAACCATACAAGAACTTGAGCAAGCAAATGAGATTCTCACTTCTGAATAAGATAAAAAAACTTTGACTTTTGCCTTAAGCAGGGATATTGACATGCTAAAAGAACTAATGAACAAGAGAGAAGAAGTGTTTAACACTGATCTCTCAAAGCTAGAAGAAGAGTCTCGAGAACTGGAACGTAAGATAGAATTATTGGTGAGTGAAAATAATTAGTTACTTGAAAAGGTCCATAAATCCGAATCTGACCCCGTTCAGAACAGGTTCAAGAATAGTTCCTCAGAAACACTCAGGATAGAAGCCCTGATAAATGAAAACAGTTAGTTGCTTAAAAAGCTTCATAAGGCCGAATCTAACCTTGTTCAGAACAGGCGTTGAAACCGTTCCTAAGAAGCACTTAATTGGTTAAACACCTACCATAGTCATAATAAAAAGGGACTAGGATTTATGAGTAGGCGTGCCACTAAATTAGCAAACAAAAAATATGTTGGACTTCTAGAAAATATAATCTGTTTGCATTGTGGTAAGACTGGTCACTATCGATATGCTTGCTCCTTGAGGAAAAGGACCATAGAGAGAAACTTAGTATATGTTAAGTAAATATGGATTAGAAAAGATGAGTTAATCTCTATGTCAAAGAAAACAGGACCCAAGTGAATCTGGGTTCCCAAAACTAACACTTAGTTGTTTCGCATGCTAAAGTGAGAGGAGGCAACCGACTATGGTTCTTGGATAGTGGTTGCTTAAGGCACATGACAAGAGATAGATCAAACTTCCTCTCACTTACAGCCTTTGATGGAGGGAGAGTGGCATTTGACAACGGCAAGTCTGGGAAAATTATCAGTGTAGGTAAGTTAGGTAAATCACTCTCTTACTTTATTGATAATGTGTACTTGGTTGATGGATTACAACATAATTTGCTAAGTGTGTCTCAATTGTGTCATAGAGGTAAGCATGTGGTGTTTTCTTCAGATCAATGCTTGATTACCAATGTCAATTTTGGTAGTATTGTGTTGAGGGGGACGCGACACAACAATATATATAAAGTGTGTGTTCTTTCACTTTCCCAAAATCATTTGACTTGTTTAAGCGCTCTTGATAAAGATGTTATACTTTGGCACAAGAGGCTAGGGTATGCAAGCCTTTCTCTCTTGAATAAACTTGTTTCCAAGGACCTAGTGGTCGGACTACCTTCCATCAAGTACAATGATGACAAGATGTGCGACGCTTGTACTGGAGGAAAGCAAGTTAGGACTTCTTTCAAGTCAAAGAACTATGTTAGTATTTCCTGACCTCTTGAATTACTACAAGTTAGTTTATGTGGTCCTATGAGGATCACAAATAGAGGTGGGAAGAGGTATGTATTTGTTATAGTGGACGATTACTCTCGTTTCACTCAGACCTTATTTTTGGCATCGAAAGATGAATCATTTAAAAAGTTTCTTATGCTTCTCAAGAAAATTGAAAAGAGAGTAGGACACTCATTGGTAAGTCTTAGGTCTGACCATGACAAAGAATTTGAAAACTTGAGCTTCATTGTTTATTGTAATGAACACAGTGTAGATCACAATTTTTCTACCCCCAGAACACCCTAACAGAACGGGGTGGTAGAGCGTAAAAATCATACTCTAGAAGACATGATTAGAACTATGCTGGTCGCTAGTGGTTTCCCTAGAAACTTTTGGACAGAAGCATTAAACACATCGTGCTACATTATTAATAAATGCATGATTAGACCTATACTTAACAAGACTCCTTATGAACTTTTCAAGGGACGAAAACCCAATATTATGCACCTAACGGTGTTTAGTTGCAAATGTTGTGTACACAATAATGGGAAGGAATCCTTGAGAAAGTTTGACCCTAGAAGTGATGAAGCCATCTTCTTAGGGTATTCCTCACACAGTAAGGCATACAAAGTGTTTAACAAAAGAACCTTGTGTGTTGAGGAGAGTGTGCATGTATTGTTTGATGAAACTAACTCGATGATTGAGCATGATATACAGGATGAAGAGTTCGAACTTGGTCTTGTGAGAAAAGACCTCACGCTCACTCAAAACTCTATGGTGGATATTAGTAAGTCTCCTAAAGGTGAAACAAGTCCTGGATCTGGAAATATGAAAGGTGGGCAGGGAGTAACCCAGTCAGGGGGAAGCTTTGCTGAACCTGATTTGGGACAGAACCGACCCACTCAACCTGATCCTTCCCAAACAGTTATAGGAATAGGCTTCAGAATAGATCCAGAACCTGTTTCATCAAGTGTTCAGGAAAGAGTGGAAAACATATCTGTAGATTCATTTGCTTAACGACCCTGGAAGCACCAAAGCTCGCACCCTCTCGACCAGATTATATCTGATATTAACACAGGGGTGCAAACTACGTCTAAAGTTAGAAACTTTTGTACTTTCTATGCCTTCTTATCTAACATTGAGCTAAAGATTGTTCATAAAACTCTTGTAGATTCTGACTGGGTTACTACCATGCAAGAAGAGCTTCATCAGTTTGAAAGGAACAAGGTTTGGCACCTCGAACCACAACCTAAAGATAGATCGATAATTGGTGCCAAGTGGGTGTTGAAGAACAAATTGGATGAGTTCGGAACAATCACTCGGAACAGGACCAGGCTGCTGGTTCAGGGTGATAACCAAGAGGAAGGGATCGACTATGAGGAAACATTTGTACCTGTTGTAACCTATTCGGATCTTGGTGGTCTTTGCAGTCCACATGGAGTTCAACTCATACCAAATGGATGTCAAAAGTGCATTCCTCAACGGATACCTTAAGGAGGAGGTGTTTATAAGCCAGCTCCTTGGGTTTGGAAATCATGATTTCCCTAACCATTTGTTTAAACTTGACAAAGCTCTTTATGGTTTAAAACAAGCTCCTAGAGCTTGGTATGAACACTTGTCACAATTTTTAATTGATAATGGTTTTCAAAGGGGCAAGGTTGATAATACCTTGTTTCTCAAATCACGGAGCGAACATTTGTTGATTGTCTAAGTATATATCGATGACATTATATTTGGTGCAATCGACAATGGTTTTTATGATGAATTTTTAGATTTGATGAGGAATGAGTTTGATATGAACATGATGGGCGAGCTTAATTTTTTCTTAGGCTTGCAAATCAAGCAAATCTCAAACGGAACTATGATACATCAACAAAAATATGTCAAGGAGTTAATTAAGCGATTTGGAATGGAATCGGCTAAGCCCATAGACACACCCATCTCTCCTTCAACCAGGTTGATTATGGATGATGGGAGCCCTTCAGTTAAGGAGAAATCTTATAGGGGCATGATAGGGCTGCTTCTATACTTAATCACTAGTAGACCTGAAATTGTTTTTAGTGTTGGTTTGTGTGCCCGTTTTTAGTCAAATCCTAAAGAAACACATTTGAAAGCTGTAAAACGGATTTTGAGATATTTGAAATAGACATCGGACTTAGTTTTATGGTCTCCTTGAGGGTGCAATTTTGATCTTATTGTGTATGCGGATGCTAATTATGCTGGATTCTTGGTTGATAGAAAAAGCATCTTAAGTATGGCTCATTTTCTTGGTCCCTGTTTGGTCTCTTAGGCAACCAAGAAACAACACTCCGTTGCCATGTCTATAGCAGAAGTTGAGCATGTGGTAGTTGCGTCTTGTTGTGCTCAACTATTGTGGATACGACAGCAACTCAAGGACTTTGGTGTTGACACTGGATGCATTCCTATTTTTGGTGATAACACAAGTGCAATTAACATTGCTAAAAACCCATGTCAACATAAAAGAACTAAGCATATTGACATA
>JAKOGI010001017.1:305000-335418 GCA_029747015.1 Carnegiea gigantea | reverse complement strand
TGTATGTATGTGTTATATATATATATATATATATATATATATATATATTTAATAGATTTTACATGCATGTCATGTTATATATATATATATATTATATATATATATAATATAATATATATATGTATATATATATGTATGTATGTATATGTATGTATAAATATATATATATATATATATATATATATATTATGTACATATGCATATATATATATATATATATATGTATATATATATATTTATTTATTTATTTATATGCATATATGCATATATATATATGTACACATATATGTATACATATATATATATATAGACACGCACACAAATATATATATATATATATATATATATGTATATGTATGTATGTATTTGTATATATGTATGTATATATATATATATATATGAGATGCAATTTCAACAGTTTGCGTTGAAACTTGATTATTAGATGAGAAAGATTAAAATAAGCTCACGTCCCGATTTTAAGTTCAACGCTTTTTCATTTTATCAACATTTTGCTCGACCACAACAATGCACTGACATGTTTTGCCATTTAAACAATTTGGTTGGCATTTTTCTCCACTAAAACAATTTCAACAATTTGGATCAGAACTTGATTATCAGGTGGCAAAGATTAAAATAAGCTCAAATCTAGATTTTGAGCTCAATTTTCCTTCACCAGGTCCACATTTGTCTCTTCTCCAACAATACCATAGAAGGTTTTCGCCACTTGAATAATTCAGTTGATATATTTTTCCGTGGATAATGATTTATCATACACCAAGCAATTGAAAACATGACATGAAAATCCATTTTCTTTGAAAAAACATTTTCCATGAAAAATTATTTTTGAGGAAAATTGCTTTCATCCCAACCAAGCACAATCTTTAATTAAGCAAATTAAAGTGTTATCATAATTATACTACATTGTTTTTTGTCCAAATCAACTATAAAGTCAACACAATACAATTACAATACAAAAGAAAGGGGATTCGAACTTGGGATCTAATATGCCCCAAACTTCAGTATGAACCATTAAGCCAAGACATCATTAGTACATAATTATACTGTATAGCATCAAACAAACAGAAATTATACAGTATGTTAGGAAACCTATAATCAATTTCCAAGTATATATAATTTAGCACACTGACGATGATGATTTTGATGACAATAATAGTAGTGGTAATCAACAGTAAGGTCAACATTACTATTGCGGTTGTTATTCTTATTATGTAATTGATGACGATTAATATCCTTCTAATTAACATTTTATCGTTAAATTCCATGCTGTCAATTTTTCATGCAATAGGTCGGCACAAACTACTAGAAAAAAGCAAATATGACTACTACTAAGAAGCAGGAACAATGATACTATGATAATATTTCTTTCCATAAAGATTGGTATCACTGCCAGTTTGGCCATCTTAATTCGGGTTGGACATCTACAGCACTAATGCGGGTACTCTCAACAATTTCTGAAGTAGGCATCATAGTCTGTGCAGTTCCTGGGTGTTGCTACATTAACAGGCTTGTATAAACGGCACAGCACAGCACCGCATTTATATCGCAAATACATTAAAAACCTATTGGCTTGTCTGTCCTTGAGATTAAAAGTGACTCGAGACTGCCAAAACACCACACAATTTGGAATCGGAATTGTGATTTATGTCTATCTGGTTTCTCAACAAGGCAGCACAGATGATCCGAAAGGCCAATACGGCAAACGTGAAGTATGATTGTGCCTGGATTCGCTTAGGATTATGCTTGGACTCCTTGCTCAACTCTGTGTCGGGCCTCGAATCTTGACATCATAGTAAGCCTCTTCAACTCTTTTCAGATCATATTTCATACCTGTGAAGATCAAGGAATCGCACTCAAATATCTCAAAGTTGATACAGAGAGCAATTGAAGGATTTCATGTCCAACTTCGCTAGAAAGCTGAGGGACATGCCAACAAACAATGGCAAACAAACAACAGAAAAACAAGTCACCAGAAATAAGATTAGCTCACCATCAAACTTTTTGCGCAGAAAGTCACTACGGAGGCTTAGCATCCTAAATGCAGCGTGAAGATCAGTTAAGAAGTTCAACACCTTTCTGGGGCAATCATAATCTCCATAGGTCACTCTGTTCACCACGTATCTGGGCTGCGGCGCAAGAGTTATGTAGGTGGCTTATGTCCGTCAGTCCATCTTCATCAGCAAATCATCCCAATGTCACCAGCAAATGACAAAAAGAATTTCTAGGGCTAACCATTGCCACTTTAAAAGTACAGATGATTATAACTCAAAAGACACGACAATGGACCAATGGGGCCATTTAGCCCAGCTACAATAGTAGTGTTCAAAATTGAGTCCATACAAAATAGTAGTTATGAGCGGCCTCACACTAATGAACAGCCGCATATCATGCAAACATCATTAAGCAATTTTCTTTTCAAATACTTAAGGGGTCTTTTATCATCAAAAATTTTTGTTCCCCATTTTGAACTCCTGAATGGCATGGATTTTGCTGCCAAGTCCATTTGAAAATCTAGAGCTCCCATCAAAGCTTGCTCCTTTGCTTGGTCGGCTGCCAAAGGAAACATTCTGACGGAGGACATGCTTAAAAGAAGTTTTAGCGGTCCAAGTAGGTCCAAGTCGGTGCTGTTCATGTTTCGAGGAAAAATATGTGGATCAACTCCAAGTAGGTCCCTCTAGTACATGGATAGTGTCCCATTAGTGTCTTTTTAGTTCAACTCTTGATTACTGATCCCAAAAAAAAAATGTGCAAGAAAATATTTCCCACCAATACTGCTTTCTTTGTGCAAAATGATCCCCCATCATGCAGACTTCCCCAATTAAATAATGGCATCCACAAAAAGGGCAACAAATAGTTAGTATTACCAGCTCATTGGACATGAAACAAATTCCTGCAGAAAGAAAAATACTCAATATCAGTATACATGACATGCGCCCGCACTCCAACAAAAAAAAGTACATAAAAAATGCACGAGACCAACATACACAAGCATGGCCAGATATCACCAAGTAGTTGCATCCATTTCGTTGAACACGACACAGAGTTTGACATCAATAGGCTCAACTATTCAAGACGACATGGGACCTTTGACTTCTCATTTTGAGTCGTTGATGCACAGTTATATAATACATGGTACAAATGGATTGTAGCAAAGGTACAGCCAGGATAGACTCTTAACTTTACAATGTACATTAGCTCTGCATGTAGCAAATACAGTGCTACTAAGGGCAGCAGATACTCTAACGAGGTAACACTGCAGCAGCTACAACAGTTTAAAACAGGTAACAGACAAATTGGAGTACTAACCAACCTTCTCCCAATCCAACTTCAGGAAAAGATTCCCTTCCCCTGCTCAACCAAATGTCTCCCACCCACTGAGAACGCCGCTAACTCACCAGCCAACAACTTTTTACTCCCTTGTTCGCTATTTCACTATTTCCTTTTTAACTGTTGGGTCCATCCACTAGCAAAGGCCAACCAAGCAAGCACAAAAGTTCGGAAGGTGTGGGGGAAAAAATGAAACAGAAAATCGAACTGAAAAACCAGCAAAACAGAACCAAAAAATTGTTTAATTGAGCAAATTTCTAAAAAAATCGGTTCAGTTAACCGAACAGAAAATTTTTTTGGTTTTCGGTTAACCAAACCGAAATTAAGTTTTTTGTAAAAAGTTATAAACATAAAACAAATGAAAAATTTAGGTAAAAAAGTACACTTTTTTCATTATTTTATGAATGGTAAATGAAATTTAATTTTTTTAGAAGATTTAAACATAAAAAAAAATTACGTTAAAAAGTACACTTTTTATATTATCGGTAAACGGTTAACCGGTACCTAAACCGAAAAATCGGTTAACTGACTTTTTTGATGCGGTTACAGTTCGGTTATTGGACAATCGGTTAACCGAAATTTTTTGTTCAATTACGGTTCAGAATTTTCCTGATCTGAAAAATTGGTTAACTGATTTTTAGTTAACTGGTTTTGCAACCCCTTAGATAGGCTTGTACTACAAGCTATTCCATGCACACTGTTGAGCCCAAATCATCCTCTTCAAGTAGACCATATGTATAGATTGTTGCTTGATTTCCTAAGCAATTTTATTATCTAAATATTGTAGAATATGCTTTCAGAACACATTCCAGATGCAAAATCGGGGCTGCAAAATGCTCTAGAAAGAGCAACCATCTACCACAAGAAAGGGGAAAGAGCATGATAGAAGTCGAACAGATGTGTAAACAGAAAAGTTCTATTTCACTTCTTTTAAAAAGTCTCTAGTAACAAGTCATCAGCTCTAGGGGTGTTCATGGTTCGGGTACCCGAATCAAAAGAGATTTCGGTTTGGGTACCCGAAATTTTGGTTCGGCAAATTGGTGAACCGTATCCGAACCGAAACTTTCAGGTAACCGAAATTCGGGTACCCGAAAATTTCGATTTGGGTTTTTGGTTACCCAATAACCCATTTTTTCTAAAATATTTTTTCCTACTTTGCTTAATAATTTTGTTGTACCCATAATATAATTATTTCTATTTGTGTTATAAAAAGTTGTTGTATTGAGCCAAGCTGCACTTTAAATTATTACAAAATATGACAATATAACCGGATATCTTATCACCATTCACATTTCAATTAATCTACACTTCCATAGGGTATAAGCTTGTTAACATCATATTCATGCCCAACACATTCAAATAAAATAATGCAACGAAGTCAAAGTACTTGTCTTCTTCGGGTTTCTAAATACTTGACTTACAAAGTCTTTAGGGAATGGATGATATAAAAAAAGTTTTGAAAAAGTTTTAAAAAAAGTTTCGGGTTTTCGGTTACCCGAATCTTCAAAATGCCGAACCGTACCCAAACCAATAACCGAAAAACATATTGGTTCGGATACCCGAACTAAAATTTTCAAATATTTCGGTTCGGGTACCCGAGATTTCGGATCGGATAGCGGGTTTTCGGTTCGGGTTATTGGCTATGGATATTTTTGAACACCCCTAATCAGCTCATCATAATATTTAACTGGTTTTCTCAAAAAAAAAACAATTATGATGTGGATCGGTCCATGGTCCTCAATTAGCCCTGATCAATTTTTTTGAGTTCATGCACAAACCGACTTATGCTTCTGTTTTCCTAAACCTCCAGGAGGTTTAGAGCTTTTTCTTATGGTTAAAATGTTAATTGACATTCTTAACCTTCAAACCATGCCAAAGAGTCATGTCAAAACCAAGATAGCATGAGAATTTTCAAGTCCTAAACTAAACACTTTTCAGTTTAGGCCATTTTAAACCATTTCCAGTTTTGAAGTTGATTCGTCAACTTAAACTTGATCTAACTTTGATTTCTTTGCTGAAAGAGTTTACTAAAATTCTAATAAACTTAATTATGCAATTAAATCAATTTTAAATTAAGTATTTTAATCTTTCAAAGGATTCAAAGGAGCTAGTTATCGGATTAATTCCAGCAGTATACCTAGTTTTGTGAGCTTAATTACTTAGGTCTCTTTGAGGCTTAAGTCAAATTTTTTTTATGGGTTTGAAATTCAAGAAGTTAACTTTCCAACAAAACAAGTTTCAACTCAATTGGCCGTCATTTGATAATTCAACTCAACTCTTGAACTTAAACTGTCCAGGCTACAGTTTTGGGACAGTTTTTGTATGGTTTTGTTTTTATTATTTTCTAGATCAAATGACATCCAAATGTTGTAATTCTTTTTTTGTTAGTTCACTTAGAATGTCTAGTTTACAGCCAGCATGATAAGGGGCCTAGTTCAGCCCATTTTGTTAAGCTGCTCAAAATGTGCCTGAAAATGCACGGTTAAAAAGATCTTGATGATTAAGGTCCTTAATGGTGTTCAAATCCTAATTTTCAAAAAGGGGGGGGTTTCTAGACATCTTGGGTTTCCCCCCATGGAAGGAAACTAAGGATTAGTCACCAAAATGGAGTGACACTTTCTGCATGAAGACACGGCCCACATAATTTCTCCACAGCAGCTTGCTTAACAAGGGAGTTTTACCCTCCTATGTGGGCTTCTTCCACCAAGATGGGTGCTAGATTAGCTAGTAACTTGAGCTTAGTCACCATGTGACTCATAAATAAAGAGAAAGCCACATGGAAGAGGAAGATAGTGCCACTATGTAAGCCTACATTCGGGCACTCAAGTAGGAGGTGGTAAGCATGTATTACTCCTCACCTTTTCAGATGGTAGCCATGGATGATTTCCTTCTTAGGGAGGAAAATGTGACCAACAGCCTAGGAACATTAAGGAAGAAGCTTAGATGGCCATTTTGCTATGTAATTAAGCTTTTGTTCATGTTTCAGCATAGTTTAGCAACAAACTATGTAATTTAGATAAGCTAGCATACTTAGGAAGTTTCTTAACCATTAAGTAATCTCCTAATGATTACCTAATGAGTAAGGAAAGCCTTACACGCCATTATAAGTGGCATGGCCATTCCTTTTGTACTCAAGTGATGAACATTTGAAATCTGAAGTTGAGTTTGAAACTCTTCAGTGTTGTTACCATAAATTCTCTACTTGCTTATCTCTAATTAAGCTAATTAGAATGGTGATCAAGTGAGTCTTAAGTATTTATTAGGTGGTGATATCTATATCCTAATTAAGCTTAAGGGCCCTAAACTCAAGCTTGGTAGTGATATCTGTATCCAAGTAAGAGTTTAGTTTTCACTAGATTAATCTTTGGTGGTGAAATCTGTATCCAAGGATTAGCTTAGTTTCTATCCTTTTTCCCTTGATTGTAATCTTTCTTGGTTTTAGCTCTTACTCTTGAACTGAGTTTAAACTTAACCTTTGAGAGGTACATCATATTTGGTATCAGAGCAAGTTTAATCTTGGCCTGAAACCAACCCCCACATGCCCTAAAACGCCCCAAACACATTTCCTAAAACACATCCCACAAATCAGCCCATACATATCTGGTTCTACAATGAGTTCTAGTACGAGTTTGAGTTTGGAAGAGAAGTTTGATGCACTTATGAGGCAGAATGAAATATTAATGAAGATACTTAGTGAAGAGGCTCAATGTAAGCAAGAAACTAAGGCTTAAAATGAGTATCTTTGAATATCACTTGGTGCATTTTTGAAGCGAAAGCAAAAAGTCAATGAAGAACCACACTAATCTAATCCTAAAAGGCAAGAACAAGTATCTTGTCTTACGTTGGATTCATCTACTGAGGATGAACCCTCAAGGATGGCAAGACCAAAACCACAGATTCAAGTGAATACAAATGATTTCAAAGTTAAAATTCTAGAATATGAAGGCAAGCTTGATCCTAAAGCGTTTTTGGATTGGCTACACACAGTTGAAAGAGTTTTTGAGTACAAGGACATTCCTGAAGAGACGAAGGTGAAGTTAGTGGCCTTGAAACTCCAAAAGTATGCTTCTCTTTGGTGGACTAACTTGTGTGCCAAAAGAGTTAGAGAAAGAACATCTAAAATCAGAACATGGGAGAAGATGATGTCCAAGCTTAAGGCTAGGTTTCTTCCCCCTACCTATGTTCAAGATTGCTATTCTAAACTTCATAACTTGACTCAAGGCAATCTGAATATAGAGGAGTACACAAGGGAGTTCGAAAAACTTGTAATCAAATGTGATTTACAAGAACCCGAAGAACAAACCATTGTTAGATACTTAAGAGGTCTTGATCCTAGGTATGCTAATGTGGCTGATTTACAAGCTTACACCACTTTTGATGAAGTTTGTATGCTTGCTCACAAGGTTGAGCAACAAAAAAAGGTTAAACTGCCCCTTAAGCATGAGTTTCCAAAGCTCCCACCCCAAGATTAATCTATGAACAAGAAGAGCCCATTTCCTACCCCTAAACCCATGACACCCATTCCTCCCATTCCACAAAAGAACCAAACTCCACAACAAAGTCTACCCCCACAACCTAGACCTAAACCCCTTCCTAAGGGCATCCAAAGATGTTTTAAGTGCCAAGGATTTAGGCACTTAGCTTCAGATTGCGCCAACCGTAGGTTTGTTACCTTAGCCGAATGAAAGGCAGTAGAGGAGGTCGAATTAGAGGAGAAAAATGAAGAGAATGTTGGTGATGAACTTAAGGAAACTATGGAGGAGATAGTAGTGGAAGCAGATGAAGGTGAAATGCTTACTTTGGATACCAACCATCCACTAAGGAGCCATGAGCATCTCAGCCCTTTTCTCACTTTTGGTGAACCATTACTTAAAGCTCCTAATTCTGAATTAAGAGCATTTAAGGAAAGGGTTCAAGGTAAGCCAAAGGATCCCCTCCAAACCAGATTCAAATCAGCAAGGGAAATGAATAGAAAAGAGCTTACAAGACCAAGAGAGACTTGTTCAAATGGTTAGTGTTATTTCAGCCAGATCATATCGCGAAAATTTGACGATAAATTTTTTCTAGCAAGGGGAAGATGATGCAGATCGGTCCATGGTCCTCAATTAGCCCTACTCAATTTTTTTGAGTTCATGCACAAACCGACTTGTGTATCTATTTTCCTAAACCTCCAGGAGGTTTAGAGCTTTTTCTTATGGTTAAGATGTTAATTGACATCATTAACCTTCAAACCATGCAAAAGAGTCATGTCAAAACCAAGATAGCATGGGAATTTTCAAGTCCTAAACTAAACACTTTTCAGTTTAGGCCATTTTGAACCATTTCCAGTTTTGAAGTTGATTCATCAACTTCAACTTGATTTAACTTTGATTTCTTTACTAAGAGAGTTTATTAACATTCTAATAAACTTAATTATGCAATTAAATCAATTTTAAATTAAGTATTTTGTTTAATCTTTGAAAGGATTCAAAGGAGCTAGTTGTCGGATTAATTCCAGCAGCATACCTGGTATTATGAGCTTAATTACTTACATCTCTTCGAGGTTTAAGTCAAATATTTTTCCATGGGTTTGAAGTTCAAGAAGATATCGTTCCAACAAAATAAGTTTCAGCTTAATTGGACTTCATTTGATAACAGCTCTTGAACTTAAACTATCCCGGTTGCAGTTTTGAGACAATTTTTACTCAGTTTTATTTTTATTATTTTCTAGAACAAACAATATCCAAATGTTGTAATTCTTTTTTTGTTAGTTCACTTAGGATGTCTAGTTTACAGACATGTTAATCACAGACCAATAAGAACATGATAAGGGCCCCAGTTCAGCCCATTTTTCAAGCTACTTAGAATGTGCCTGAAAATGCATGGTTAAAAAGATCTTGGTGATTAAGGTCCTTAATCGTGTCCAAATGTTAATTTTCAAAAAGGGGGGTTTCTAGACATGTTAGGGTTTCCCCCCATGGAAGGAAACCAAGGATTAGTCACCAAAATAAAGTGACACTTTCTATATGAAGGCATAGCCCACACAGCTTCTCCACGGTAGCTTGCTTAGCAAGGAAGTTTTACCCTCCTAGGTGGGTTTCTTCCAACAAGATGTGTGCTAGGTTGGCTGGTACCTTGACCTTAGTCACCATGTGACTAATAAATGGAGAGAAAGCCACGTGGAAGAGAAAGATTGTGCCACTTCTCTAGCTTTCATTCGGACACTCAGGCAGGAGGTGGCAAGCATGTATTACACCTCACCTTTTGAGATGGCAGCCATGGATGATTTCCTTCTCAGGGAGGAAAATGTGACCACGCAGCCTAGGAACATTAAGGAAGAAGCTTAGATAGCCATTTTGCTATGTAATTAAGCTTTTGTTCATGTTTTAGCATAGTTTAGCAACAAACTATGTAATTTAGATAAGCTAGCATACTTAGGAAGTTTCCTAACCGTTAAGTAATCTCCTAATGATTACCTAATGAGTATGAAAAGCCTTAGGCGTGCCATTATAAGTAGCATGGCCATTCCTTTTGTACTCAAGTGATGAACATTTGAAATCTGAAGTTGAGTAGGAAACTCCTCAGTGTTGTTACCATAAAGTCTCTACTTGCTTATCTCTAATTAGGCCAATTAGATTGGTGATCCAGTGAGTCTTAAGCGTTGATTAGGTAGTGATATCTGTATCCTAATTATGTTTAAGGACCGTAAATTCAAGCTTGGTGGTGATATCTGTATCCAAGTAAGAGTTTAGTTTTTACTAGATTAATCTTTGATGGTGAAATCTATATCCAAGGATTAGTTTAGTTTCTATCCTTTTTGCCTTGATTCTAATCTTTCTTAGTTTTAGCTTTTACTCTTGAATTGAGTTTAAACTTAACCCTTGAGAGGTACATCGAATTACCTAATCCCCTCTAACCCTGCTTCCCCTCTCACTGTAATCGAGGATCCAGAAGCAACTCATTCGTGATCCAAGATGCTTCAACAACCTTCCAATACCGTAAAACTAGGGAACTGCTTCAACGGCCAAAATTTGATGGAGCAAAGAAAAATTAATCAAAACAGGTAATTCCTAGTTGAATTGAGATAAACATTATTTGCATGTTATTGTTTGAAATGTATGTAGATGGTCAGTTGCAAAGAAGAACACATCCACTTCTAAAAAAGATGTATTATTCAGACATAAAGAAAAACATTTAGCAAATAATGCTGTCTAGTTTTCTAGTGAATTCTGATCCTAATAACAATAGCCCCATTCGATCTCGGATCCTTTCTTAATAGGTTGCTATAATCTCGAACTCATTCTAAAACCTGAAAAATGCCATGATCCCAATAACTGATGTTAAAACAACCATCCACTAACAAAGCAAAGTGTCAAGGGAAATTAGGAGAAAAATACTAAACTATTTTGAAGGAATTAGCTAGAGAACAGAGTAATACTTGATACTCTTATGGCAGCAGAAGCATAGCAGTCAATACTTGCTGGCAAATAAACCCTGCTCCCAAATTCCCAGTTTTGTTTTGTCCTTTTTTCTCCCCTCATTTTGGTGTTGAATGCTATGCACAAGCTCCTATAAATATTTATTAAAAATTTTATTCAGTACAAACTACCTTCTTGTTTCTCTTTTCCTCTAGCTTCTATGACATATGTTAGTCTTTGTAAATATAGTGACAATATATAGAAAATCTAAAGACTAGGCCCTGTTCTTTTCGTGGTTTAATGGACTGATCCCATTCCTTCCCATTCCCACCCAATTCTTCCCTCCTCTTCCCACATCTTCCCACACTTTAAAAAAAAATACCACTCCTTCCCACTCTCACGCTCTCTCACCCACTCCTACATATAATTTCAATATTTTGAAAACTTTTATAATTTATGTAATTGTGTTTACGAATAGTCTGATAACAATTATGAAAAGTTTTATTTATTTTTTGCATGTTATGAAAATATTTGTTAGTCGTTCCGAAACTTATTGATGGCATAATTTTTGTTATATATATTGAAGAAATAATAATTTTTTTCTGTATTGTTAAGCAAATGTTATTTAAAAAAATTATTTGTGACTGGTAGATATTTTGGATTTGATTCTGCATATGGAAGAGATGCTTAAATTTTTTTTGTGTTCATTTCAAAATATTTGTTATAGGTCACCAAAGCGTGGATGGTTGTTGACTTGTTGTTATATGGGTAACAGATTTATTTTTCGTTCATCATAAGCATGACAGAAATTGTAGATGTTTTTTTCTAGCAAAATGAGGGAATGTATGAATTTTTTGGGCATTGTTTGTAATTCGTGACTGAAAGTGTAGATGTATTGTACATGTATTTTGAGCAGATATTTTTTTCGTGTGTGTTAGTAACAAAATATTGGAAGTGAATTGAAGTTGGTTGAAAGTTCAATTTTTTTTTTTGTATGACGGGTAGAAGTTGGTTCAAATAATAGGAAGTGGGTTGAAGTGGATTGTAGTTGGTGTTTTTTATTGAAGTTCGTGAAGTGGGTTGATGTGGATTGAAGTTAGTTGAGGTTGGTAAATTTAGATTTACCAACGAAAAGAAAAAGGCCTGAACATATGCGTATTTTTTTCGTTGTTTGCATTTGGTTAATATATGAAAAAGAATACATCCGCAATTTATTTTACGAATAACAAAAATTACAATTTTTTGAGGTAACAACGGCCACGAAATAATTTTTGATACTTGAGTCAACACAGAAAAATATTTTTTCAGTCTAAAAAAAATTTTATCATCGGTAATTACTATAACAAATAAAAGATTACCTTAAAAAACAAAATACGTAACTTACATCAACTCTCTTACTTCATTCAACTCCTTCCCACTCCTTCCTACTCCTTCCCACTCCTTTCCACTCCCATATATAACAAACCCTTCCCACCTTTCCCACCCACTTCGAAATTGAAACTGAATTTATCGAAGTTAAACTTGATTCCGAAGAAAAAACTAGAGAATAGCAAAAAAAGATTAATAACATAAAATTATGGGATATGAGATATATGAGGAATTATATTGCTAAATTTAGTCAATATTATTATAAAATTAGGCAATAATGAAACCAATCTTTGTATGTTTTATGACAAATTAATATATCCGATCAATTGTATAATCAATGAAAAATGCATTGCATGGCTTGAAAAAGACAAATGTCATTGGTAACCTGGATACAAGAATCTCTTATCTAAGAAATTGGGTATACGATCAATGTCTTGATCTCTAAAAGCAAAAAAAAAAAAAATTAAGAAACAGTTTTTAACCTGTTGGGATAATCCTCACTAATGGGGAAATGAACCTAAGAAGAAATGAAAAATAAAACTTTATAAGAAAGGAGCTTTAATAAGCAAAGGGAAGAAAAATACAAAAGAAAGCATTACAATACACCAAACCCCAAAAGACGACGATTTTTTAGGAAAGCTGTTTATTACCTTGCAGGAAAAAATAACGATAAGTGTTGGGCATGCGGAGAAATAGGTCGTTATACAAACAAACGCAAAAATAAGAAGAATAACAAGCTTATAGAAACTTTGGGTAATCTAGATTATTTTGAGCTTAATGAGGAAGAAGCACTAAATCTAGCCCTGAAAAACATGTGAATGGTTGAGATTGTACTATAAGATGAATATGAAGAAAGTGACTATGAAAAAACTAGTTATATGATGGAAAGTAGCTTAATAAGTTTTGGTGATCTTCAAGGAGAAGAATTTATCATAGTTAATAAGAATGAAGATGCCAAAGGACATTAGGCCCTTTCTGATAATAAAGAAAGATATGATCTATAAAAAAATCATCTTTCAATTAAAGGAAAAGTTTGTATGTGAAATGATGGAAGGAGATTTAGAAATAAAAGACTATGAGTATGATGTGGGAGAATTAACTGGGAATATATCCTTAATCATAGCAAAGATAGAATGTATACGTGTCTCTATGTTAGAAATGTCCAAGTTCAAATTACTCCATTACAATATTATGACAGAGATATTGATCTTTATGCTTTGCTCTATAACATCAGGCATACCAAATTAATAATCAAATTATCACAGGGATTAAGTCTAATTTATGTAATGGATAAGTAAGATTCAACTACTGACCTGGATATTATGTGAGCATAAACGATGAATTTGCCAAAAACTTTCTATCCTTTAAGATAAAATAGTTGGAATGGATATGAAAAGACGAGGTAACCCACTAAGAATATTTTAGAAAATAATCTACAAATTAGATAATACTATAGATCCAAAGACTAAGGTAACAATGATAGAAGCAGAAAAATTTGAAAGTCTTACTCTAATACAAAAAAATTCAAAGGATAAAATCCAATCTGTGAGAGATAAAAATCGATAGGTCTTGGATATCTAACTTTGCCAATCTCACAAAAACCAATAAGAAAAATATAATAAAAATTGATGAGAATGGTAAAATTACCATTAAGCCCTAGTTATTAAGAAGCCTGAGTGCAAGATTAGAATGGGGAGAAGGATATTTGATAGCTAGAGAAGAGTTTGAAGAAGATGATACAATTAGTATGACCAGTGAAATGAATAGAATCAATTTTGAACTCGCAAGGCACAGTGTAGACCAAAGTATAAGTCTGGATAGAAAAGTCATTGATTACAGACAAGAACTATTAGTAAGCCAATCTATAAGGATGAATTAGTAAAAAATATGACCATAGAGATATGCTGTGATGTCACCAATATAAATCCTAATAGCATTTATATCCAAATAAATGTATGTTTAGAGTGATATAATAAATATGAATTGTGTACCTACATAGATATTGGTTGCTCTATTTATTTTAGAAAAAGATCTTTATTTTTAGAATTTATATAAGAAAAAGTTAAGAATCCTTTACAAGTAATGATAGCTTGCAATAGCATAATGAGGAATAACGAAGCCCTAGAAGGGCTATCCATAGAGATAAGAGTAGTCCAATGCATTATACCAGCTTTGTGGGCTACTAATCAACCCTCTCATGATATAATTCTTGGAAATAAAAAGCATATTGCTGAACAAGAAGAGCAATTATGTAAAGAAATCTACTTTGATAATCCTCTAAATTTTTGGGATAAAGAGAAGATATTTGCAAAGACTACTATGTTAAATCCCAACATATTATTATTCAAGTCAAACAGATGGTGTATATATACTAGGATATCTAACAATTTGAAAAACAAATCAAAGAAGTTTAGATAAAGGTTAATCAGAAATGAGGCCCGCTTTCATAGTAAGAAATCATGCTAAAGAAAAAAAGGCAAAGCTAGAATGATAATCAATTATAAAATGGTTAACGATACATAATATTGTCTTTAATAGCTATTATATTCCTAACAAAACAGTTCTTTTTAATAGGATTCAAGGGGCCTCTTGGTTATCGAAAATGGACTGTAAAAGTAGCTACTGGCAGATAAAAATGGATGAGGAAAGCATTCCTTTGATGACACTTAGTGTCCTTCAAGGACATTATGAGTGGATAGTAATGTCATTTGTCTTAAAAATACAACTCAAATATTCTAAAGAAGAATGGATAGTATCCTCAAAGATCTTAATCACTGTTATCTAGTTTACATCGACGATATCCTTGTCTTTTCTAAAACTACAGAACAGTACAAAGATGATGTTCTAACTATCACCAAAAGATGCATTGATCATGGTATTATTCTTGGTGGTAAAAACAAGTGCATTTATGCTGAACAAAAAATCAAGTTTTAAGTCTGAAAATAAAAGCTGGATAAATCATTCTACAAAAACATATTCTTAAAAAAATAGAAAATTGCCCCTAAAAAATTAAAGATAAGAAGCAATTAGAAAGGTTTCTTGGATATCTTATCTATGATTCAGATTTCATCAGAGATCTAGCTAAATTGAGAAAATCGCTACAGTAGAAACTCCAGAAAGACGTAAGTTGGACATGGACCACAAGTGACTCAAAGATTGTTTAGAACTTCAAAAAGATGTGTAAAACTCTTCTTATTCTTAATTTGCCTAATGAAAGACATGATTGAATTCTTGAAATAGATGCCAGTAATGAGCACTAGAGTGTAGTACTCAAAATCAAAGAAGAAGAAAAACTCTGTAAATATTCCAGTGGAAGTTTTAATGTAGCAGAATGTAACTATCCCACGATAAAAAAAAGAAATCCTTGCTATCATGAGGGGAATTGAAAAGTTCTCAATCTTTCCAGCCCCCAAACCTTTTCTTATTTGAACTAAGTCCAAAGGAATACTTAGTTTTATGAAAAAGAATTTATTAGATATGCACGCCTAAGGGTAACCCCTACATTGACAATCATGGCTTAACTAGTTTTCTTTCTCTATTGAATATATATAGGGATCGAAGACTTCTCAGACAAATAGTTTAAATTGAGAACTCACCAATGGTGATCATTAGAGTAGAACTCCTGCCAGAAAAGGAGAAAATCCAAATGAAATGTCATTACTGTTAGAACGTGTTTCTCTTTCTAGTAGAGTTTTTTGGATATTTTGAAATTTCATACAAAAAATAGATCATGCTTTAATCTATTACCTTCTGCCTATCTAATAGTACAAAGATTCAGCCTTTACACTTACAAATGAATTACATGAGGTGTCCTTATGATATTTAAGAAAAATAAGTTCCTATGTTAAAAAAAAAAAAAAAAGGTTCAATGACTAGTATGCAGCATGCTTCGATTGCTATCATAATTATGCCTATGATATTTGGGAGCTATGGAGTACTACGATTTTCTTTCATAATAGATCTAGAGTTGGTGGTGTCAAATTCCCAGCAAATACATACTCTCCAAATGACCCCATCATAAAAGCTTGGGAATATGGAATGGTAGCTTACCTGATGGAAATTCCATATCCAAAGTACCTGTTCTTCTTAAGACTAAGTGTCAATAGCACATATTTAAAAGGATCTATTAGATTCTTATATCTTCTAATGGTCCAGCAAAAATCACACACAATAGAAGTCTGTATGTTAAGGTACATTGTATAGTAATTGAGTATGAAATGGAAAGGCCAAACCAACCAGTTATCTTGTTCAATTGGTTGATTTAGACAATCCCAATGATCCATGACAAGAATGGTTTCCATAATGATAAGATATAATCAGTGATCTTGCTTTAGCAAGAGCCATTGATTTTTACAACATTTATCATCAAATGTGGGCATTGATTGAACAAAAAAAAATACTAATGTATTGTGGGAACACTACTTTCGTTTGTTATAACGATTTCAGTAAATATATGAAGGTGGAAAGAGTTACTTCAGAAAATGTCTTTGATTATCTCTTTAATGTTGGAGTTGAAAATTTTCTATCAGAAGGAAAGAAATATATGCATGAATTATTTGAAAAATAGGATCCACAACATTTCCAACTTGATGCAGCTTTTGATGATTATGTGGATAATGATGGTCTGGAAGACATTATTAGAAGTAAAGGCATGTAGAATCTCAATATAGATGACTAGTCTTATCAATATTAAGTGTTCTAAAAAGTTATTACACCATTATTGTATTATTTTGTCAAGTGTCATGTCAATAAATAATGCAGTCTACTGTAGGGGGAAGCAAAAAATAGGGTACCCGGTTCCGGACCCAGAACTAGTTTGGATCTGGCGGGTCCGTACCCGGACCTAGTTCAACCAGTTCTGGGGCCGGTTCCCAAATTTAGGACCAGATTATAACCAAGTCCGGTACCTGGTCTTGAAATTTTGGAGCCGGATTTAGACCCCGTACCCGGTACCCTGTTAAAATTTAAAGAATTTTTATGAAAAATTATAAAAAGTAAACCTTGATCCTCAAGTGATATATCTTTTGTACTAATGCCCAACTCTCAACTATCCTAATTTATCATTTGTCTTTTTTGCTTTCAATTTATCCCGGCCTTACTCTGTGTATATCTTAAATGTCATGGATTTCTTCCTTTAAGTTTTGGTTCTTCTCATTATGAGCCTTGTTGCTTACTACGTATTTGTTTTTATATTATTTAGACAGATTCCCTCTCTTTCTCTTTCTATTTCAAGTGAATTAAAATAATTTTTAAGTTTATTGTTCATTTCATAATCTTGGTTTATAGGTTTTTGATTAACGTTATCTCTAATTCTTTGAGTTTATTTTGAAGTACATGAACCTTCTTTACTATTTATTGCGTATTTAATTTGGCCTTAAATATGAATTCTCAACTTCCATCAATCCGTCTCTCTCTCTATTTTATTTGGAAAAATAAGAAAAAAATTAAAAAAAACATTACTTAAGAACCGGTACCCAGTATCGAACTCGATCTCGACTGGGTCCAAATCTTAGGACCCGGTTCCAACCGGGTCCGGGATTGGTTACGAATTCTAGGACCTGATTCCAACTGGGTCCAATTCCGATTCCGAAAAAATCAACTAGGCACCTAGTTCCGCTCACCCCTAGTCTACTGTGGCCATGTGAGAGTAGTTGTAGTCATATGAAAATATCATTGCATATACTGGGTCCGGGATCGGTTACGAATTCTAGGACCTGATTCCAACTGGGTCCAATTCCGATTCCGAAAAAAATCAACTAGGCACCTAGTTCCGCTCACCCCTAGTCTACTGTGGCCATGTGAGAGTAGTTGTAGTCATATGAAAATATCATTGCATATACTGTAGCTATTAGGGCATCCTATATAGTCCATCTCCTCTATAAAAGGAGATGCTGACTGTTGAGAAGGGACACAATCATTTGAGCATACTTGAGTAAAAGAGAACTCGGGATTCTCCATTTCTATATGAGCATGCATCTTTGATTATCATAGTGGCTTAAGTCCTCTTTAATCTTTCTATTGTAATATTTTCACTTTCAATCTTTTAATAAAAGAAAATTTTCAGCGGGGAATATTATTCAATCGAATCTTATGTCCTATTAAATATTATGATCTCTTGATTAAAGTCTCACTATCCTTAAAAATATAACAAACCTTATTAGTGACTATGGTCTGAGGTAGGAAACAAAATGGATCTGTAATGTACCTGATCTAAGGAATGTGTAGTTGAGATTAGCAATCTCCATGAAATAAAAGCTAGAAGAATGTTAGAGTCCCATGTCGACTAAATTCTAGTAACGGTCGAAACTCTCTAATTAAACTTTAATTATTTTGCTCAGCATGGTGAGCTTCTAATCACAGAAAATATGATATTTATGAATAAGTAGTAGATTGTAATAACTAGTACCAATAAAATCATTACAAGAAGTCCAAACATTAATATAAGCTTAGTTTTCTAAAAAAGTCCAACATTTTGAATATTTACACTTTGAACCCCATCTGGATCAAAAACAAAAATTTCAAAAAGTTGTAGGTTAAATTTGAAAGGAAAAACCCTAAAAATTAATGTTTTATAGAATATTGAGCACTGAAAATAATTTACCTAAAATAGTAAATACTTGAGAATATATCCTAAAAAAGTTATCCCTTAAAAATTATTTTCATAAAATATAAGGTACTCCAAGGTTGCAAATTGCAAATTGGCAATATAAGGAAAGAGTGACAATGATCAAAACACAATACCTACATACATTATGAGTTTGGGTATATTATCTATCAAAAGAAACTCAAAAAAATAAAGTGAATGCATTGGGCTCTACCATTCTCAAGCATTGCCTCCCTATTTTTCTTACAAAACTTGATTAACCATGTTGTAAATTGTAATAACCAAATTATTATTAAAGAGTAATAACTTCTTTGCACACTTTCATATTTTAGTCATTCAAGTTATTCCTGGTCCATAAAAAACATAGAGTTCTCTCATCATAGATTTTTTTCTCATCTATAAAACTTCTTTGCACAATTTCTACAAGTTATTTTTTTTAAAGATAAGGCCACAATCTAAATAACCTTACTCTCAAGAGTTTTACCAAAATTATCAGATATAAGAATTGAAAGGAACTTATGATTAATAATAGCAAACCACATAACTAGGTGATGGATCATAAGTTATGCAAGCCAATATGTTGTATTTCTGCAAACTTACTTAGGTTAATACCACTAGCTATTTTAACTGATTTAAGTGAGAGAAATTCAAATTTTAAATAATTGTCAGTAAAGGTGATTATCTCTTAACTAAGACAATATTAAAAAGAAGAGTGATAATATGTGTCTTGTGACAAAACACTTTTTAAGTGTCCTACATAGATTAAAGTTAACATATCTAATGATCTAAACTCGCCAAATTTTTAACAATTAGAATCAAATATGAATGGTAGAGTTTCAGCATTCATCGGTTGTGCTAATGGATACAAAAAAACACTCTAATCAAATTAACCCTATCCAGAAGAATCATGCACATAACTTTCTAATTGTGACTAATATAGTTAAAAATAATATTTTACACAATTTATGGGTTATATCAATCTCCCACTATTCAATTACACCATTTTCAAAAAATTTGTTACATAATATGTAACACCCCAAATTTCTAATTCACTCTTTATTACTAATATTAACCTATGTGGCAGTGGAAAGGACTAAATGGAGTGTTACCACCGTATTACCTTCGTGGAAATACCAGGCGGAGTATCAACCAAAACATTAGTGCAAAAGCTTCTTTGAATAATACCTCAGCTTAAAGATTCCAACCACAGTTATAGCAAGAACCAAGCTTAAACAAAATCCATTACAAGTTCTATTCCAAAACAACTACTCTGATTCAAACTATGACTTATACGATGGAGCCTCTCCCCCACTTTGGGTCCCCATTCCCTTGTGCATGCACTTCACCTGAAAACAAAATATTTTACAAAATGAGATAAACTCAGTAATAAACACCCCTAACAATAAAGGTACGCACACAAATTCATTTTAAAATATTTTAGGAGTGGGGGAAAACATACATGCCATCCAGATAATCCACATTCTTACAAAAGCCATTAAGTACTCCTCGTTTAATCAGTTTTAGTTTTTCAAGGGTAAGCGACCCCACTGGGTCTCATGGCCTGCCCTTAGGTCGAGGGCAACCGCTTAACTGTAACATGGCCTACCGTCACTTGAACGGTTACCGCTTAACTAAACCTGGTCTACCGCTTCAACGGACGGTTACCGCTAGCCTAGCCCATGCCCGTCCATAAGAAGGCAGGTGGCCACTCACATGCATGCACTATACCCGGAGAAGGCTAAAGGCCTTTGAAACACAAAAGTAAGAAATTCCTCAACCTCACCCATCCAGTCGATCATTACATGTTCAAAATTAATAATGTTCTTTAGTCCAAATTCACAGTCCAAACTCGACCCATTCTAGTATCAAATATTCAATTTTTTTCTTATTTTTCAACTCAAACAACCTCAAACTCACACATTCCCTGATTTAAGAAAACAATGCACTTGCAAGTCATAAGAAGAAATCGCATCACACGCACACAGTACAAAAACCAAACCTTCACACAACACATTTAATAATCCTTTAGTCATAAACGCAATTCACATTTTCACAGCACATTCGGGGAAGGGTTAGGGTATGCTTGTTACCTGGTAGTCTGTAACTTACGGGCTCGGTTTTCCTTAACTCGGCCTAGATATTCGCACCTCGATTCAAGCAATACCCATATTTTAGTCCCCAAACTATACAAAACACATCCCCACCCTATCCTTAGCCTAGATTAATTTTTCTACGATTTTTAGATCACTTTAGGAATTTCTAATTGCAGATAATCCCGGTTCCAGTTTTGGTCTGAATCTAGACTCAATTTCCAGAGCCCATATCTCAGGTTTCCAACATTAAAACTTAAAGTTTCTATGCATTCTGGAAAGATCAATCCGTCCCCTAAAATTCCTATGTTTGGGGTTTTTCCAAAATCTGTCCCAAATTTCTCAAAAAATATACGCTGTCACTGGCTGCCCAAATCTAGGCAGTCTTCGATAAATTAGTAATAACACATCCAATACAACTCTGATTTCTTTGATTCAAAAACCATATTACTCAACACATCCTGACCTATCTACCATAACAATTTTATGATTTTCAACTACTATAGCATCATGGACCGAATTTTAAAAACAGGGTACGTTCGGTCTATAAGCAGTGGCTTTCTGCCCACTTTGTCCCCTTTCAAACAGGTTCTTTCGGTTTGGTTTTCCACCACGTCGGCTCGCCCGATTACACACACCTATACTAACGATTTCTAAGCCCCTAACTAACCCAAGTCAAGCCAAATGTCGAAACTTTATTCAATGAAAAGAAAAATGTCACCCAAACTTACCTTGTGTCGGTTTCTGAAAAGAAGTGATGGGGTCCCTTCCTACTTCCAAATCCAAGGCTAAAAATTCAAACTTCATGTTCGAAAAAAAAAAACATTATTGCCCTTGGGTTGGAAAGATCAAAAGAAAAACATGATAAAATTTCAAGCTTGATGCGTGGGGCGCATGGGTGTTGGGTTTAGCATCCATGCATCATTACTCACCATACAACAAGGAGGGATCGATGGTTTTGGGTAGCTAGGGCGGTGCTGGGTGGCTGGGGCGGTACTAGGCGGCTCGCGGCTAGGCGATGCTGGCAGCAGTGTAGGGGGTGAGTGGGAGAGAGTAGACAGAGAGGGCGAGCACGAGAGAAAGAGAGAGTGGTGCTAGATAGAGAGAGAGAGAGAGAGAGAGAGAGAGAGAGAGAGGGAGGGAGGGAGCATGAAGAGGGAGGGAGAGTGGGGGTGAGGAGGGCTGCGCTGCTAGGGTTTAGGTGGAGAGGGGTTCAACCTAGGGTTTCGGTGGAGGGAGAGAGCCATGTGGCTAGGGCACGAAGAGGGGGAGAGAGTGGGGGTGAGGGGGACACTTAGGGTTAGGGAAAATTTAGGGGGGAAAAAGTAATAAATTTCAAAAATAAAGGTTAGAGTGAAATGCAAATAATTTTAACAAAATAAAAGTAAGGAAATTTCAAAAATAAGGGTTGGAGGGAAATACAAATAATTTTAATAAAATAAGAGTAAGAAAAATCTTTTTTTTTTCCTCGAACTTGGCTTGACGTAGACCATAAGTCTTAGGTCGGTCCATATTATTAGTAATTCGGCCCGCAATTGAATTTCTGGTGTTTTACATACTACCTCACTTAAGAAAGTTTCGTCTTTGAAACTTAAATGAATTGCGACATATTCCATTACCATGAAAATAAATTTTTGGGATTTTACATACTACTCTACTTAAGAAAGCTTCGTCCCTGAAACTTATATGCACATGATGAAAACAAATGAGGGTATTTGTCTTGCATCTCCTGCTATGGTTCCCAGGTTGCTTATGACATTTCATGGTTGGCCCAGAGGACCTTCACCAAAAGCACCGTTTTCCCACGAAGTTATTTCTCCCTCCGGTCCAGGATTTGCACAGGTTGCTCCTCATATGATAAATCCTCTTGAAGCTATATGGCATCAGTCTAAATTACAAGAGATGGATCCGGGATATACTTCTCTAGCTGTGACACATGGAACACATTGTGTACTCTCGGAAGCTCAGGCAGTAGTTCTAATCGATATGCTACCTCCTCAACGCTTTGTATAATTGGGTACGGCCTGATATACCTTGCGCTAAGCTTTCCTGCCATACCAAATCATGTAATTCCCTTGGTTGGGGATACTTTGAGAAACACCTGATCTCCCACTTGAAATTCTAAGGGCCTACGTCTTCAGTCGGCGTAACTCTTCTGGCGGCTTAAGCAGCTCTCATCCGTTCCTGAATCACCCGAATCTTATCAGTGGTAGCTTAAATCAACTCAGGTCCAATGGTTAGGGCATCATCGATTTCTTGCAAGCAAAGCGGAGTTCGGCACCTTCGTCCATACAGCACCTCATCCGGGGCCATTCCAGTACTCGTGTGGTAACTGCTGTTATAGGAGAACTCGATTAGTGACAGCTATTTGTCCCATGTATTCTTGAAGTCCAAGATATAAGCTCTCAGGGTGTTTTCCAGTGTCTAAATCATTCACTCCGTTTGCCCGTCCGTAGCCGGATGAAAAGCAGCACTAAAACGTAACAACGTCCCAAACGCTTCCTGCAACTTCTGCCAAAAGCCTGCCTGAAACCTAGTGTCTCGATCCAAAATTATATAACTGGGTACTCCGCATAGTCTGACTATCTCCTCAAGGTATGCTCGGGCTAGTTGGTTTAGAGTCCAGGTATTCCTCATGGCTATGAAATGTGCCGTCTTAGTGAGTCAATCCACAATCACTCAGATTGCATTATTCTTCCTCTAAGTCAGAGGTAAGCCTACCGTGAAATCCAAGGATACCGAATCCTATTTCCACTCAAGAATGTCCAACGGTTATAGAAGTCCCACCAGCCGCTGGTGTTTAATCTTCACTATTTGATAGGTTAGATACTTCGCCACATAGTCAGCTACCTCTTGCTTCATGTTGCTTCAGAACATCTGCTTCAGGTCCTTATATAATTTAGTCCCCCTTGGGTGTACACAGACTAAAATCTTCTTCTTAAGCTCTTCCACTGCAGGGACACACACGCGATTATGGAACCTTATAGTACCATCCTCATGGATCACGAACCCGGCACTTTCCCTACCAATATCTCCTTCCTAATCCGTTCCAGTTGAGGGTTCGTAGCCTGTGCTACATGAATTTTGTCTATAAGGGTTAGCTGTGCTTCCATAACGTAGAGCATAGACTTGGTTCCCAGGGTGATTACGTTACGCTCCATCTTTCGAAACTCCTTGCACAAGTCGACGGGTAACTCCAACAGGCTATTCAGTGCGAGGTACGGTCGGCGACCCAAGGCATCTTCCACTACGTTTGCCTTCCCTGGGTGATACTGAAAGTGGACGTCGTAATCCTTTAGGAATTCTAACCATCTTGTCTACCGCAAATTTATGTCCTTTTGCGAGAAGAGGTATTTTAGGCTCTGGTGGTCAATGAAGACCTCGCAAGGTACCCCGTACAGGTAATGCCTCTAATTCTTTACTGCGAACACAACGGCTGCTAACTCTAGATCGTGAGTCAGGTAGTTTCGCTCATGAGTCTTTAGTTGTCGCGAGGCATAAGCTATAACACGACCCTCCTGCATTAGCACGCATCCCAACCAATTTCTTGACGCATCACTATAGACCACAAAGCCCTTGTCACTAGTGGGTAAAGCCAATATATGTGCACTCGTCAATTTCTTCTTCAGTTCTTGGAAGACTTCCTCGCAATGCTCTGTCCATTCATACTTAGTGACCTTCCTTGTCAAGTTGGTGAGTGGGGTGGTGATCTTTGAGAAATTCTGAACAAACCTATGATAGTACCCTGCCAAGCCCAAGAAATTCCTCACTTCCGTCGGGTTCTTAGGGGTTGGCCACTTGGTTATGGCCTCTATCTTCTGAGGGTACACAGATACTCCCTCATTAAACATTACATGCCCTAAAAATGCCACTTGCCCTAACCAAAACTTACACTTCATCAACTTGGCATACAACTCGTTCTTTCTCAGTATCTCTAGGATAGTCCTCAAGTGATAGGTATGATTTTCTAGAGTCTTTGAGTAAATTAGAATGTCTTCTATAAATGCCACCACAAACTGATCCAGGGAAGATTTAAAGACTCTATTTATGAGAACCATGAACACTGCTGGGGCATTTGTGAGCTCAAAGGGCATCACTACAAACTCATAATGCATATAACGGCTACGGAATGCAGTCTTATGTATGTTTTCATCCTTGACCCAGTGTTGGTGGTACCCCGAATGATGGTCTATCTTTGAGAAGGTCCCCGTACCTCTGAGCTAGTCAAAGAGGTCGTCCATTCTGGGGGTAAAGGGCAACGGTTCTTGATCGTTATCTTATTCAATTTCCTATAGTCAATGCATAACCTTAGGGTTCCATCCTTCTTTTTCAAGAACAATACAGGGGCTTTCCATAGAGATGTACTAGGTCGGATATACCCCTTTTCTAACAGCTCGTCCAGCTGTGCCTTTAACTCCTTAAGTTCCATCGGTGCCATTCGATAGGGTGCCTTAGAGATGGGGGTGGCTCTGGGTATCAGATCAATACAAAACTCTACTTCTCTAAGGGGTGGTATACTGAGAATCTCCTCTGGGAATACATCCGGGCATTCCCACACTATTGGAATTTCTTTGAGGGAGGGTTCAGCAGCCTCAGTTTTCACTACATTACATAAGAACCCCTCGCATCATCTTCCTAACAACTTGCGGGCTTTCATTATGGTAATTAGCTTTATTCTAGGTCTTGAGACCTTCCCTTTGTGTACTACTTTCTCTCGATTGGGCCCCCTTAGAGTGATTCTTTGTTTTGGATAGTCTATCTGAGTCTGATATTTTGCTAACCAATCCATCCCTAGGATGACCCCAAAATCAGTCAACTCGAACGTATATAGGTTGGCCAGAAACTCATGCTCATACATCCGAATAAGGCAGCCCTCATATAATTCCTCACATCTCACCGTCTTTCAGTTGGGGAGGATCACCGATAGTGAAAGGGGGCTACGAGTTGGAACTAACCCTAGTGCCCCAACCAGCTCAACAAAAATAAAAGAGTGCGTAGCACCCGAATCAAACAAAATATCTACTGGTTTAGCTTGGATAGAAAATGTATCCGTTACGACGTTTGGAACATCCTTCGCCTCTTCCTTGCACACCACGTAAACTCTGCCCCCAGTGTTTCGCGGTGGTTGGTTGGGGGGTCTAGCCTGGTGCTGCTGGGGTGCTCGGCCCTGGTGATTTGGGTTGATCGCCTACCTGCCCCTATTCTGATGATACTGTTGGGGCTGCTGTCCCCCGTGACTCTGACCCGCAAGGGGTGGAGGATGTAGGCAATCTTATCTGGCTCCTGAGAGTGGAAGTTCTCCCGCTGATCCCCCTTTCTCTTGACTTCGTACTGTTCATTGAAGTAGTTGCTTTTTTCCCTCATCGCCCTTTCCACATTCTCCGCGGTATCGTACAAATCTACATATGAAGTGTATTGGTGCACGAAAATTCTCTCCTTGATACTAGGGTTGAGCCCAGCTTTGAGGTGATTCATCTTCAGCTTCTTGTCAGCCACGAAGGCTGGGGCAAAGCGAGAGAGCTCTATGAACTTGAAGGCATTCTCCAGCACACCCATTCCCCCTTGTTGCCGCTGCATGAACTCGTTCTCCTTTGCCTTCTGAAGTGACACAGGGTAGAAATGGTCCTTGATCAACTCCTTCAACCTCTTCCAATCGACCCCAGGCTTGTGCTGTCTCTTATGAATAGTGGCCCAACATAGATCGGCCTTGTCCTTCAAGTAGAACATAGTAAAGCATACCTTCCACTCCTCAAGGCATTGAAGAGCATCAAAGAGCTTCTCCATTCCCCGAATCCAATCCTCAAAGGCCTTGGGGTCAGGAGTGCCATCATAGATGGATGGATTGCGACTCGCGAATCTCTTGAATATATATGAGTTGTCCTCCTCGACCTTCTTCTCCTTGACCTCCATGAGTTTCTGCATGTCCTCATTCTATCGCTGCAGCTGCTCCCCTTGTCTCTACAGTAGCTCCAACAGTAGGAGGTTGGTAAGCTCTGCTCCCGCAGGTGGGTTGGTTTTATCTACCTGACCACGAGACCCATTCACAGTCCTGAGGCGGAGGGCTTCCAGTCGTTCCCTCAAACTAGTAATGGGGTTATTCGGGTTCACAGGAGTCCTTGAAATGGGGTGGGGCCCAATTTGAGATTCGTCATTGTTTCCTGCCATCCTGTTCGAGAAATAAGTCAAGTTTTAGTTTCCCTCCTGATAGTTCGCGACATACATACTATTATAGTTCAGTAAGACATCGTATACTACTGTATCATGCAAAAACTTAACATAGACTTTTGTTCACAGCCATGTTAACTTTAGCACACTTACGTGGTCCAGTCACTTCATCACCTGTCTCACACACATCACATTGGCATCACATTCACAGAGGCACATAATTCATAGATAACGAACATTAGCATCCAGGTAACTTAGAACGATTTAATTATATTGATTTAAAACCATAAATGTTCGGCACCAATATCTTTCATTACATAAATGCTGGACAGTTTTATTAGCCCATAGTGGATTAACAAAAGAACGAAAAGATAAACTAAACAGCACAGTCCTAGAAAGCAAAACTTTTAATGGGCTACTAGCATCTACTAGCCAGGGGCATCAATGGGACAGGCACCCCGACACATTCTACCACATCTGTCCTGCTTCCAGCAGGCAACCTCAGGCTTGAGTCGTTCTCCCACTGGGTCCTCCTCCAGGTCTTCTTCTATCAGTGGGTCCTCCTCTGGGTCATCATCCCCTAGGGGCTCCTCCTCGGGTTCCTCATCTTCTAGGGGCTCATCTTCAGGTTCCTCGTTAGGGCCTTCCTCCGGGTCCTCCTCTATAGGGTCCTCCTCAGGGTCTTTCTCTGGGTCATCCTCCTCTATGGGGTCCTTCTCAGGGTCTTCCTCTAGGTCCTCCTCCTCCATGGGGTTCGCCTCAGATTCCTACTCGACTGAGGGTTCCTCCCTATCGTCCTCCTCCTCGATATGCTCCTCTCCCAGTTCCTCATTTATTAGCCTGTTTTCTTCTACTAGCTCCTCATCTTCAGTGTCCTCCTCAGCTGGTGGTGGTGGAGTGTCATCCTCAATGTCAGGGTTGGGAGGTTAGGGAACTATTTCTATGAGGCGGTCCACTAGCCCATGTAAATCCAACCCCATAGGCTCCTATTCACACAAGCAACATCCACCAGCAAAATGAAATGGCCTATTCTTAAGGTGAAGCCTTAACCCTATAATGTCACAGTAGGTCACTCGAAAGAGTCAAAAGGAAGAATAAGGCCTACTTGTGATCAAATCTCAAGTAGTCGTTGGGGATCCCTAATGACCTCCCATGGATAAAAGTCTCAATCCACTCTAGGCGATTTTCCAAGCTAACTTTAGGCATCTTTCCCATCCTCTAGTAATAGCACTACCACCCCGTACAGCCACAGTGGTGAGTTCCATTCATCCTATACATTAATAGGTCCACATTAGATGCATGATCACATGTAAACAAACATATGTAGATATGCCCCCCTTTTGCCCATCCTACACTCACGCTTCGAGTAGTCCTTAGGCCTACAAGTTTTTAAAATTTTTTATTTCTAACTACAATCTTTTAGGTGAGTCTTCAAGTCAATCAGCATGAGCTCTTATACTACTGTGTAACACCCTGAATTTATAATTCATTCTTTATTACTAATATTAACCTATGTGGTAGTAGAAAGGCCTAAATGGAGTGTTACAACCGTATTTCCTTCGTGGAAATACCAGGTTGAATATCAACCAAAACATTAGTGCAAAAGATTCTTTGAATAATACCACAACTTAAAGATTCTAACCACAATTATAGTAACAACTAAGCTTAAACAAAATCTATTACAAGTTCTATTCTAAAACAACTACTGTGATTCAAGCTATAACTTATACAATGGAGCCTCACTCTAACTTTGAGTCCCTATTCCCATGCGCATGCACTTCACCTGAAAATAAAACATTTTACAAAATGAGATAAACTCAAAAACAAACACCCTTAACAGTAAAGGTACGCATACAAATTCATTTTAAAACATTTTAGGGGTAGAGGAAAATATACATGCAATCCAGATAATCCACATTCTTACAAAACATTCTTATAAAAGCCATTAAGTACTCCCCATTTTAAAACATTGTAGGGGTCTCATGGCCTGCCCTTAGGTTGAGAGCAGCCGCTTAACTGTAACCTGGCCTACCGTCATTCGGACGGTTACCACTTAACTAAACTTGGCCTATAGTCTCAATGGATGGTTACCGCTAGCCTGGCCCACGCTCGTCCATGAAGAGGCACATGGCTGCTCACATGCATGCACGGCACCCGGGGAAAGCTAAAGGCCTTCGAAACACAAAAGCAAGAAATTCCTCAACCTCACCCATCCAGTTGATCATTAAATATTCAAAATTAATAATGCTCTTTAGTCCACATTCACAGTCCAAACCTGACTCATTCTGGTCTCAAATATTCAATTTTTTTTATTTTTCAACTCAAACAACCTCAAACTCACACATTCCCTGATTTAGGAAAACAATGTAGTTGCAAGTCATAAGAAGAAATCGCATCCCACCCACACGGTACAAACACCAAACCTTCACACAACACATTCAATAATCCTTCAATTAAAACACAATTCACATTTTCGCAGCATATTCGAGGAAGGGTTACGGCATGCTTGTTACCTGGTAGTCCATAGCCTACGGGCTCCGTTTCCCTTAAGTCGGCTTAGATATCCACACCTGGATTCGAACAACACCCGCATTTTAGCCCCCAAACTGTACGAAACACATCCTCGGCCTATCCTTAGTCTAGATTAATTTTTTTACGACTTTTGGATCACTTTAAGAATTTCTAGTTGCAGGCAGTCCCGATTCCAGTTTCAGTCAAAATCTGGATTCAATTTCCAAAGCCCATATCTCAAGTTCTTGATGCCAAAACTCAAAGTTTCTACCCATTCTGGAAAGGCCAGTTCATCTCCTAAAATTCCTACATTCGGTGTCTTCCCAATGTCTGTTTTACACTAGGTCAATTTTCTCAAAGAACCTACACTATCACTGGCTGCCCACATCTGGACAGTCCTCGGTAAATCAGTCATAACTCACCAATATAACTTTAATTTCCTTGATTCAAAAACCAAATTACTCAACATATCCTGACCTATCTACCATAAAACTTTCATGAGTTTTGGGCTACTACACCATCATGGGTCGAATTTCAAAAATAGGGTACATTCGGTCCATAATTAGGGGCGTTCTGCCCTCTTTATCCCTTTTCAAATGGGTTCTTTTGGTTTGGTTTCCCACCACGTCAGGTTGCCCGATTACCCACACCCACACTAATGATTTCTAAGCCCCTAACTAACCTAAGTCAAGCCAAAGGTTGAAACTTTATTCAATGAAAACAAAAACATCACCAAAACTCACCTTGAGTCGGTTTTTGAAAAGAAGTGATGGGGTCCCTTCCTACTGCCAAATCCAAGGCTCAAAATTCAAAACTTCTTGTTAGAAAGAAAAATCATTCTTTGCTCATGGGGTTACAAAGATCAAAAGAAAAATATGATAAAATTTCAAGCTTGATGCATGGGGTGCATGGGTGTTGGGTTTAGCATCCATGTATCA
>JAKOGI010001017.1:205000-295000 GCA_029747015.1 Carnegiea gigantea | reverse complement strand
GAAGGATTTCATGTCCAACTTCGCTAGAAAGCTGGGGGACATGCCAACAAACAATGGCAAACCAACAACAGAAAAACAAGTCACCAGAAATAAGATTAGCTCACCATCAAACTTTTTGCGCAGAAAGTCATTACGGAGGTTTAGCATCCTAAATGCAGCGTGAAGATCAGTTAAGAAGTTCAACACCTTTCTGGGGCAATCATAGTCTCCATAGGTCACTCTGTTCACCACGTATCTGGGCTGCAGCATAAGAGTTATGTAGGTGGCTCATGTCCATCAGTCCATCTTCACCAGCAAATCATCCCAATGTCACCAGCAAATGACAAAAAGAATTTCTAGGGCTTACCATTGCCACTTTAAAAGTACAGATGATTATAACTCAAAAGACACGACAATAGACCAATGGGGCCATTTAGCCCAGCTACAATAGCAGTGTTCAAAATTGAGTCTATACAAAACAGTAGTTATGAGCGGCCTCACACTAATTAACACCCGTATATCATGCAAACATCATTAAGCAATTTTCTTTTCAAATACTTGAGGGGTCTTTTATCATCAAAAATTTTTGTTTCCCATTTTGAACCCCTGAATGGCCTCGATTTTGCTGCCAAGTCCATTTTGGAAATCTAGAGCTCCCATCAAAGCTTGCTCCTTCGCTTGGTCGGCTGCCAAAGGAAACATTCTGACGGAGGACATGCTTAAAAGAAGTTTTAGCCGTCCAAGTAGGTCCAAGTAGGTGCTGTGCATGTTTCGAGGAAAAATATGTGGATCAACTCCAAGTAGGACCCTCTAGTACATGGATGGTGTCCCATTAGTGTCTTTTTAGTGCAACCAAAAAAAAAAAAAAGTGCAAGAAAATATTTCCAACCAATAGTGCTTTCTTTGTGCAAAATGATCCCCCATCATGCAGACTTCCCCAATTAAATAATGGCATCCACAAAAAGGGCAACAAATAGTTAGTATTACCAGCTCATTGGACATGAAACAAATTCCTGCAGAAAGAAAATACTCAATATCAATATACATAACATGTGCCCGCATCCCAACAAAAAAAAGTACATGAAAAATGCATGAGACCAACATAGGCAAGCATGGCCAGATATCACCAAGTAGTTGCATCCATTTCCTTGAACAGGACACAGAGTTTGACATTAATAGGCTCAACTATTCAAGAGGACATGGGACCTTTGACTTCTCATTTTGAGTTGTTGACGCACAGTTACATAATACATGGTGCAAATGGATTGTAACAAAGGTACAGCCAGGATAGACTCTTAACTTTACAATGTACATTAGCTCTGCAGGTAGCAAATACAGTGCTACTAAGGGCAGCAGATACTCTAACAAGGTAACACTGCAGCAACTACAACAGTTTAAAACAGGTAACAGAAACTGGAGTACCAATTAACCTTCTCCCAATCCAACTTCAGAAAAAGATTCCCTACCCCTGCTCAACCAAATGTCTCCCACCCACTGAGAACCCTGCTAACTCACCAGCCAACAACTTTTTACTCTCTTGTTCGCTCTTTCACTATTTCCTTTTTAACTGTTGGGTCCATCCACCAGCAAAGGCCAACCAAGCAAGCACAAAAGTTGGGAAGGTGTGGGGAAAAAAATGAAACCGAAAACCGAACTGAAAAACCAAAAAAACAGAACCAAAAAATTGGTTAATTGAACAAATTTTCTAAAAAAATCGGTTCGGTTAACCGAACAGAAAATTTTTTTGGTTTTCGGTTAACCAAACCGAAATTAAGTTTTTTTAAAAAAATTATAAACATAAAACAAATGAAAAATTTAGGGAAAAAAGTACACCTTTTTTCATTATTTTATGAATGGTAAATGAAATTTAATTTTTTTAGAAGATTTAAACATTAAAAAAAAAATTTACGTTAAAAAGTACACTTTTTATATTATCGGTAAACAGTTAACCAGTACCTAAACCGAAAAGCCGGTTAACCGACTTTTTTGATACGGTTACAGTTCGGTTATTGGACAAACCAAAATTTTTGGTTAACCGAAATTTTCTACTCAATCACGGTTCGGAATTTTCTTGAACCGAAAAATTGGTCAACTGATTTTTGGTTAACTGGTTTTGCAACCCCTTAGATAGGCTTGTACTGCGGGCTATTTCATGCACGCTGTTGAGCCCAAATCATAGTCTTCAAGTAGACCATATGTATAGATTGTTGCTTGATTTCCTAAGCAATTTTATTATCTAAATATTGTAGAATATGCTTTCAGAACACATTCCAGATGCAAATTCGGGGCTGCAAAATGCTCTAGAAAGACCGACCATCTACCACAAGAAAGAGGAAAGAGCAAGACAGAAGTCGAACAGAAGTATAAACAGAAAAGTTCTATTTCACTTCTTTTAAAAAGTCTCTAGTAACAAGTCATCAGCTCATCATAATATTTAGCTGGTTTTCTCAAAAACAACAATTATGATGTAGATCGGTCCATGGTCCTCAATTAGCCCTAATCAATTTTTTTGAGTTCATGCACAAACCGACTTGTGCATCTGTTTTCCTAAACCTCCAGGAGGTTAGTGCTTTTTCTTATGGTTAAGATGTTAATTGACATCCTTAACCTTCAAACCATGCTGAAGAGTCATGTCAAAACCAAGATAGCATGGAAATTTTCAAGTCCTAAACTAAACACTTTTCATTTTAGGCCATTTTGAACCATTTCCAGTTTTGAAATTGATTCGTCAACTTAAACTTGATTTAACTTTGATTTCTTTGCTAAGAGAGTCTATTAACATTCTAATAAACTTAATTATGCAATCCAATCAGTTTTAAATCAAGTATTTTTGTCTAATCTTGCAAAGGATTCAAAGGAGCTAGTTGTTGGATTAATTCCAACAGCATACCTGGTTTTGTGAGCTTAATTACTTAGGCCTCTTTGAGGTTTAAGTCAAATATTTTTCCATGGGTTTGAAGTTCAAGAAGTTAACTTTCCAACGAAACAAGTTGCAGCTCAATTGGACTTCATTTGATAATTCAACTCAGCTCTTGAACTTAAACTGTCCAGGCTACCGTTTTGGGATAGTTTTTACTCGGTTTTGTTTTTATTATTTTCTAGATCAAACGACATTCAAATGTTGTAATTCTCTTTTTATGCGTTCACTTAGGATGTCTAGTTTACAGCCATGCCAAGCACAGACCAACAAGAGCACGATAAGGGGCCCAGTTCAGCCCATTTTGTCAAGCTGCTCAGAATGCGCCTGAAAAAGCACGGTTAAAAAGATTTTGGTGATTAAAGTCCTTAATGGTGTCCAAATCCTGATTTTAAAAAAGCGGGGGTTTTTAGACATCTTGGGGTTTCCCCCCATGGATGGAAACCAAGGATTAGTCACCAAAATGGAGTGACACTCTCTGCATGAAGACACGGCCCACACGGCTTCTCTACAGCAGCTTGCTTAGCAAGAGAGTTTTACCCTCCTAGGCGGGTTTCTTCCACCAAGATGTGTGCTAGGTTGGCTGGTACCTTGAACTTGGTCACCATGTGACTCATAAATGGAGAGAAAGCCACGTGGAAGAGGAAGATAATGCCACTTTGCAAGCTTACATTCGGACACTCAAGCAGGAGGTGGCAAGCATGTATTACTCCTCACCTTTCGAGATGGCAGCCGTGGATGATTTCCTTCTTAGGGAGGAAAATGTGACCGCGTAGCAGGTGGCAAGCATGTATTACTCCTCACCTTTTGAGATGGCAGCCGTGGATGATTTCCTTTTCAGGGAGAAAAATGTGACCACGCAGCCTAGGAACATTAAGGAAGAAGCTTAGATAACCATTTTGCTATGTAATTAAGCTTTTGTTCATGTTTTAGCATAGTTTAGCAACAAACTATGCAATTTAGATAAGCTAGCATACTTAGGAAGTTTCCTAACCATTAAGTAATCTGCTAATGATTACCTAATGAGTAAGGAAAGCCTTAGGCGTGCCAATTATAAGTAGCATGGCCATTCCATACTCAAGTGATGAACATTTGAAATTTGAAGTTGAGTTGGAAACTCCTCAGTGTTGCTACCATAAATTCTCTACTTGCTTATCTCTAATTAGGCCAATTAGAGTGGTGATCAAGTGAGTCTTAGGCGTTGATTAGATGATGATATCTGTATCCTAATTAGGCTTAAGGGCCTTAAACTCAAAACTTTGGTGATGATATATGTATCCAAGTAAGAGTTTAGTTTTCACGATATTAATCTTTAGTGTTGAAATCTGTATCCAAGGATTAGTTTAGTTTCTATCCTTTTTTCCTTGTTTGTAATCTTTCTTAGTTTTAGCTTTCACTCTTGAATTGAGTTTAAACTTAACCCTTAAGAGGTACATCAAATCACCTAATCCCCTCTAACCCTGCTTCCCTTCTCACTGTAATCAAGGATCTTCAATCCCAGAAGCAACTCATTCCTGATCCAAGATGCTTCAACAACCTTCCAATACCGTAAAACTAGGGAACTGCTTCAACGGCCAAAATTTAATGTAGCAAAGAAAAATTAATCAAAACAGGTAATTCCTAGTTGAATTGAGATAGACATCATTTGCATGTTATTGTTTGAAATGTATGTAAATGGTCTGTTGCAAAGAAGAACACATCCATTCGATCTTGGATCCTTTCTTAACAGGTTACTACAATCTCGAACTCATTCCAAAACCTGAAAAATGCCATGACCCCAATAACTGATGTTAAAACAACCATCCAATGACAAAGCAAAATGTCAAGAGAAATTAGGAGAAAAATACTAAACTATTTTGAAGGAATTAGCTAGAGAACAGAGTAATATTTGATACTCTCATGGCAGCAGAAGCATAGCAATCAACACTTGCTAGCAACTAAACCCTGCCACCAAAATCCCAGTTTTGTTTTGTCCTTTTTTCTCCCCTCATTTCGGTGTTGAATGCTATGCACAAGCTCCTATAAATATTTATTGAAAATTTTAGTCAGTACAAACTACCTTCTTGTTTCTCTTTTCCTCCAGGCTCTATGACATATGTTAGTCTTTGTAAATATAGTGACAATATATAGAAAATCCAAAGACTAGGCCCTGTTTTTTTCGTAGTTTAATGGATTGATCCCATTCCTTCCCATTCCCACCCAATTCTTCCTTCCTCTTCCTACATCTTCCCACACTTTAAAAAAAATACCACTCCTTCCCACTCTCACCCTCTCTCACCCACTCCTACATATAACTACTACTTTCAATATTTTGAAAGCTTTTATAATTTATGTAATTGTGTCTACGAATAGTCTGATAATAATTATGAAAAGTTTTATTTATTTTTCGAATGTTATGGAAATATTTGTTAGTCGCGGCGAAACTTATTGATGAAGTAATTTTTGTTATATATATTGAACAAATAATGATTTTTTTCTGCGTTGTTAAGCAAATGTTATTTAAAAAAATTATTTGTGACTGGTAAATATTTTGGATTTGATTCTGTATATGGAAGAGATGCTCAAATTTTTTTTGTGTTCATTACAAAATATTTGTTATACGTCACCAAAGCAGTTGTTATATGTATAACAAATTTATTTTTCATTCATCGTAAGCACGACAGAAATTGCAGATTTTTTTTCCAGCAAAATGAGAGAATGTATAAATTTTTTGGGCGTTGTTTGTAATTCGTGACTGGAAGTGCAGATGTATTGTATGTGTATTTTGAGTATTTTGAGCAGATATTTTTTTCGTGTGCGATAGTAACAAAACATTTGAAGTGAGTTGAAATTGGTTGAAATGAGTTCAATTTTTTTTTTTTAATTGAAGCTCGTGAAGTGGGTTGATATGAGTGAAGTTGGTTGAAATTGGTTAAAATAGTAGGAAGTGGGTTGAAGTGAGTTGAAGTTGATATTTTTTATTGAAGTTCGTGAAGTTGGTTGATGTGGATTGAAGTTGGTTGGGGTTGGTAAATTTGAATTTACCAACGAAAAGAAAAAGCCCTGAATATATGTGTGTTTTTTTCGTTATTTGTATTTGGTTAATATATGAAAAATAATACATCTGCAATTTATTTTACGAATAACAAAAATTATAATTTTTTGAGGTAACAACGGCTACGAAACAATATTTCGTACCTGAGTCAACACAGAAAAATATTTTTTTAGTCTAAAAAATTTTATCATCGGTAATTACTATCACAAATAAAAGATTATATTAAAAAACAAAATACGTAACTTACATCAACTCTCCTACTTCATTCAACTACTTTCCACTCCTTCCCACTCCTTCCCACTCCCACATATAACAAACCCTTCCCATCCACTTCTTCCCACCCTTTCCACTCCTTCCCACTCCCACATATAACAAACCCTTCCCATCCACTTCTTCCCACCCTTCCCACTCCCACCCATTCTACACCTGCAATTTCCCAACGAAAAGAACGGCCCTAATATGGACAATAAATAACAATAACAAGAGTCCTACACTTATTTCTTTTTGGGGGAGAATGGTATTTGGTAAGCAAACTCACTTAGGGGTCCATGTCTCAGGGAGCACCCTAGCCGAGGAAGGCATCAGAGAGGGAAGGGAGAACACAGGAAACCAAATTCGCCATGCCTCTAGTGGGATTTGAACACACACCTCCTTGTTAGAAGGTGCGTCAACCCCCACTAGACCACTCCTTCGGTGGGTAAAGCTCTACACTATTTATATTGTATGCAAATTTCATGTTTTGCTCGCTGTTATTGTCATATTGGCAAATCTAAAGCTGTAGCTAGAAAAGCATAAGAATGAACAACTGCTCCAGCATAAAATTCAAACTTAAAAGTGTTTCTGTTGAAATATGTCAAAATATCCTATGTCAAGCAGTATCACGATAAGGCAAGCCGTGGATAACACTTTCTTCACCACTCTGAAATTTACAATGATGTTTGTCCTTTGTAATACTAAGAAGGTTGCAAAAGTATCTACTAAGCTAACCATCTAAGCTAAGGGATAATGTCTACTACCTATTAATTGCTGGCATCCTACGTAACGATGAATCGATCCCTTGCTCCTAATTTCCAGCAATAAAATGTCTTAACAAAGATTTTAACTCTGAGCTGATGTCGAAAAGTGGCCAACACTAAAATACTGTAGAATTCCAAAAAATATGCATTAGCAAGGCATTAATTATGATCATTATTATATACATTCGCCTTTCAGTAATGTGATAGAATTTTGTCTAAAGTACTTTGAACTAAGTTCATGACCTTATACACTGTAATGCGATACAATGAATCCAACTAAACACAGACCAATAATCATTTTGCCAATTGGCATGAGATTCCAATTCCTAGATGCCACATATAACAAACATATGCATGTGTATCCATGCACGCAAACACTGAACTATAGTATTTGGAGAGTCTGGAAACTAACTTTATCTAATGCCCAGAATTTTAGCCTGATGTCATAAGCAATAACTTATACAAGAGAAAGAGACAGCAGAGACAGTCCATTCAGCAAGAGATGTAATGTTCAGAAGCCATCAACTCTAAAACCAAATAGAAGAGAATAAGTGGCCTTGCTTTGTTTTAATGAAGCGCTTTGTTTTAATGAAGAGATGCAGCGCTAAAGTTTCAGCTACTTACCTACGAGATAATCTTCAATATCCAGACCAAAATCAGGTGTAGTCACTGCATAATCACCAAAATACAAATGCAACAATAACCAGTGTTTCATAGATTGAATAACAATTAGAACCTACATAACACCAGCATAATTGAATAGCAAAACCGAAAAAGCTGATAACAAAACCCCACATCCAAGCTTCTCCTGAGCTTCAGGATGCAAAAGGAGACTTCCTGTCTCTAACCAGTGCATAAAAGCAAGCAATGAAACCACCATCTGGGTTTCACTCCTCCACTCATTGTGGTACCTACACATGAAGCAAAACTAATTGGAATCCCAAAAGCGTATCTATTTCTAACCAGCGAAAGACGTCTCTAAGTAATTCCTTCGCTTACCTATAATACTGACCGGGGCACTCCCGAAGAATCTCCGCGAGCTGGCTGTAAAGACCTTTCAGCACGCCAATTTGCGACTTCGCCTTCTCTAAAATATCTGTAAAATCAACAAGAATCACAGCACATGCAAAGGAAAAATCCAACAATGCAAATAATCAAATTCAAAATTGAAAGCAACAAGAAAAATATAATAGAAAATGCAATTGACAAAGGGGGAAAATTTTTGAGTACCATTAATGGGGCGAGACTGATGAACAAGAAGAATATTGGCATGCATGATTCGACTAGCTGAGTCAAGCTGCATTGCAACATTCCGCATTCCCTCTCGGAGGTTGCTAGACTCCTCGAGTTGAGTACGAAAGGTTTCGAACTGGGCCTCGAGAGCGCCGTCCAATGGGGCGAGAGCTCCTCCGTCCGCCATTGGAGGTGAGGAAGAAGCAGAGATGGTACAGAGGAACCGAAATAGGGGGTTTCTGGAACGAAGATGCGAGAGAGAGGAGGTAACAGAGAGGGGTTTTCGGAGAGGGAGATTAGGGATTCGAGAAGAGTTAGGGTTTAAGGTCACTAGTGACCCCCAGGGTCGCGTGGCAAAGGCAATCGCGTTTCGAAACGCCTTCATTTCGTATCTACGATTCTGCCGCTGGCCTCGACATTTTGACTACAACCTTCATAGTTCATACTACTGCCCGTTCCAAACAAACGGACGTGAAACATCCGCTCCCAGTGCTCGCATGAAGCCCCGTTGTTTTGACGCGAGCTCCTTCAAAATAAATTGGGCTGAGAATAGCGTACGCTTTTTTGTTTGAAGTTCGTGATTGGGTGACTTATTGATAACTAGAAACTCTCAAACATTCCAATAGAGTAAAAAATCTGAAGGTTGGATTCATAGAGTCCTTTAAATGCTAGTGAAAAATAAAAATACTCAAATAAAATCTCTGACGTTATCAACAAATTGAACTTTGGCTTATTCATGGACATCAAAATATAATGCCCCAACTGGTGGGCGATTTATTCATGGACATCAAAATATAATGCCCCAACTGATTGGAATATCACCGTCGTCCTTCGAAAGGAACAAGGCTATTAAAGATCTTGCATAAAACTTTACTAGCATCTATGTTTTTTCTGTTTTAACATAAAGTGTTTGATGCTAAATGTTACCCCAGCTAAAATCCTTCATGAAACTCAACATTTAAAACACTTAGTATGAAGAATTCATTTCACTGGAATCATGGAGGGGGATGAATCTTGAAGAGAAACTTGGCAAACATTATACATTTTACGAAACCTTATTTATGAACCCAGAATTTTATTAATTAAGAACAACATTTAACTAAAATATCATCACTTGCTTGATGAAAAACTTTGGTTGTCATATCCCAGGGTTTGGTTTAGTGTACAACCAAGAGCCAACTTAATGGAATGAATGACAACTTCTTCATCTATAAGGAATCACACACTTAAAGTCAGCGTTCGTCCTAACTCCTTTTTCTTTTTTAATAGCTTCCTAGAATCAAAAGTATAACATATTTTCAAAGAATAGGGCAAAGCTCATTACGTTTATCTCAATAATGTAAATCATCATTTTAAGATTAGTGAGCCATGCAACTATTTTAAATTCATTTTCTTTCAAACCTTTATGCAAACATTCTTTATACTTTCATAAACTTACTTTTTTAATGTAATGTTTGTTTAGACAGGATCTACTTTCACAATGACCTCATCATTAGCAATTCAAGGTGCACACTCCTGAGCCCCTTTACTTCATTAAGTGGAAATGTGTCCCCCTTGCGGCCCCACTTTCTTTCCACATTTGTATTGGTTGGATCCAACTTTTAAATCATACAACGGAATCATTTCCAATCATCATTTAAGCATGCAACTTTACTTAAAAGATACAAACAACAGGTGTACCTTGTTACCCTTGAAAAATTGTTCATGACACCTTCTCCTGACCATTTTGCTTGATCGATTCAAATTGCTCCCTCCCTTGAAATGAGTGACTAACCACTGTGGTATGAATGAACTTTGTAAGCCTTAACTACCCCATGTTCATCTACCAATAATTTTTTTAAATTGCATTCCCACAATGGGTTTCATACTTGGCCTTTGCTACTTGTGCTATGTTTAGGAACTATAACCTCTTTGATTTGTTTACCCTTATTGGATGTTCATTCTTGTTTGAAAGCAGTTGTATATATCTATGAATCACTTCATAAAAGATTCCCTTTTTAGCAATGGAAATTCCTTATCATTTTCCTCTTTAATAAGGATCCTCTTGAACAATTGATATTATCAATTTTCCTTTGCTCTTCCACCTCACATAAGAAGTCACTATGATTAGGAGTTTACGATATAAGAACTTCAACCATTGGTCAAGGTTTCTCCTTTTAAATAACTCTCTTATCCTTCATATTTACCTTGAGTTCTTTCCTCATATCTCTTATGTCCCCAAGATAGGAGCAGTAATTATAAACAAGGGCTCTCTTTACTCATACTTGCCTTCTTTAGGATTGAAAATTAAATATTCTCATTTTATTGTCTTTCTTTCACTTAGACATTCTTGGACATAATCAATTTCTTCTTCCATTAGTTCTCTTATCCATGCTAATCGATTAAGTATTCCTTATGACCCTTTTCTTATGGAAGTCCCTCATCTATCTTTCTTGTTCCCCTTTTTGTCTGTGTGAATATGAAAGACTTTCTTCATTTTTTCTTGTTACCAAGTTTGGTCATAAAATTATTCTTCTTCCTCAAAGTCACATTCATCCCTTAATGTCTTAGCACTTCATGGTCCCTCCTCTTATACGTGCATATGAAAGTTTTTCTTTTTTCAAAACATTCATGTAACTTATAACATCCCCAAAATTCATCACCAAGTGACTCAATTGGAATCATATTGTCCATTCACCATTTCTGTCATAATAGAGCAATGGAGACATGCATTGAAGACTAGAGGTTTTAGAGTAAGTAGATCGAAAACTGAATACATATATTGTTGTTTCAGTTGAAGGGAAAATGCAAGGGGAGAAGTCACCATTGATGGGATAACGATTTCAAATGTTGAGAACTTTAAATATCTAGGCTCGATCATTCAATAGAAAGGGGATACTGATAAAGATATTAACCAGCGCGTAAAAGTGGGTTGGTAAAAATGGAAGTATGATTTAGGTGTGCTGTGTGATAAGAGGATGCCTGTAGGATTAAAAGGCAAAGTTTATCATATGATAGTTAGACATATTATATTGTATGGATCGAAGTATTGGCTTATAAAAAAGGTATTGGTTCAAAGGTTAATGGTAGCAGAGATGAGGATGATTAGATGGATGTATGATTACATGAAAATGGATAGAATTAGTAATGGAGTAATTGGAGATTTAGTTAAAGTGGCTCCCATAGAAGATAAGATGAAAGAAATAAGACTAAGATGATTTGGCCATGTAAAAAGAAGTGTGGACGCTCCAGTAAGGAGATGTGAGAGGATTAACATCCCCAAAGATAAAAGAGGAAGCGGACGTCCAAAGAAGAGTTTGGATAAGGTGATTAGAGAGGATTTGAAAGTTGTAGCGTTAATGGAGGACGCGGCTCAGGATAGGAGATTATGATGGGATATGATTAAAATCTTAGATCACAGACAGTTAGCCTCATAATTGTCTCTCGGTTGCAGCATGGTAGGTTTGGTTGCAGTTTTTCTTTTTTTCTTTTTTTCTTTTTTTCGTATGTCGTATTTTTTATACAGGTAGTACATGCATTTGGAAGAGACATTATTTGCTTTCCTCTGTTTGTTAGGTGTAGTACCTTCTTCTGTTATGTTATACTTATGTTTATATAGTTACTACGACCTGATTTATTAGTACTTTTTAGTTCATTTCCTATCGCTTATCTTTAGTTTTTCTCTATAAAATGTTTTCACAAAATCCTTCTTCTATAAAATATTTTCACAAAATCTTATTTTGTAAGTCTCTTGGAATTAACCTCTCTGTGAGTAGGGATTCCGATAGAGGTAAGGTTGCCTACATCTAGATCTCCCCGGTCCTCGCGAAAGCGGGACCCACACTGGGAAGTGTCGCTGTGTGTTGTTGTTTCTCATTTTGCTTAAGGTTGTTTTTTATTTTTTAGGTCATTTATGCTTAAAGAAGCTTTACTTCCTCTATAAGCATGCCATGAACATGCAAGCATATCCTCATATTGCTTTTCAAAAGATGAAAGAAAATGTTCCTTAATTCTTTTAAACCTAAGCATTTTGTATACTTCGTGAGTATGAGTATACATATAACTCCTTGTTCCCTTTCAATTATGATAACTCCTATAAAAATCCTCTCTTTGGTTATTTTCATAATATTTCTTGCATAATTTTTTTGTTGGTACTAAGAACCTAACATGGATACTATGAAACGCACAAGCTAGTGCCATCGTACACTTTCATCTCTGATCATTATGATCATCATCAACAAACTATTCTAGCCCATATTTCTCTAATTATTCTTAGAAATTCTTAATGAAATATACCAGACTATCCATATGATTAAATTACTTAAGTTTCAAAGTTATAGCATCCATGCCAATAAATTTTCATAGGAATTATACCCAAAACGGGATAGATTTTTTGGGTCAACTTAGGCTCCTCATATCTTTCACTTCAAACCTCTAAATATCTCATAAGACCCTAATATGCAAAGCTTAGGAAGTGCTAATATCACAACATTACATTCAAATATTGACTTAAACAGAACTATACGCAATTCTTATACAAACTGCACAGTTTTAGTAAAATGATCATATCTCAACCTATACATATCGAGTTCAAGCAATTTCAAAGCCTATTGAAAGCTAAATCGTTAAGGTAACACCCTATTCAAAATCATAAACTTTGGACTTATGGATCGATACTAGTTTATTCTTAAAGTCAGCCTTATTTCTAGCTTGTTCCAGTTGTGATTTCCCCCACCTATGGCTCATTCCAACTCTGCAACCTTTTATATTATTATGTTACCCAAATTATCACATGCACAAGGCATTGAAGATACTTTTGGAACCCTTTACTCATTACTCTTGCACAATCACATGGAGCCCAAATACTTTTTCAATAATTAAAACACATAGTCAAATTTGAGACACTTAGATCATACAAAGAACAATCTTGCATGTAAGATCCAACAAACAAGAAGACTGGATTGGATAAAAGAAGAAAATGAAAGTTTAAGGGCTTACCTTTAATTGTTTGCTATTCCATAAGAGGATGACAGAGGAAGAAAACACTACTTTATGGCAACCATAGGAAGCGACAATCAGCAACAGAGCTGCCAAGAAGGCGATAATCATCCTTAAAATTGTGGACTATCAACCCTTATTTTAGTGGGGAAAGTGGAAGAAAAATTAAAAAAAACGAGTAAAAGAAATGAGGGGGGGGGGAGAGAGAGAGTGAGTAGAGACTTAGCGGCGTAAGCAAAACCATAAACAATCATCATCCATCCCCTTTTAACCAAAATACCATGTGGTCTTCATCTCATCCACGAATCACATCACTCTCTAAAATCTTCCTATTAGTAGCATTCTCCTTTTGCAAAATTACATTTTTATCCCTCAAAATTTGTATAATCCCAATTATGTCCACTTTCTAGAAAGTTACATTTTGGTACATGAAATATTTTTCCTTCAATGAAAATATCTTATCTTATGAAATACCTATTTGCACATTCCTTTCTTCTCAATTCGGAAGTTTTCCTTTTATTGTCTCTTAGCGTTCCAATGTGACACATCTATTTTAATTTCACAAGTACTAGATGAAGTCATTTATACCCATAAGGTTGGCTATATTCTCACTATTTATAATGCCCCAATAATACATGAATCATTGCTTGCATTTACCTACTTGCATTTACCTGCTTAAGTTTAACAATGAGAAATAATAATCCAATGAACGGGGCATTACCGCCGTCCATAAAGGACAAGGCTTCCTTATATATGAAAACTTACCATAAACCAAAGTTTACCCTATAAGGGGCATTCACCATTATAAACGCTCAAACCATTTAGTTAAATACACAAATGGTTCTAACTTCCTAAGGGTTACACCAACATACATAATTCGGTTCAAATATACAATCGTAACACAAAAATACATAATTCAGTTCAAATATACAGTTGTACACCAAAATACACCACAATATGGTATGAAAGCATCTTAGCACTCCTATACCGCCAAAATACATAATTCGGTTCACTGAACACTTTCCTAAAACAAAACATAAAAACATTTTGAACTGTGAGGCAAGCTCAGTACATGCATCCCTGTACTGATAAAAATTCACTGAAAAGTTATTTGGGCCCGCTTTACAATTTATTTTGATTTTAAAATAGGGAATGAGATGCATATAAAACTAAATTACCAATTATTATCTGTTAGTGCACCCCTTAGTAACTGTTACGATTTGTGAATAGGTGTACACCTGCCAAGCAGACCGGAGGACCTAGCCTGAAGCCGTGCGAGTAACTGGAGGACAAAGCCTTATAACTGATAACTAATGGGGTCACTAATTATGTGATAAAACACTAATTCAATTGATTCATTGATGTACTTATCAAAACAGTACGATTTTAATAAATACGTGCTGATTTCTAAAGATACAGGCAATGAACGTACTTGGAAGTTTTAAAAGCTAGTTCAGAGAGTAATAAGATGCACTAAAATGGAGAGAATGAGAGCTTAGGCCTTAATTCTGCTCAAAAGATCATTATAGGAACATGAGGTCAGAAATGAACTTGCTCTTATAATGAATACCTTTAAATAAAACTGGCACAATTGATACCTTTAAATAAACTGACTTATGAAGAATCTGTATAGACCAATTTATAGATTAACTAAAATGCTAAAGTTAAATAAATTATAGAAATGATGATTTAAGGCACGGTAGTGAGTTCAGAGGGTAAGGGTTTATGACGAGGGCACGGAAAGAATAAATCAAAACTTATACTCCCGACCTCGAAATGAGACCTAAAACCCCAATATGTAAAGCTTAGGAAGTCTTCTAAAACTTTCCTTGAGGACATATAATATGATTCCCACGACAAGGTTCATAAAATGAGGCTAGAACACCAACATGTCAGTTTTGAGTCCATCCTGCACATGATCAGTAAAATGATCATAACTTTCTCCACAGACCTCAGATTAATGCGATTCATGAGCCATTTTAGAGCTAACACACTGACCTAACTATCCGCGAAAAATCATAATTTTTGGCTGGGCCGTTCGTTACTAGTTTCATCTGAAAATTTGTCCTATTTTTCTGAAAATTTTGGCCTCACTGCTTGGATTTGTTTCCTCACTTTTCACACCAATCCTCAACTTAAATTCTTTCTTAAGAGCATGTAAACACACTTTGGTATATCCCAACATCATACAAAAACACCACACACAATTTCACTTTATATTCATATCTAATTAAAGATCCTTTTCTAGTCACATATACACATACCTCAAGTTTAATACTAGTTTGGTCCAAACCATGCATTTTGGATAAAACCCTAACTTTGGGTCAACTTGAACTCGCTCCCATCTTTTCAAAACACCATAAACACCACAACAAACTTCAATATATTAAGAGATAAGCAAAAACAAGGATAAAACAATCAATAAACAACACTTGAACATGAAGCTTGCATGACTGAGATGAAACCCTAACCCTAGCCTCATCCAATTTCAACCCCATCATGATCCATCACCAACACGATTCTTAATTCCATAAAAGCAGCATAATTCATCACTAAAACAACCAAAATAAGAAGCAAAAGCCAACAAGATCAAGAATCAACAACAAAATCAGCACAGGAGGTGAAAAGAATTACTCACTTTGTGCTTAGAAAGAGGTATGAATGATTCTTGGTGCTTAAAGGAGTGAGAGGGACGGTTGGCGTGGTGAGTGGTGGTTGTTTGGTGGCTGTTGGTGGCTGTTTGGTGGCTGAAATGGTGAGGTTGCTGCTGAGGTTGCTGCTGCCGTGACTTAGAGAGAAGGAGGAGAGAAATAGGAGAGAGAAAATGTCTTGCAATTACTTGGTGCAAAATAAAAGCCTTGCTAAATATATACTTGGCTGAAATTTAAGGTCAAAAAGCCACTTTTGCCAAGCTTAATTAAGGCCTAATTAAGGGTGGTTAGCTAAACAAATGAGGGTCAAGTCTTGATGGGTCGAAATTGGCCTTAAACGGACTCGGGTTTGGAAAAGAGCTGAAACCGAGTGCGTTTGCAAAATTTTTTATTTTTTATTTTTTTTCTCAGAACTCGAGATTAAATGGTTGTGGTGCCATGAAAAAGAATTAAATTGCTAAATTCATAAATATCAAGGCCTAAATCGATCTCCAAAATTTGATTAGAACAAAACCCCGAATTGCAAAGTGAGGGCCCATTTAGAAATGTCCAATTGGAATAATAAAAAGCAACGATGTAAATGAAATGAAATTAATCACAAGGATTAATGAAATGAAATTAATAAACATATTTTAGGGTCAGACTATTACAGTCTTCCCCCCTTAAAAAGTTTCGTCCTCGAAACTGATAAACTTCACCACAGGATTACCTCGAATAAATATAGATATGAGGTTTTCATAGCCTCTTCGGTCTCCCAGGTAGCTTCTTGGGAGGTGTGGTTTGTCCAGAGTACTTTGACCAATGGTATCTGCTTATTGCACAGCAGCTTGATCCTGTGATCTAGTATTTGAACAGGATGCTCCTCATATACTAGATCTTCAGCGATTTCGATAGGTTCAGATACAATGGTATGGTCTGGATCTGGAATGTATTTTCGAAGCTGAGAGATATGAAACACGTTATGCACGTGCTCAAGTTCGACAGGCAACTCTAGACGATAAGCAACGGGATTCAACCTTTCAATGATTTCATAAGATCCAATATACCTTGTACTCAATTTACCCCGTACTCCGAACCTCTTGACACCTCTAGTTGGTGAAACTTTTAGAAAAACTTTATCGCCTACTTGAAACTCTAGAGGCCTTCTTCTTTTGTCTGCATAACTTTTCTATCGACTTTGGGCAACCTTGATATGCTCCTGAATCTTTCTTATTGTCTCAATAGTCTCTTGAATCATTTCAAGACCTATAATTAGTGCCTCCTCCAAATCACTCCAGCACAACGGGGTTCTATATTTTCTCCTGTATAAAGCCTCAAATGAGGCCATTTTGATGGTGGACTGATAGCTGTTGTTATAAGAGAATTCCACCAAGGGTAAATCATCTTCCCATTTCCCTTAGAGCTCCAATACACAAGCTCTCAGCATGTCCTCCACAATTTGGTTCACTCTTTCAGTTTGTCTATCTAATTCTGGATCATAGGAGCTACTGAAGTTTAGTTTGATCCCAAAGGCCTTTTGAAGCGCTTGCCAGAAACGTGCTTGAAATCTTTGATCCCTATCTGAGACTATATCTAAAGGGATCCCATGCAGACGGTCTATCTCCTTAACATACAGTTGGGCTAGTTTTTCAACTCCCCAAGTATCCTTGATTGGCAGGAAATGAGCTGACTTCATGAGTCGATCAACTATGACCCAGATAGCATTCTTTTTCGAGGCAGAAAGGGGTAAACCCATAACAAAGTCCATTGAGATCGAATCCCACTTCCAAGTGGGAATTTCTAAGGGTCATAGTTCACGTACAGGACGTTGATGCTCTGCTTTAACTTTCTGACAGGTTAGACACTTATTCACATATTCTGCAACGTCTTTCTTCATATTATTCCACCAAAAGTATTGTTTCAGATCTCTGTACATCTTGGTGCCTCCTGGATGCACCGAATAACGAGTATTGTGAGCCTCTTCCATGATCTGCTTCCTCAATCCTTCCTTTTTAGGCACACACAGGCGATTCTGGAACCGCAGGGTCCCATCCTCGTGTATTACAAATCCCAGAGACTTCCTTTTTTCTAAATTTTGCTTTATTCGTTGGAGTTCGGGATCACTTTCTTGGTTCAGTCAAATTTCTTCCACTGGGGAGGACTGCAAGGTAAGTGCTGATAATTGCGTATTTGTTTGCTCGTGGGACACTGATTGAATCCCGAAGTCCTCAAGTTCTCTCAAGAGGTTCAATTAGGTAATCACCATAGTGTTTGAGCTATATTGTGCCTTCCTACTCGGAGCATTTGCCACCACATTTGCTTTACCAGGATGATATTGGATCTGCAAATCATAGTCTTTAAGCAACTCAAGCCAGCGCTGTTGCCTCAAGTTGAGCTCCTTCTGGGTGAAGATATACTTTAAACTTTGATGATCAGTATAAACCCTGCATGGTACCCCATATAAATAATGCCTCCAAATTTTCAAAGCAAAGACCACGACTGTTAACTCCAGGTCATGGGTAGGGTAGTTCTTCTTATATGGCTTGAGTTGTCGAGAGGCATAAGCTATTACTTTGTCCTCCTGCATCAGAAGGCACCCTAGACCGTTCTTTGAAGCATCACTATAAACAGTATACCCCTTTTCTTCCATTGGTAACATTAGGATTGGGGCGGTGGTCAATCGCTGCCTTAGCTCTTGGAAAGCTTTCTCACATCTTTCAGTCCACTCAAATTTGTTCGCTTTCTTCAGTAGATTGGTCAGTAGTGAAGCTATTTTTGAAAAGTCCTTTACAAACCTTCGGTAGTAACCTGCTAAACCCAGAAAGCTTCTAATCTCAATGACATTGGTGGGCCTTGGCCATTCTGTGATTGCTTTCATCTTCTGGCGGTCAACTTTAATTTCTTCTTTTGTAACCATATGCCCTAAAAATACCACTTCCTCCAACCAAAATTCACATTTCTTTAATTTTTCATAGAGTTGATGCTTTCTCAAAGTTTGCAATACTGTCCGCAATTGATCAGCATGTTCCTCCCTGTCCTTAGAATAGATAAGAATGTCATCTATGAACACCACTACAAACTTGTCTAAATAGGGTCTGAAAACCTTGATTATAAGGTCCATGAAGGCTGCAGGAGCATTAGTGAGACCAAAAGGCATCACTGTAAACTCATAGTGACCATACCTAGTCCTAAACGCTGTCTTAGGAATGTCGTCAGGTTTAATCCTAAGTTGATGATACCCTAACCTCAAATCAATCTTAGAAAACACTCCTGCTCCTTATAATTGATCAAACAAATCATCTATTCGTGGTAGAGGATATTTGTTTTTGATGGTAATCTTATTCAACTCCCTGTAATCTATATATAGCCTTAAGGTTCCATCCTTTTTCTTGACAAACAGCACTGGGGCACCCCATGGTGGCACACTTGGCCCGATAAAGCCCTTCTGTAACAGCTCATCTAGCTGAATCTTTAGTTCCTTAAGCTCAGTTAGGGCTATACGATATGGGGCTTTAGAAATAGGTTGGGCTCCAGAAATTAATTCGATTCTGAAATCAATTTTCCTCTGCAGGGGTAGTCCTGGTAACTCCTCAGGAAAAACATCTTCAAATTCACAAACTATAGGTATATTCTCTGCTTCCTTTTCCTTTGTTTGGGTGTCAATAGCATAACACCAATATCCAATACACCCCTGACATAGCAACTTACTTGCTTTCATAGCGGAAATCAAAGAACAGGATTTTGCCACTCTCTGCCCATAAAAACACACTTTTCTCCTTTTTTCATCTTTCAAGATAACCTTAAGATCTTCACAATCGATTTGGGCTCCATAAGTATGCAACCAATTCATTCCCAAAATGACGTCAAAATCAGATAAATCAAATTGAATCAAATCCACCGGGAAGGTGGTCTCACCAATGGTGATGGGAACAAGTTTATAAGAGAGAGGGCACTCAATCACAGAATTGTTGGGTAGCTTAATTCTATAATTGGTCTTCATCCTCCTGCTCTCAAGGCTCAATTGTATAGCAGATCGGGTAGAGATAAATGAATGAGTGGCGCCTAAATCAAATAATACACAAAATGGCTTTGAATTTACAAAGAGAGTTCTAGTGACTACCGTACCAGAGGTAGCAGCTTCCTTTTTGCTCATCACAAATGCCTTTCCTACAACTGCAGGCCTTGAAGGTGGGGGTCCCTGGCGGAGTGGAGCCAAGGGTTTTGCTGCGCCCTTGTCTACAGTTCTTAGTCGTCGGGGGCATGCAGCGATGAGGTGTTCAAGACTTCCACACCACATGCATTTGTCAGTGCCAACTCGGCATTCAGGAGTGGTGTGATTTATTCTTCCACACTTTGCACAGGGCGCTGTCGAGCTTACAGGACGGCTCTTGGAGGAAATAGGGGTAGGTTTCTTCCAATTCTGGTTCACACTCTGACTTGGAGTCCCCCGCTCAAACCCCTTTCTCTTGTGGTTGATTGGATTTAGTGCTCCTAACTCCATCTTCACTCGTTCCACTTTAGCTGCTCGCTCATATAGTTCTTGGTAAGTCAAAATTGATTGTCCAGCTAATTGATTCCGAATATAGAAGGCCAGACCCTCTTCAAACCTCCTCATTTTCAACCTCTTAGATGATACAAACTTAGGAACAAATCTAGATAGTTCGGTGAATTTACTGGTGTATTGCATCACAGTCATAATACCACTCATCTTCAGCTCTATAAACTCTTTCTCCTTTCGGCTTTGGACCACAGCTGGGTAAAATTTTGCCCTTAACTCACTCAGAAATTTATTCCAGGTAAATTCAAGCCCTACGAGCTTATCCTTCATAGTATTCCACCAAATGTCAGCTTCACCGGTCAAATAATATGTCCTAATGTTTACCCTTTTTCCTTCTGGCACGTCCACCATTGTAAAGATTTTCTCCATTCCTCTTATCCATTCCTCCAGTACTACTGGATCATAAGATCCATTATAAACTTTAGGGTTGCACCGTGCTACCCTATCTACCAATTTATCCTCTTTCGGAGGGGTTTTAGCAGGTACTTGGGGAATCTGTTTCATCAATTCAGTAACTAAGATTGGCCAGTAATTCGGGTTTCCTAAGTTGCTAGCTAATTCAGAGGGTAACGGTGGCGTGTTACCATGTTGCGGCTCCTGGCACGAGGCTTGATCACCTGATCCCTAGCCTTGCTCCAAATTGTCCTCTACATGAACCTCCATGCTGTTTTGCACTGACTCAGACGTTCTGATCATACATTAAATGAAACAATTCAAACACTAGAACCTCCAAACATATAAGATAAACATACCAATAAATACATAGAAGATGGCTCAAAGAGTATTTCATAATTCACAACGTCGTCATTTCATTCCATAACGGCTTACTTACATACATAATTGCTGGTTTGTATATATAAGCAACAAAAGCATATTACACCTAGTTGAGTAAGCAAGACTAGCTCTAACTCCTACGCTAACACTAAACACTAAATAGCCGCTAGACACTAGATCTGTCACCTGACCAAAAAGAGATACGGACTATGTCATCATGGTTGGAGAGGATTGGACTAACTATATACAATGTCAGATGCCACACAAAATATAACTATCCAATCCAACCATACTATATATACCTATAGGGCTCAAAATGAAAACCACTACACTAACCCCTAGAACCACCTAACGATCCCTAGATGGATCGTAATCTGGGTCAGACTCACCGTCAGGTTCTTCGCCTGAATCGAAGCTGCTAGTAGACGCCCCTGACTCAACATCATCGACCTCCGGTTGAACTTGTGGCCCATGCTCCTCCTCTAGCTCCACCATCAACTCATCCGTCTCTTGTTCCCATTGCTGTTCTACCCCCACCTTGCCAATGCCTTGATCCTCCTCGGGATCATCCTCCTCTGGATCATCCTCCTCTCCCTGGTGGCCCTCATGCCCAGAACTAATCACCACTAAATCTGGGGTGTCGGAGATGTCTATCACCACGTGAGCCTCCCTAGAGCTATCGGGCATCAGTGTGGGTTCCCGGTACAAGCGGGGAGGGTGGCCCCTGTGCTGGTGCTAGGGGTGCGGGTGGGGGAGGCACCTGATGTAGTAGAAAAATATATTGTAACATTTCTATGGTGATTCCTCTCTGGTCAAACTCTTCCCTTGATAATAACTCTGTAACAAGAGTAGTCCATGCCCCCTGGGCCTGAAACCTAGGCCCATCCAAGTCTGGGTTCCCTGTTATCATAAAGTCGTGATAACGATGCCTAAATGCCACCCACGGATCAACCAGGGGTAAGGACCCAAGCAATCTCTGCTCACGGACCGTAATACTGCGGAATTCAGAGTAAGGGTCCTATGCATGTGCCTCTATACTAGCATGTAGCAACGCAATGTGGGTAATTATAGATCCACCCGACAACATATTAACGCTATAAGGATCCATCTAGCAAAGGCAACACATATATGAGAGGCATACATATCCGTAACATATCCATAAATAAAGGACATGCAAATGAAAGCAACTTGCATTAGGGACATGCAAATGGAAGCAACTTGCATTTGAATATCATTACTACACTCTGAATCTCACTTTAGCAATATACAATAGCCCCCCTCACGACAACCATTCTCACCCTATAATTTCTAACTCTACTTTCCTCTAAAAAATCTCAACCTGGCTCTAATACCAAATCTGTAACGCCCCCATAATACATGAATCATTGCTTGCATTTACCTACTTGCATTTACCTGCTTAAGTTTAACAATGAGAAATAATAACCTAATGAACGGGGCATTACCGTTGTCCATAAAGGACAAGGCTTCCTTATATATGAAAACTTGTCATAAACCAAAGTTTACCCTATAAGGGGCATTCACCATCATAAACACTCAAATCATTTAGTTATATACAGAAATGGTTCTAACTTCCCAGGGGTTACACCAACATACATAATTTGGTTCAAATATACAATTGTAACACCAAAATACATAATTCAATTCAAATATACAGTTGTACACCAAAATACACCACAATATGGTACGAAAGCATCTTAGCACTCCTATACCGCTAATCACATGGATAGTCCTGTCTTATTTATCACCTTCAGGCTCCCTGCCCGTCGGAGAGCGGTTCACTGAACACTTTCCTAAAACAAAACATAAAAACATTTTGAACTGTGGGCTAAAGCTCAGTACATGCATCCCTGTACTGATGAAGACTCACTAAAAAGTTATTTAGGTCCACTTTGCAATTCATTTTGATTTTAAAATAGGGAATGAGACGCATATAAAACTAAATTACCAATTATTATCTATTAGTGCACCCCTTAGTAACTGTTACGATCTGTGAATAGGTGTACACCTGCCAAGCCGACCGGAGGACCTGGCCTGAAGCTGCGCAGGTTACTGAGGGCAAAGCCCTATAACTGATAACTGATGGGGTCACTAATTATGTGATAAAACGCTGATTCAGTTGATTCATTGGTGTACTTACCAAAACAATACAATTTCGATAAATACATGCTGATTTCTAAAGATACAGGCAATGAACGTACCTGAAAGTTTTAGAAGCTAGTTCAGAGAGTAAGAAGATGCACTAAAATGGAGAGAATGAGAGCTTAGGCCCTGATTCTGTTCAAAAGATCATTATAGGAACATGAGGTCAGAAATGAACTTGTTCTTATAATGAATACCTTCAAATAAAACTGGCACAATTGATACCTTTAAATAAACTTGCTTATAAAGAATCTGTATAGACCAGTTTATAGATTAACTAAAATGCTGAAGCTAAATAAATTGTAGAAATGATGATTTAAGGCACGGTAACGAGTTCAGAGGGTAAGGGTTTATAACGAGGGCACAGAAAGAATAAATCAAAACTTATACTCCTGACCTCAAAATAAGACCTGAAACCCCAATATGTAAAGCTTAGGAAGTCCTCTAAAACTTTCCTTAAGGACACGTAACATGATTCCCACGACAAGGTTTATAAAATGAGGCTAGAACATCAACATATGAGTTTTGAGTCCATCCTGCATAGGTTCAGTAAAATGACCATAACTTTCTCCACAGATCTCGGATTAATGCGATTCATGAGCCATTTTAGAGCTAACACACTGACCTATCTACCCACGAAAGATCATAATTTTTTGGCTGGGCTGTTCATTACTAGTTTCATCTCAAAATTTGTCCTATTTTTCTAAAAATTCCAGCCTCAATGCTTGGATTTGTTTCCTCACTTTTCGCACCAATCCTCAACTCAAATTCTTTCTTAAGAGCATGTAAATACACTTTGGTATATCCCAACATCATACAAAAAAACCACACACAATTCTACTTCATATTCATATCCAATTAAAGCTCCTTTTCTAGTCACATGTGCACATACCTCAAGTTTAATACTAGTTTGGTCCAAACCATGTATTTTAGATAAAACCCTAACTTTGGGTCAACTTGAATTCACTCCCATCTTTTCAAAATACCATAAACACCATAACAAACTTCAATATATTAAGAGATAAGCAAAAACAAGGATAAAACAATTAATAAACAACACTTGAACATGAAGCTTGCATGACTAAGATGAAACCCTAACCCTAGCCTCGTCCAATTTCAACCCTATCATGATCCATCACCAAGACGATTCTTAATTCCATAAAAACAGCATAATCCATCACTAAAACAACCAAAATAAGAAGCAAAAACCAACAAGATCAAGAATCAACAACAAAATCAGCAGAGGAGGTGAAAAGAATTACTCACTTTGTGCTTAGAAAGAGGAATGAATGATTCTTGGTGCTTGAAGGAGTGAGGGGAATGGTTGGGGTGGTGAGTGGTGGTTGTTTGGTGGCTGTTTGATGGCTGAAATGGTGATGGTGCTGCTGAGGTTGCTGCTGCCGTGACTTAGAGGGAAGGAGGAGAGAAATAGGAGAGAGAAAATGTCTTGCAATTACTTGGTGTAAAATAAAAGTCTTGCTAAATATATACTTAGCTAAAATTTAAGGTCAAAAAGCCACTTTTGCTAAGCTTAATTAAGGCCTAATTAAGGGTGGTTAGCTAAACAAATGAGGGTCAAGTCTTGATGGGTCGAAATCGGCCTTAAACGGGCTCGGGTTTGGAAAAGAGCTGAAACCGAGTGCTTTTGCAAATTTTTTTTTTTTTTCCAGAACTCGAGATTAAATGGTTGTGGTGCCATGAAAAAGAATTAAATTGCTGAATTCATAAATATCAAGGCCTAAATCAATTTGCAAAATTTGATTAGAACAAAACCCCGAATTGCAAAGTGAGGGCCCATTTAGAAATGTCCAATTGGAATAATAAAAAGTAATGATGCAAATGAAATGAAATTAATTACATGGATTAATGAAATGAAATTAATAAACATACTTTAGGGTCGGACTATTACACTATTCTTCTTGATATCATACTTCATTGCCTTATGTAAAAATTTTTTTTATTAGACATTAGTTAGATATAACTTTTGTTTAAATTGCATATCGAAATTCATGCTAAGTCACTCGAGAGCATTTGAACCTGCAAAACACACACACACAGAGTTTTCTTTTGAGAAAAATAATTAATGATCATTAGATAAAATCTCCCTTCTTTCTTTCTTAATAATGCGTTTAATATGCTTTTAACAATATATTTTGGCTACATGTGATACAAATCAATAAGAAGGAATTTTTTAAAACATAACTTTTATGGCTTACTGATTAATTGTCTTTATCTTATTGTGTTAATCAATCTTAACATGCAGGGTATTACAGAAGGCAAGTTGCTCTACATTAGAAAAAACTAGCTTTTTTTAAAACATAACTTTTCCAACTCACTGATTAATTATTCTTTATCTTATTGTGTTAATCAAGCTTAACATGTGGGGTATTACACAAGGCAATCCGGTATACATCACATTTTAGAACTAGCAAATTGAAACTCCTACTTATCTAACCTATTAGCATAAAAGTTTTATCAATGTTGGCTAATCCAAATGCTTTAGTAGCGAACTCGTCTAGGAACGGCAATGGGCTGTGTTTGGACTGGTTCCACTAATTGAGATTCATGTGAATTTTTTAAACCTGAATTCAAATTCGATCTAAATCACAGGGTCTACAAAAATAGGGCCTTGTATCGTTTGGATCTAACATATCTTACAAGTCCTTAGTGGGTTCTACTCTTGATACCTTTTTTTCTAACTTTTTGATGGCTGTCAACCCCTCCTCATACATAAACAACAATGTTTAATAAATTGACTTTAGCATGCCTTTGATTATCTTTCGGGATGGAAAGAAGCATAATTGGAAAGAAGCATAACTTGATTGTACACAACTTAGCAAATTACATACCCTATTCATGGCCTGATTGTACAAATAATCTTAATAAATTACATACTTTACCATACTTTAGTTGAGTTGTAATGGCCCCAATCCCCAATCACCTAATTAACTTCATCTAATTATCTTTTGTCTTAGTTGTAATAGAAAGTTTAATGATTGGAGGTATTACCATCGTCCTGAGTTAACGAGGCTCTAGAAGGCATTACATGACTTTAACAGAAGTACTTTCACATTTGCAAAATCAAATAGAGCTCAAAGAATTCAAATCATAGTGCTAGCATACTTCATGCTATATCTTAACTTTTTCATACCCAAAATACAAGTTGATCAAGTGTCTCATGTCTCCATGAACATCGATTTATATATGCTTATTCGAAAGATACATTCGACATGTCCTTTCAGCTTTATCAAGTCTTCACGCCAACTGACACCGCTGTGAGCATCTCACAGCATCAGAAAACAAAAGACATAGAGTCTTCCTTCTACTTCTTGTGTTCCTTTAGGCTTACAAGGGAGAGGATTGTTCAGTAATTCCTTACCTAAAACATAAAGCAAAAAACTATTTCAGAAAATGAGTCACAAACTAGTATGTTTATTCCCATACTGTAAAATAAACTTTGAGAACAACTCCATTGAGCGAGCGCATTTCAATTCATTTTTATTTCAAAAATAAGATAGAGAGATAATGGGAGAAAAATTACTTGGCCAATTATTGATCGGAAGTGGAACCCTTGTTGCTGCACGTCGAGGCAAGGTGTACACCTTTCAGGTCGATTGGGGAGCTTGAGCTGAAGCCGCTTGGGTGAACTGAATGGGCATAGGCCCTTATACTTTTAACTAATGGGGTCACTTAATTAGGTGACAAACTATTGTTTCAAACTGATTCATTGCATGAATATTGCACAAAAAATTTATATATTTTAAGAAACATGTGAATTTTCGAATAGTACAGGCAACAAACATACCTTGATTTTTTAAAATCTCTCTTCCTCTTTTAATGTATTTGCTTATGGCTTGATAATGACGAAAATAACCTCCTTTCTGCTCCAAATATATATACTTTCCTTAAGTATCAATACAACCACCATCATTTACTTAAACACGCAAATTAATTTCATTTTCCATTTATATTATTCTCATTTTTATTATTGTCATTATTATTATTATTATCACTTACAGTATTAATGCTATCACTGTTATTATAAGTACAATATTGTTGTCTTCATTAATAATAACAATAACAATAATAATAAGAATAATAATAATAATAACAACAACAATGATAATAATAATAATAATAATAATATTATCATCATCATCATCATCATCGTCATCACTATTATGGTTATTATTATTATTGTTATTATTTCTTTGGGTGTTACAACTGCTAGTCGTCTTCTTCTTCTTCTTCTTCTTCTCCTTCTTCTTCTCCTTCTTCTTCTTCTTCTTCTTCTTCTTCTTCTTCTTATTATTATTATTATTATTATTATTGTTGTTGTTGTTGTTGTTGTTGTTGTTGTTGTTGTTACTATTATTAGTATTATTATTATTATTATTAGTAGTAGTAGTAGTAGTAGTAGTAGTAGTAGTAGAAGTAGTAGTAGTAGTAGTTTTTTATTTCCATTGTTATTATGATTATTGTTAAAAGTAGTAACATTATTAGTTTCAGTGATTTATCCACAAAGAGGTTTGGTTAGCCAAGTTATTTGAGGTTCTAAGTTTATTTCAATGTCAAGTTCATGCTTACGAATCCAAATCGAAAAGGTGTTCTATGCCTCAATTGAACCTTGATTTTCTATTGATTTGCTTTGGATAAGAAGAAAATATGCCATTCTCAACTCACTCAAGCATGCATCAATCTTTATATGTCTTTTAGAGTTACATTAGCACTTAATTAATTATTAACACTAATTTCAATCTGCTAACCTTACTCCTTTAGTTAGGCTACAATAATACAAATTCCATTATTACTTTTAGTCACTGCTACTATGAAAATTTCACACTAAAACACCCTTAATTTTTCTAAACCGAACTCCCAAAATTCATGTTAAAATAATTGGTTTTAAAATCCCGAAATTAACTTTTTCTCTTCTTCCTCTATCTTTAACTTTTACTCTGTTTCAACCCTTCCATGGCTAACATCCAATGCGTGCGCATGTACACACACACACACACACACACACACACACACACACACACACACACACACACACACACACAAAACCTTTAATTTCATTCACAACACAACAAAAATCCTTTAAAGTTCAACACAATCAAATTATATAGATCCTCAATTCACAACCTACTCACAACCCTCATTCCTCTATGGCTACCTACAACCTCCTAACCATCTCCATTCTCAATTTCATCATAATAACTCCAAATTCTCATAGATTGACTTTCTCCCCAGTTAGAAAACATATTTACTAACCAAATTTGGAAGTAAAATGGTTAAATCAAATAGGAGGTATAGGATTCACCTCACAATGCCAAGAGAACAAGGCTAAGATGAGTGGGAGATGGGCAGTGGCGGTGTGGCGAGACTCCTACCAGTGACAAGCAACAATGATGGTCAACAGTGTTGGCAGGGTCACTTGGCAGGGCATGGGGAAAAGGCTGGCACTATGGAGAAACAGGTGGTTACGCATGACTGTGAAGGTGGGATTACTGCTTTGGAATGTAAATTTTGGGGGGGGGGTTACTTGGATCAATTTTAATCTAATCTACCCATAAATTTAGATATTTTCTTAATTTTTAGCCTCTTTTTCCCTTCTTTTTTCCCCTTCTAGTAAAACTTCCTTCTCTTGTCTTGTGAATATTGTGATTAATATTTAGGCTACTTATTTGTTAATTTTTTTAGCATCTTCATGCTTCGTCTAGAGGTAAATTATAAAGCTTTACTCGTGTTAATTAATATGTACTTTTGTATTTGTCTTTATTTGTTGGTTCACATTATTGTTTTATTTACATAACATCAGTAGACAAATTATATAAAAGAAAAACATCTTCAATGAAAAACTATAACTATTAATCTCTTTTATAAGGATGCAAATTTTTATTCATTTATAGATTTTGCATGATTTTTATATGGAGCTTGACTAGATCTTATGTTGCAACCATTTTCTCGTCTTAACTTGCAGTCGTATAAATATTCCAAATATTGAATTGAAATTTGGCACTTAACTTTATTATACTGGAATTAACAAAAGTAATTAATAGGGATTAGGTTCAGGCTGTTACAGCATTGCCCACTTAAAATAGGTTTCTTCCTCGCAACTTAAGACTATTACCTTAGGGTAAAAATGTTAACTATTGATATTAAATTTTCCATTCTTAAACTATTCCTGCAAATGGCTTTAGTAAGGTTTATTCTTAAATAACCTGATATCACTTTCATGTTAGAATAATCTCAGGTTTCTGATATGGCAATCATAGTTGTACTCCTCCATGATCAAATTATTAATGACATCTTCAAGTTTTAATGTTATCAAATGACTTCAATCTAATATATAACTTTTGAGCTAAGGAAGGAAAATGCTAGCAAATATAGATCTTTGTGTCATGTCTTAGACTTTCTCGAGTAACCTTCCCACATAAATTCAAATGCACTATTAATGCAATCTTTCTCATCATGCTAAATTGTTAATCACAACCCTACTATAATTGGTTTCAATACAACTGGGTTTGCTCCAGGCTCCAATGTCAACTAGTTTGGAATAAGAGGAATGGCGCTAAAATGATTCAATATTTTCAAGAATGGATAGTAAAGTGGGAACAATTAATGAAGAATGGATTGTCGTGACCTAAGAAACGTATTTACAATGTTGGAAATAGCAGTGAAAAGAATCATGTAAAGAGATAAGGAAAAAACATTGACGTTATTCAAGTCAAATTTGCACATAATGGCTAGATTGTAGATTGAATCCGGCTAATTATACAAAACTTAGTTATCATGGTACCTAGAATAAGGCAACAAAATTATTCATTCATATTTGGCAAGGGGTTCTAAGAACTTCCATCCATCAAATAGTTTATTTAATAAGCATATAATCAACATGAATCAAGCTTAATATGTGAAGCATTTAACTGAAACTGACATTCAAATGAGCATGACTGACTCATACAAGCTTCAAATGAAATATCAATAGTAAATTAGGTAGACTAGAGTTTTCTTTTCTTTTCTTATTTGATCGAGATACCTTCTTAAAATTGATTAGGGAGTCCAAATGGCTATTTATAAGCCTCAAGGAATAAAAGTTATGATAATTCTTGTTTCAAACTAGTCCTCCAGCATAAGATAAAAGATATTACATCCAATTATAGAATATGAATAACCAGAGTTAAGTGGGTATATCTTCCTATTACTTGAAAAGGAAGATGGAAGTGGAAATAAGGAAGTGACAAAAGTGGCATAGGAGTAAGTGAATATACTTATAAGGAAGGTGTTCGTGATGAGTGTGGTAACAATTACAAGCTAAGGACCTGAAAAAAACAACTATGGAAGGTTTGCAAAAAAGAGTTCAAATTATCATAGAAGAGAAAGATGTCCCACTTATAAGGGTGGTTCGCTTGGATATTTTATTTATTTTTATTTTTTTAAAAAAGATTTTTAGGTCTTAAATTGGAAATTAGTATGAGAATACCAATCAAATTCAACATGATGGCCTCTATTGAAAATTAATATGATAAGTGCACTAAATGGAGTTGAACAGGGAAAGTTGAGTATTCATATTGATTTTAAAGGAAATACAAGAATATGCCCTTGCTCATATGGATAAGTTCAAAGAAAGCAACTAGATAAAAAAAACTAGATAGAGAAATCAAGGTTATCACAACATGACATGGAATGTAATTATTGGATGAATGATGACTAGGAAACACTTAAATGGGTAATCAATAAGAGCATGAAGAGAATTCTCCAACTTTATGCCATAGTTTTAACTAGTAAAATTTACTGAGGACAAGTTTAGTAGTACAAAAGATAATGAAAACAACAAGTATAGTTGTAAAAATTGTAAAGGTCCAAAAGGGCAACAGGTAAGTAATGAATTGAATGCATCAATCTTATAAAAAAAACTTCATATACCTAGTCAAGAAACTTTAAGGAGAACATTAGGTTAGTGACTTTGGAAAGTCCAATGGAAATAAGTTGTGAACTATATGTAAGAGAAATCAATTTTGCTTCACAAACTATTTATAGGCATTTTGATTTATCACGTAGATGTTCCATATCTCCAAATAACAAAATAATGAAACAAATCTAGTAATGGGTTTTGACAAGAGAAACTTTATTGGACTGAAATGACTAAATCATGAACTTAATGGCTTTGCTTAGAAAAATGGAGTTTACATCATAAACAACAATAAGCAAAATGCTCCCCTAGGCAAATAAGAATTCGACTGTAGTTTTAATTAGAAAGAAACTATCAAAATACAAAAGTATAATGGAGGGATACAATACTCCATACAAAGGGATGGATTCAACAACATAGAGGATGATAGACATTAGGTTATGGCGCTAAAATACATGTGGTACCAAATAATAATTGTAATCAACAAGAATATATCCAATGGTGTGGGTAATAAGATTTAATAACACAATATGAGTATATGGTCTAACTAGAAAGATTTTACGAGCATAGAAGAGAGAAAAATAAAAAGGAGACAAAGATGTAGAAGAGATATTGATCTTGAAGATAAACTTAAATGCATCAAATCATACAACATTTATAAGCAAAGGGGTTTAGGAGTAGGAGAATTATAAGGAAAAGTGAGAGGCAATATGAAAAGAAGCCTAATTTTTTGCATGTTGGGGACACAAATTGAAACTGTTCAAAGAAGTGATCTTGTTCGACACTCCAAGGTGATAAGGAAGTACCAACAATAATCTTAAACAAGGTGATATTTTATTCAGAGTTGAACATATAATTAGTTCAGGAGTCAACTGGAGTAATCGTTGGTGATAACAAATAAATATGAGGGTGTTGATCATATGCATAAAAAGCAAATTGAAAGAATGTGATAAAACTTATTAATTATTGAACATCAAATGATTGAAATTATTAGCAAAAGATGTGGCATTCAAGTGATTAATAATTAACAAGGAGGGGTGTCAATTAATAAAAGTTAGGAGAAGATATTTTAATCTTATATTTGCCTTTAGAGGGATATGAGAACCTAACAAGTAAGTCCCATTATAGGGAGGATATCCAACAAAGTTCGATGAAGTGAATTAAGCACATTTTGAGGAATAATAATATATGTCATTTGAGTGAAAATATGAAGTCAAATGTGTTGATGTAGAGCACAGATTTTAGATAGTACAAAATCAAAGTGGAAACAAGGGTGTTTAGTCAATGGGAGGTGAAGAAGAAGACTAAAAAAAAGTTAAAGTTTTTATAAGAAGACTTATATTGATTTGCTAAATGCCTAGGTAAATGCAAAGATTCACATGATCAAAATTGCATGAGGTTGGCTAATTAAGAGGAGGATATTTAGCTTTTGGCTCTGTGGTACAAATCTTACATAACTTACTTGCTTTATAGATACAACCTTACATTACTAAATTCAAGCTTAACTTTATCCAGACCTAAACCAAGACTAATGATACTCTTAGTGAGTCAATCAGTTAGTTGATTTCCAAGTTTGAGACTCTAGCTTCCCACCAAAAGCTGATGGACATGCAAGTTACTAAGATAGCACAACAACTTAGTAGTTTGTCCCAACCTTAGGGGCATCTACATGGACAATCTGAAGCAAATTCCAGGGGTCACATCAATGCAGTCTCTGTGAAGGGTGAAGAGTTGGTAAAGAGCCTTATGATAGTATTTTAGGAGATAATTTCAATTCGTAGTTATGTAGGAATAGATGGTATAAAGAAGAGAGCAAGTCAGAGTTTAGAGGAGTAGGGCACCCAATCACCTCCAGTTCTCCCCTACCATCCACCTCTACCATTCCCTTAGAGGGTGGTATTATCTAAGTCTGGGCCCAGGTTTACGAGATTCCTAGATGAACTAGGGAAGATCTATGCCAATGTCCTTTTCTTGGAAGCTCTCAAGGAAGAACCATCATACCTAAAATTCTTGAGAGAGCTCCTTTCCAAGTAAGGCAAGCTTGAAGAGGTTGCGACAGTTCCTACAGGAGAGGTATGTAGTATGGTAGTTCAGAGCAAATCACCATCCATGCTATAAGATCTTGGCAGTTTCTCAATTCCTTGCTCCATAGGGGACCTATAAATTGAGAGAACTCTTTGTAATTTGGGAGCTAGTGTGAGCTTGATGCCTCTTCCTCTGTATGCATGAAGCTTCAGCTTTAGGACCTGAAACCCACCAACATGATTATTCAGTTATCAGATCGCTCTATCAGGCACCCAGTGGGTATTATAGAGGATATTCCAGTTCAGGTAGGTAAGTTTGTTATCCCATGTGATTTTGTGATTATGGATATGGATGAGAGCTCCTAGGTCCATATTATTTTGGAAAGGTTGTTTGTAGCAACAATGATGAGTGTGCCTGCGAAGAAGATGTATTTCCAATTGTATGGGGAGAAGATTGACTTCTGTTTTCCTCTACCCACCACCCTTCTACTTATAGTACCTTTAGTTCCTATAGTTCTTATGGTTCCTGCTATTTCTGCAGCCATTTTTGGTTAGGGATTTTTGAATGAGATGGGGCACCTGACATAAGGTATTATACTTCTTCTAATTTGCCTCAGCCGGTCTTGACTTAATTTGGAGGCACTACTATTCATCCTGGGGAGGTGGTAGATTTACCATCCTTTACTATTTTAGTTATACCACCTACTCTCTCCCCACCACCATCTATTGCCTAAGGTAAGGGTCAAGCTAGGGACCGAAAACAAGCGTTTCTTTGTAGGTGATCTAAGCATTTACTTGCTTTCAACCAAAAAAAAAAAAAAAAGAAAAGAAGAAGAGAAAAAGAGTGTCATTCTTCCCTACTCTCCTCCTAAGTTTCCCCCTTTGCACTATAAGTTCATCCATGTGCACTATGAGTTCTTCCCTTCTTTATTTCTTTGCATGTCCTTTTCTTTGAGGACAATGAAAATCTTGAGCATAGGGGGATTATCTTGTAGCTCTTTGGGTGGAATTGTTGATTCTGTGGGATGATGCGGATGACATCTCTTGCATTTGCATCATGTAGCTAGGATTTCATGTAGTTTTATTATGTTATATTTGCATTTTTCATTTACTAGAGTATATAGTGTAGAGCTTATACGCTAGATGTTCCATCATAAGAGGACAAGTGATTGAGTTGGAAATTCGTAAGCTACACAGGTACTCTCTCTTACCCTTCTCTTTATTATCCTCTATGTGTTTTATTGCTTTCTTAATTAGATTTATTGTGTTTGAATAATTAATTTTTTTTTAAAAAAGAGTTTTTGAAACCATCTTATGATGATGATGGTGTAAGGTGTCATAGTTGATTGAATTGACGTGATTGTGCATTGAGGTGTGGCTTGTCTTGGTGTAAATCTTGTGAAAATTATGTCGGCATCACCATTTGTAATTATTTTACCTTGTGTTGCATGTCAGTTGCCTCTAAGATTCATGTGGTTTGACTTAATTGACTTGATAAGTAGCATAAGAGTACATTGCATCGACTGTGGCAGACTAACTTGTGAGATTTTGGGCCTAATGACTATTATTATATGTAGTCTTACAGTTCCTTTCTTATGTGACTCATCCATAATTGCATCTCTAGAACTTAGTTTGGGTTTCTTTAAGATCACATTCACCATGTGCATATGTTACTATGATTGAGGCATTCTTTGGATTTTACAGCCACATGAGCATAAAAGCTGTCCTTTGATGTATGATATCCCTCTTGCTAGCCCTTTATGCCTTTCCCTATTTGTTATTGAACCCACATTCACTATACCCTTGGCCTATGCATAATTCTTATACCTCTACCAAAGTCTAGTGGAGCAACACTTTTATATTGAGTTGAGAATATTTTGAGGATTGATTCATCTTTAGGGTATTTCCAGTTGTGGTTTGAGATTTTAAAGGATTGTGAGTTGTGATTTTGTATTCTCTATGCCATTCACATGTATCATGGTTTTGTTTCTTATTTGTTCATTTAGGAAACTAGAAGAAAAAAAAGAAAAAATGGAAAAAAGTGTTTGGTATGGGATTAGTTTAATAAATATGTTCAACTCTTTCCTTGTGGTCTTCTGTGGGGTTTGTGCTCATTTATCATATTTGAGGTATGAAGTAAGTACCTTGGTACTTATTGTTAAGGAGGTGTTTTTGCTCCTTAGTGTTTTGGCTAGTAGCTCCACTTTCTAGACTTGATTCCCCTTTTCACCCTTAACCTTAGCCCAATTACACCCTTTTCATAAGTCTTCATGATTAACATTCTTACATTTTGCATAAGGGGTGAAGAATAGAGAACCCTATCAAGCTGATGGTAGTTCGCATGATTGGTTTGGGTATTAAGTGTTCCTAAGTTCAAACATCTAATCACATTGAGGGGAGTATTTTACTTTATCTCAAAGTGAGGTTCTACCGATCACGCTTGCTCACCACTGATTAAGGGACCTCTTGTCTTAATTCATGATTTTAAGATGGGGTGTTTGGTGTGTTGTATTTGGGTAGAGTGATTTATAAATGGTGTTGTATATGTTCTATTGGAAATGTTTTGACACCTTGACTTGGCTACCTTTGATGCATGATTGTGTCTGATCGGTTGGTTATTTTTCCTTTGCCTAAGAAGGGTGTGATTAGAGGCTTATCTCTTTATTGAGCATTTAAGAGCTAGCCTCGTGTGGGGACAAGTAAGAGATGAGTATGGGGCAGTTGATAAACCTCTATTTTAACCTCATTTTAGCCGCTGTTTAACCCCTTCTTCCCATTATTTTTATGTTAGATCTTCATGAGAAATGATCAAATTTGCCTCCTTTAGCCTATAATGTGCTTATAAAGTGGTTTTTCTTATTTTCAAGTGTTTTTGCCAAGAAAATGAGAAATTCACTGGTTTTGATACAAAGAAAGGCCATGGGGATGAGTTCCGAGGAAGAGAAGAGGCCCGATGAAGTTCTAAGAGCTGGAAAGCCAAGATTGAAGAGCCCAAGAGGGTGTATGATTGTTCGTGTACTATGGCACAACCGTAGAGAATCCTGTAGTGACGATCACAGTTTTCCGAAGCTACGCATGGGCGGCTATGTTGAAGACCATGGCCATGCGTGGTAGTGTACTAGTACCTACGAGATTAAAATATGCTTTGGACTTATTTTGGGGCATCTTTAGTCTGTCTAAAAACGCTTCTTTAGAGGTGATTTCTAGGGTTTATTAGGGAGATTTCAAAGACTCTTTTGCATTAAGTTTATCATCATTGAAGATTGTTTGACAATCATTATTGTGTTTAATCTAAGTTTGTTCCTCAATTCTGTTTTACTTTGTTATTAATTTTCTAGGGTTTTGTGTTCATCATGTTTATCAAGTTAGGCTTTGCTATGGCAGTTGTTAAGATGATTAGTGGCTAAATTTTCCAACTTAGGTTGGGGTTAATGCTAGCTATGCCTAGTTGAATCATGATTCAGTCTCAAACCTTATTTGACCCATATTTGTGTTATTGAATTCTACTTCTTGCACCACATGTTCGATGAATTGCTTAAAAGAGCATTCATCTATTTCTATTAGGATTTAGGGGAACATTGAAAGACAAAACCTTAACTTAGCGTAACTTAGTAGATGATTAGGATTTTGATATGAAATAATTAAAGTTCTAATTAGGATTCACGGTTGTATATCTTGTAATTCTTCAACTTTTAGTCCTATAAGAATAGGAGACTATAGTTTTAGGATTAGTCTTCAGCCTTAAAAAGGGAGGAGATAGGCCTAAATTGATAATTTATCCATTCTTGTTGCAAGCTTGGGCGAGTTTTATGGGGTTAGTAATTGGTTCGCTGGCATAGTTATGTTGTTAATTCCAACGCGGGTGCTTTAATCCTCTGATTGCCTAGTCACATTCTTAGTTGTTATTGTTTTCTTTGTTGATAGCTAAGCCTCCAAACTTGATTCTCCTAGATTGAGTAGATTAATTAGTTTTGCTAGTTGAAAGCAAGTTCTTTGTGGATACGACCCATACTTACCATTTTATATATGATGCCCAACTCCTGTAAAGACTCATAGTTGATTATTTGGTAAAGACTAATAGCCATAATTCAGATAGTGGCTTATATATAAGGACCACCTAAATAAGGACCATCAACTCGGAATAAGGTACATTATATTTTATATTGAAGCCTCTTACCCTTACCTTATTACTAGAGTCTTCCTCCCTTTCAATCCTTTGTTTTGACAATTCTTCAGATACCCTTCATTGCTCATTCCCTCTATGTATCTACATGTACCTCGTAAAACATAAAAAAATAGCCTAGATTATGTCCTAGGAAACCTTTACGTCCCTAATATGATACACACAACACACCTCTAAGTCATTATTGATAGGATCTTCCTATTGAGTTTTACAAGTGGCCTCAAGAAAATCTCAATAACATTAAAGTTATAAATTAGTTAGCAATAATGTCTTAAAATCCTCATTCTATCTGGCCTCACATTCTCCTCAAGATGATAGTTACCCATGTCATGCAAGTATATCATCAGCCCACTTTATATAGGTACCACTATCAATCTGATCACTAGCATAATTTTCCCTTGGTATAGTGTTGAATGAAACACATTTTTCACCTTTGATTTATCTCTAGAAATCAAGTAATTTCCCTAAGCTCCATAGAATTCTCCACATGCTTACTTTCCACTTATTAAGATTCTTGTTTCTATACCCATACTATGCATATATGATCCCAAGCACCCATATCCTCAACTATCAACCTAGTACAAGAAGTATTATACTGTTTCTCCCCACCTTTTTTTTAGTGCCCTTCAAACCTCAAACTATTTCCATATGTATTAATCAAAGTTGACCACTTCACGTGAAGCATAATAGCTGGATCCAACATACCAACCTAATTAGTATTATCTGATCTTGAACCTTTATGAAGTTATTCTTTTTACTTGAAACCTTCTAAAAGCCCATTATTCTTATCACACCTTGATAACAAACTTGATAACGAACTGCACCTTTTTGATTAACTTTGGTCAAGGACATAAGTTCATTATATTAATTTTGCACTCATGCCTAAATGTCATTGACTTAGGGTTTATAAATTCCAAGCAGTTTTTTATAGCCTATGTAATTAAAAAACACTTGATTCATATTAAGAGTTTTCAGATACATATACTTAATGTTTAGTAATGATGCACGCACAATCACCTTATAATACGAGTAGCTTATGAAAAGTGCTCAATGTGTATATCATTTTAAGGCTATTTTGTGTCATTTTTAGGAGAATATTGCGCTTATTGTTGTTATTTACTCTCATATCCTCGATTTATGCTTGGGTATAGTTATTTGATGTATTTTGCATGATTTTTGGTCTTTTTACCTAGCATTTGCCCCTCAATTATTGTATTTTGACCTCCCCCACAGTCATCCATGTTATGACACGATTGTAGAGCAAAGAATGAGCAAAAAATCCGGTTCCAGCCCAAACCACGGTCAGATCGTGCTGCACTTCACAGATCGTTGTGAGCCTGTAACTATTGCCTCTTCGTTTTCCCTCGGCTGTGTGGCTGAGATTGGCCGAGTTTTTCTATATAAGGCGACGTTCTGCAGCATGTAGAGACCATCTCAGAATCCAAGATCATTTCAAGCAAAGCAAAGTGTAGAGTAGCATATATTAGTGTTTAGTTTCTCAAATTTTGTAGTTTTTAATTTGGTTTTTGAATTGGTGTGAGTCTTGAGTGTGAGAGTTTGTCATTGAGATGGTTCCGAAGCCCTTGGTTGAAGGCCATCTCAGTCAATCCCCTATTTCGCTCAAATTTCATTAATCATTGATTAGTTTGCTAATCTTTTATCATATCTAAGAAGTTTTCTTTAGTCTAGAGATTTAGTAGTTTGTGGAATTATTACTGGATCATGTTTTAATCCATACAATTGTGCTTATCTTCATGATTGGTTTCATTTTGTTTTGTCAAGTGTTATCATGTTGTGAGTTGATTTTTAGCCGAAATTTGCTTGCGCACTTGAAACAAACGAATGAAAAACTAAAAGGTGACATTTGGTTATTGGACTACTTGATAAGGCCTAACATAACTTTGTCTTGAAAGAGAGATTTATGTGTTAGGAGGGCTAATAAGTAATCGAAGACTTTAAACTTGAATTGAGGCAAATTAGTTTGAAAGAATGACTTTTGCTTAGTTTAGAAAAATTTAGTTGATTTCGAAAGAATAGACTGAATTTTTGAGGAGATTACAATTCCTCAAATATGATCAATTAGAATAATAAAAAACTTGATGTGTAGTCTAACGCAATCATGGTGTTTACTAGGGAACCACCAGGTCATGTGTTTTATCTGAACGAGGCTTATTTATAGGAGAGTTCAAGTGTTCTCAGTCACACAATGAGGGAAAACAAAGAGGCTAGCAGTTACAGGCCTGCCACAGGCCGTGGCATCCACCACCGGCTGATCATGGTGCTGGCTGAAACTCAATTCTTCTGCTCTTCTTCTCTTCCACGGGCATAGCAACTTAGGGGCATAGCAACTTAGGGGCATTCGTGGTGAGTCAAAATACATCTAAATAAGAGTCAAACGCTAGGTAAAAAGGCATAAAATCCTGCAAAATACATCAAACAACCATACCTAAGCATAATGAGTGTAAATAATAACATAAAGTATAATATTCTCCTAAAAATGATACAAAATAGCCCTAAAATGATATATATATATTGAGCACTTATCAAAGTCCCCCATGCTCAAACTGTTGCTTGTCCTCAAGCAAACACTAGATAAAACCGACAAGGGGAGATGCATTTAAAATTTAATTATATAACAACCTCCTTAAAGTAGACAAGTCACAGCATATCACAAGCAAGAATGCCAATCAACGGCAACCCTAAATAGTGCACAGAACATTTCAAAATTAGGAGAAAAAGAAGGTTTTCAAAGAAGTGCATGACCACAAGCTCAACATCAAACTTAATCACCCTAAAACAACCACAAAGCATGTCATGCAAGCACATGGAATTAAGTAGAGCCAAATGGGCTGGTAGAACCTCACTTTAGGAAAATATGAATCACTCCCACTCATGTGTTTGAAATATAACATAGGTCCAGGCAAGACTCATTCTAAAGATGCAATCAACCATAGGCTTGCAAAGACTCTCAAACTCTCCACCACTAAAATGTAATGTGCACAAGATAATTAAGAGGACTTTAATAGGGTTGTAATGTGGGCTAAAAAGGTTAAGGGAAAGGAGTAGACAAATGCATTTGGACAATGTGGAGCTACTTAGCCAAATGACTATGTAGCAACCCACAAGGCACCAATTAACCAATAAGTTCACCAACACTCCAAACCATAAAATACAATGAACATACCCCAAATGAATCATATAGGAAACGAGTTGACAAAGAAAGAAACTCAAGCTACTTACATGCCTAATGCCAATCACTTATTCATTCTTTTTTTTTTTTCTATTTCCCCTTTTGCCCCTTTTTTTTGTTTGTTTCTTTGTTTTCTTCTATTTTTTTTTCTTTTCTTTAACATGTCTTTTTTTTTTCTTTTTTTTGGTTATGGGAAATAAAACGAAAATTGTAATTATTGAAAGGCATAGGATCACTAACTATCAACTCATAACCAAATACATATATGTACATAATCCAAACAAGAGGGAACCAAAGCAAATGCTCAATATCATCAATCCCTTAACAAACCAACATACCAAAGCTACTTTTAACTCAATTATCCCTAAAACCTCTCACTAGATAGATGAAATGATGCTTCATAGGCTTAGCTTAAAGCTAGGAATATGTGTTTGGCCAAGGGCTAATATAAAGGGATCACAACAAAAACGGATATAAGCTCAAAGGGGCTAGCAAAGGGGAAAAACATGTACTACAAAGGTATGCTATTTGGCTATGTGGCTAAAATGGTCAAAGAAAGAACGCCTCTATCATATCATCAACTATGTATGGGCGAATGTGGTTTTGAGCAAGAATCTAGGCAAGTTCTAGAGATACAACATGGAAGAGTCACACACATGAAAGAAACATGAGACTAAATATAATGATTTAGTCTAAATAAGGCTCAAAATCTCACAGGATATCTGCTAAGGTCACATTAAGCTCATAAAATGACTCCATGTACCAACATTAGCGCTAAGGACTCTAGGGGGAAACTTAGTTCTCAAACAAGACAAGGTTTAAAATAAATGTTTTTAAAACCTTCACAAATTTTCGCAAGAAAAGGGATTACACATCAAAAGCTACTCAAACTCGTGAAAGCTATTTTGCCTAACAAAAATATCATCGGAGGTTGTCTCAAACAATTCAGACCATCTCTACATACAATCATACATGCAAATCTAAAAATCAACTAAATGCAAAACACTAATGCAAACAAAAAGAAACCTAAGATCACTCCCAATGGTGAGCCTGTTTTTTTGGCTCACTAGTGGGGGCCTACCACTGCTACGTCAACCCCCTCTCCAACTTTTTGCCTCACAATCCTCACTCTCTTCAATAGAAGGCTCACCATTTTGGTTCACCAATTAAAATAATAGTTGTGGACCCTACACCTAATCACATTTAATTGTTTTAGTTTTTTTTGTGTTTGGTTGGTTATTTAGCTTTATTATTTTTGGGGAAAATAATTTGGGCATAATTATTTGGTAATACAACTAGTTAGAGGGTCGTAATTTTTTTTAAAAACACACAAGAGTTTCAAAAGAATTGACACATGCCTGAACACAGAAAATAAAAGAGCTTGATAAATAAATAAAAAAAGATACATTCGTTGACATTAGATGAAATAAAAATTACAATACGTGAAAAATTTTAAAAAAATTACAATAAGATGATTAATAAACAAAAATAATCATTGCATTGGTTTTTTTTTGGGTTATGTGGGTTCAATTTTCTTTAGACAAAATAATGTGCACATAATAATTTGGTCACACAACTAATTAGAAGGTCATAACTTTTAATAAAAAAACACAAGAGTTTGAATAAAAAAATACACATGCTTGAAGTTAGAAATTACAAGAGTTCGATAACAAATAAAAATAAGATACATTGCTTAACATTGGACGAGAAAAAAAATTACAATCGTTGAATAATTTTTTAAAAATTACAATATCATGATCATTCAACTAGCACCCTGTGCTGCAGACCCGAATTTTGATTCCAATTTCCTCAATCAAGTCCGCTTGGAGAGCTACATGCTTGTTAGAGTTGCGAACTTCGCATGATCGTTGAAAGTACGTCTTACAACATGGACGGTGGTCGTGGTTAACAATCAGCTCTGGGATAGTTTTATCGACAACGTCGTAGTCAAATGCAAGCTCGTAGTTGTCTCGCTCGTCCTCCACAATCATATTATGGAGTATCACACATGCTCTTATAATAATACCAATTTCTCTTTGATCCATCAGACGAGCGGGGCCATGTACAATAGCAAATCGAGCTTGTAACACACCGAAGGCTCGTTCAACGTCCTTCCTCACTGACTCTTGACGTTCTGTGAAGAGTTTTTCCCTGGGCCCTTAGGGAAGTGGGATAGTTTTAACAAATGTCACCTATTTTGGATTAATTCCATCTGAAAAATAGTGTAATGGATATCTACCCATTAACCTCAATTTGGACTAATGGGTTAGTCAAGGTAATCAGGTTTTAACATCCTAAACCTAAGAAAAACCCCCATTTTTGCTAGGAACATTAAAACAGTAGGTTCTAGGTTTAAAATAGTGTAGCAGCTTAGTTTTAGGAACCAAATATTTTTAACTTCGGTGGGATCTAAGTCCAATATTTTGCCATAAGCTTGAAGTTCAAAAAGTAGACTTTCCAACAAAATAAGTTCTAGCTCATTTGGACTTCATTTACTCATTCAAATTAGCCATTAAACCCAAACTATCCACACTGCCCAATTCAACCAGAATGTACCCAGTTTTGGGTATGTGATTTCTTAAGCTTAATTGTGGTTTAAGTCCTAGATTTTTACATTTTTGGGTTACCCTAGATATTACCTTTCAGGTCCATGCAAGAAAAACCAATCATGCTCAGTTGAAGTGAAGAAATCAAACCATTTTATCAACCCTGCCAGTTTTGGACTAAATCTGCATGGTAAAATGTTTAAGAGGAATTCTCTCACTTAAACATATCTTAACCTTGATTTCTTTACTTGGGGGGTTTGTACACACCCTAAGGTTTCCACCCATGGCCTGAAATCAAAATCATACTCACTTTTGATTGGTGGAAACAAGGTCAGAAAAGCTATTTTGGAGCTTCTAGAACCCGGTTAAGCACCTAGGTGTTTTTCCTTCTCAAGTGGGTTTTCTCAGCTACTTGGTTGCTTGCCTACATCAAACCACATCCAAGGTTGCTAGAAATATCATCATTTGCTGAAGAAACAACATTGAAGCATTTGAACCAATGAGAGCATAAAGGAAGCAAAGGCACCTTGCATTTTCATTGGACAGCCAAAAAGGGGTTTTGCTTTATGGCTGCTATTTCTTAATTTTCTCTAGTAAAGCTGATGTATTAGGCTTAAACACATGTATTAAGGATTAGTATGATCATTTGTTTTGCTTTCTTTGAATTCTGGTTGTAATTAGCTTAGATTAAGTAAGGTTATAAACTAGATTAGTCCTAAGCACCTAGCTAAGCATACTTAGATGTTTCCTTCCTAGGGAGGAAACCTCTACTTGCTTGCTTTGCTACTTAGGTGCTTGCTAAGCCATGTATTAAAATGAATCCACAGCCATTTGTATTACACACCTTTGATATTGAATACAAAACTCGAATTGAGAGCTTTTGCTTTCATTTCCCTTAAACACTTCACTTGCTTGTCCTTAATTGGGCCGATTAAGGTGGTGATCAAGTAAGTCTTAACTTTTAATTAGGTGGTGTTTCTGTATCCTAATTAAGGTTAAGGGCTCTAAACTTAATCTCAGCGGTGTTTCTGTATCTAAGAGAGGGTTTAGGTTATCTATCATTCATTTAAGCATTCATGGACTCACTTAAACTCACATTTGATTTCAGTGTGTTTTCCTTAAGCACTTGAAATTAGGTTTGAGTGTTTGTTGAATTCTTTCTTTTCCTTTTCCATTTAGAATCCGTTGATTCTAAATCCATTCCCTTCCTTACATTTTAGCTGATTCACAACCAGCTCTTAACGTGCCATTCTCTTAAGTTTTCCTTGATTGTACTCTCTTTTGGTTTTACGCTTTCACTCTTGAATTGAGTTTTAGCTTAGACCCTCGGGAGATACATCATTTGCATTATTTCTACTTTTCTTTGCTCATAGTAAGCCGCTTGTTCAGGAGTCATTGTTGAGGTGTCCATCATCATTATTCTTTCCTCCTCTTTCCTAAGCTTTTATTCCCTCATCATCGTCTTCTGCGCTTTTTCTTGTTTTGCTGTGATGATGAAATCTTTGAATATTTTATTCATATCAGTGTTGGCACTCTTTATGTCTTCAGCTGATTGGTGACTAGATCAATGATGGTGCTGTTAGCCTTTTCTTTCAGCCTTCTCTTCGCGGCTTTCCAGCCCTCAGGTCTGTCACTCCCACCGGCACCTTCATCTCCTGCTTTCTTGGGTGTTGGGATTGGACCTTTTGGATGATCCTGACCCTGACTTGGGTCGGTCACATATCGCCCTCCATTTCGGTTGGTCCTTTAGCATCTCATATCAATGCTCCAACTTAAACTTCTTTTTCGTACGCTGGGTGTACAATCTGTGGGGCTCTTGCACTATCTTGGCATCATTCCACCCACTGTGATTACTACGTTCCACCTCCAACATAATGGCCGTCAACTTGTTGACTATTGGGAAGCACCAAAGCCATCAGCTATTACATGTCTTCGCAGTACGTGCCAATGCTCCTTGTGGATGGTGCTTGTTAAAATTTGAGGCCACCCTAGCCCAGAAGCTAGACTTTTTTTGATCAGCCCCAACAATAGGGTCCGTACCCACATTTACCCATGCCCGTATTAGCCGTTGATCCTTGGCAACTGTTCACTTTTTCGTACCACCAATATTATCCCCTAATACTTTCTCCGCGTCCCCCTCATTAGTACTTGCCTCAATGTTTGTCTTAGAGTGGCCCAGCCCGACCATTTATCCCGTTGGTGTGGATGAGGGGGTGGAGTTGCTCCCCGTAGAAAGGTAATTTAGATGAGGAGGTGGCAGGGGATAGTAAGGAGGGTAATACGGATATTTAGCACCGTACACATTAAAAGATTCTTTATGTGACGTGGGGGTAATATGCTGGATGGTATGGTCGAGGATTCTGACTTAAACCACTCGGAATCCTTGACCAAAGTTGGGGTGGATAATATAAATGCTGCGGATGATTGGAGTAGTTTTGTAGTGGTATGACGGGTAAGACACATGGAGATTGTGGGGGGAAATTGGGGTAGCACTATTCCCTCCAACTTGGGTGAATCGTCACCCTCAAGCAAGCTTATAAAGCTCGGGGAAGTGTTAGGGTCCATATTTCAACTGTAATTACCACCTACAAGTTTAAAATTAATTGCATTAATATTAGTTAGTTACATTAATTGAAGGTAATGGCATTACGAAGTACACGAACATTTACCAACGTGCATATTCATGTCACATATATTCATATTAACATATAAACAGTTGAATAATTTTCATTAAACTACGTGAACCAAATCATAGTAACATATGATTTTAAACATTCAATTTAGTAACAACTACATGAACCAAATAATATTTTATTTATCATACTAATTTACATATTCATTTGCGTAACCTATACTTAAACAATAAAACATTCATTTTGTGAACTAAGAAATAATATTTTCATTATCAAAGTCATTCACATCATACTATGCATAATTTTATGAACGTGCCTAAACCTATGCTACCACCATATAATTCATTTTAATCATGTCCTATTCCCAGATATGTTTTCATAATGTTTAACGAAACACATAATCATATTCATAATTGCATAACATATAATCACAACTTATGTTTAATTTTAATTGTGTCACATATACTTATTTTAACATATAAACATATGTTCCTATTCAAATTAAACTTCACGAACCAAATCATCTTAACATATAAATATATAATCTTATGTTCACTTTAATAAGTAACAGTGTCATTAATATATTTTAATTTATTAATATCTACTAAAATGTCTAATTTCATTTTAATAAGTAGCATGTTCACTTTAGTTACATACACTAAAAAAGGAAATTATTTATGTTATAAAGTAACATATTTATTTTATTTATCATACTAATTTACATATTCATTTTTGTCACGTATACTTAAACAATAAAACGTTCATTTTATGAACTAACAAATAATATTTTCATTATCAGAGTCATTCTCATCATAATATGCATAATTTCGTGAACGTGCCTAAACCTATTCTACCACCATATAATTCATTTTAATCATGTCCTATTCCCAAATATATTTTCATAATGTTTAATGAAACACATAATCATGTTGATAATTTCTTAACATATAATCACAACTTATGTTTAATTTTAATCGTGTCAAATGTACTCATTGTAACATATAAACATATGTTCATATTCGAATTAAACTTCATAAACCAAATCATGTTAACATATAAATATATAATCTTATGTTCACTTTAATTAGTAACATTTTTGTTAATATATTTCAATTTATTAATATCTACTAAAATGTCTAATTTCATTATAGTAAGTAGCATGTTCACTTTAGTTACATACAATAAAAAAGGAAATTATTTACGTTATAAAGTAACATATTCATTTTATTTATCATACTATTTGCATATTCATTTTCGTCATCTATACTTTAACAATAAAACATTCATTTTATGAACTAACAAATGATATTTTGCTTTCAATCATACAATTTAATAACATATAATCCTTTCACATTTACCATATAAACTACCACATAGTAATATTTTATAACAAATTAAAAATTAAATTATTACTCACAATTTAATAATTACCTTACAATATGTGTAATTTCATGAACATGAGAACAAATATTCTACCAACACATCAAATAATCTAATCGTTACAAATTTCAACATATCAGCAACCATATAACAATATTTTCCAAAAAAATTACAAAACAAATGGAAGGCTCACAATTGTCTTTACTTCTTCCTTGATAAAATACAAAACCAACAACTTGTCTACAAATACAGAAATAATAAAGTTAGTTAAATAAATTCTCTACTTTAATATACAAAATTAAGAATTCAAAGGAAATAAAAATAGAAATTCTTACCAATTCTTTCACCTCTTCCTTAATAAAATAATTCAATACAGATGGAAAACAAATTACAAATTTTCAGAATACATAAAAGAGTGCGAATAAATTTTCTGAGCCACGAGGCTCGAGCCGACTACTGGAGGGCCACGAGGAGGCTCGTGGCTCCCTCTCTCTCCTCTCTCCTCGGGCGAGGAAGTTAATGGAGTCACTCTAAAACTATATGCTCTAACATATATGCAAACTAATAATTGAAATAAAAAACATAGAAACCACCCTTCCCCCATGCTTAGATAAAACATTATTATGCAAAGGAAAGAAAGTAAGAGAAGGGAAAGGAAAACAAGATATAACGATCTCACCAGGTTAGGTACTGAGTGCGCCTAAGTTATGCGGCCTCGTAATAACCAGGGCACATGGGGTATCAGCCACTCCGCCTTATCTTCAAGAGTCAACTCATTAAATCAAATGTCGTTAAAGCACACAGGAGCTTATCAAACTCTTGAGACCACAATTTAGAAATAAAAGGTAAGAGGTAATAACCAAAATCGTTCCAAAGACATTAAGCATCCTTTTAACCTTATCAATGGCCTTAGAAAAATCATAGGAAGGATTAAAGAATGTAGTCCATGTGATTTTCTTAGGCAAGTCCTCTAGGTCCATGCAATAGGATCAAGAGAGGCATTAAACCCACTAAAGCAACCTAGGGACACAAAATTATTAGCACTCCCACCAAGCACATTGAACATGCTAACCTCATAGCTCGAAGCCCAAATCAACATTAGCATCAAAAATCATAGGATTTTCAATGGGCATGTCAATGTAATGCTCAGGGGAAGGAGAGGGTCATGAATATATAGGGAAAACATGAGAATGATCAAGGGGATTGGGGATAACACTATCATCAAAACCAAGGTTAGGGGACTCCGCATGCATAAATACATCATATGACCCCTCCAAAGGAGTCTTATTTAGATCATGCACCTCATCTAAAATATCTTCGGACTTAAAACATGCATCAGAAACATCAAGTCTAGCATCGAAACCAAAAGGTTCACCCACCTCGAGCCCCGTGCACTGAGCTAAAGGAAAGGACGAATCATGTAAGGATAGGACAACATCAGTATTGTCCATAGGTGATGCAAAGTTAGGTTGATCATAGCATGTATAATAAGGACACGAATTAGTTTCATGGCTAGAAGAGCTACACAAATCACACTATAAAGGGGCATAATAAGATCTATAATATAATGCGCAAGGATCAGGAAATGAATATCTAGAAACAGGACTATCCTTTTCAAACTCAAATGAATCCCAAGTAATCCACTTAAGCAAATACCATGCATCATCAATATTTTTACCATGAAAACCCCAATACTCTAAATAAGAACAGGTTTTACTATTCACACCCTCATCAACAATAGCCAAAATCTCCCATATACCAACACAATAACCACATTAAGTAAGAAAAACATTTAAATGCTTAAAATACCTCCAAAATAATTCATGCTTGAATCGAAAAAAATGGAAAATTTCCATCGTTGTCTCTCAAATTTTATTTTATTTTAGAAAGTTTTTAATTTTCAATTTCAAAGAAAAACAAAATACTTAGTCAAACCTATTGAGAAAAACTCAATATTCGACGCTAGTCCCCGACAACGGCGCCAAAAACTTGATAGGCCTGCAAGTGCACGCTGGTGTTGTAGCAATCAAGGTCGATCCCACAGAGACTAGGTTGATCTATTGGGCTATATCCCCTCAAGATATGCTAAGCAAATCTAAATTCAAATGGTTTCGAATTCACAATTTCTAGTACACTAATTCTAAATCAATTAAGAAAAAATGTCTAGGAATTCATATAGTTATGAAAGGTGATTGGATCAAAATGATAACCATGTGCTTTTATCTAATTGGTTAATTTCAAGGAATTGCAATCTATCCAGAAATTTGATCTATTCTTTCGAAATCAACCAAATTTGCCTAAACTAAGCAAAAGTCATTCTCTTGAACTAATTTACCTTAATTCAAGTTAAATGTCTTCGATTACTCGCTGGTCCTCCTGACATGCAAATCTCTTTTTCGAGACAAAGTTATGTTAAGTCTTATCAAGCAGTCCGACAACCAAATGTCATCTTTCACTTTTTCACTCGATTGTTTTCAAAGTGCAAGCAAATTTCAGCAAAAAATCCACTCACAACATATCAAACACTTGATAGAATAAAATCAAACCAATCATGAAAATAAGCACAATTATATAGATTAAAACATGATCTAACTACACTTCCATAAACTACAAAATCCCTAGATAAAAGTAAACTACTCACACATGATCAAAGATTAAATAGCTAACTACTCTAAAATGATAAATCTAAAGAGAAAAGAGGAGAAGAGAGAAGAAATGTGTAGCAAAAAATCGTGCTTGAACCGTTGTGCAAATCGGATGGAATCCTTGTAAATCTTCACTTCAACTCTATCTTTCTCGCTCTCTCTCTCTCTCTAATCTAATCTAAACTAATCTATATCCTAACTAATGGAATATGGAGGAGAATGAAATGGATGGGTTGTCCCTTTTCGGCTGCTAAATGAGGCTATTTATAGGAGAGTTCGAGTGTTCTCAGCCACACGATCAGGGAAAACGAAGAGGCTAGCAGTTACAGGCCTGCCACGGACCATGGCATGCACCACGGGCTGACCGTGGTGCTGGGTGGAACTCAATTCTTTTGCTCTTCTTCTCCTCCAGGGGCTATAAATCTCTCTTGTGTGGACTCAGTAAGCAACGGTTTAAGCATGAGGGAGTTTGATAAGTGCTCATTGTGTATATCATTTTAGGGTTATTTTGGGTTATTTTTAGGAGAATATTATGCTTATTGTTGTTATTTACTGTCCTATTCTCGATTTACGCTTGGGTATAGTTGTTTGATGTGTTTTGCAGGATTTTAAGTCTTTTTACCTAGCATTTTCCCTTCAATGACTATATTATGACCTCCCCCACGGTCATCCATGTTATGCCATGACCATAGCGTAAAGAATAGGCAAAAACCAGGTTCCAGCCCAGACCACGGTCAGACCTTGGTGAGCCTGTAACTATTGCCTTTTCGTTTTCCCTTGGCTGTGTGGCTAAGATTGGCTGAGCTTTTCTATATAAGGTGACGTTCTGCAGCATGTAGAGACCTTCCTAGAATCCAAGATCATTTCAAGCAAAGCAAAGTGCAAAGTAGCGTAGATTGGTGCTTTAGTTTCTCAAATTTTGTAGTTTTTAGTTTAGTTTTTGTATTGGTGTGAGTCTTGAGTGTGAGAGTTTGTCACTGAGGCGGTTCCGAATCCCTTGGCTGAAGACCATCTTAGTTAATCCCCTTTTTCACTCAGATTTCATCAATCATTGGTTAGTTTGTTAATCTTTTATCATGTCTGAGTAGTTTTCTTTAGTTTAGGGATTTAGTAGTTTGTGGAATTGTTATTGGATCATGTTTTAATCCATACGATTGTGCTTATCTTCAAGATTGGTTTGATTTCGTTTTATCAAGTGTTATTCATGTTGTGAGTTGATTTTTAGCCGAAATTTGCTTGCGAACTTGAAACAAATGAATGAAAAACTAAAAGGTGACATTTAGTTGTTGGACTGCTTGATACGGCCTAACGTAACTTCGTCTTGAAAGAGAGATTTATTTGTTGGGAGGGCTAGTAAGTAATCGAAGACTTTTAACTTGAATTGAGGTAAATTAGTTTGAAAGAACGACTTTTGCTTAGTTTTGGCAAATTTAGTTGATTTCGAAAGAATAGACTGAATTTTTGAAGAGATTACAATTCCTCGAATTTGACCAATTAGGAGAATGCACATGTTCATTATTTTTGATCCAGTTTCCTTTCACAACTACGAGAATTTCTAGTCGTTTTTCCCTTATTGATTTAGAAAAGTTTATTTTGCTATTGTTAAATTAAATCCACTTAAACCAGAGTTTTACTTGACACATTATGATAGGCAAGACTCAGTAAGTTACGACTAGTCCCTAAGGCACGACATCTTTTATCTGTACTACAACCACCGTGCGCTTGTGGTAGTCTACACAGCAAGTTTTTGATGCCGTTGCCGGGGACTAAAACTGTTAACTATTGAGTTAGTCTTGCGAAAGTGACTAAGTATTTTATTTGTTTTTATTGTTATTTTTGTTTTTGTTTCATTGCTTGTTTAATCTGTGAATGTGCTTGCAGAAATTTTTCCTAGTTTATGCGAAGTCCAATCTTGTACGAATCCGATCCAAAGATTGAGAGGACTTTTCGCATAAGGAGGAAAAAGCAAAGGATTGGAGTGAAAAGGTGCAAGGCAAGAAGGAATTTAAGCATGGCAGAAGGTGACCAACGAAGGACTCTTCGTGATTTTGTTACCCCAGGAGTCCAGGGGATCACCTTAAGCATCGTTCGCCCTACTGTAGATGCCAATAACTTCGAACTCAAATCAGCACTCATTTCTATGATGCAATGATCTCAGTTCAGCGGAACTCCCTTAGAAGACCCAAATCTTCACCTCACGGTCTTTTTAGAGGTGTGGATACGCTGAAATTAAATTGAGTCTATAGTGATGCAATTCGGCTACGCTTATTCCCTTTCTCATTTAGGGATAAAGCGAGGGCTTGGTTGCACTCTTTGTCATCTTGATGCATAACTACCTGGGATGAGTTGACAAGAGCATTCCTCACCAAGTTCTTCCCTCCAAGCAAAACAGCAAGCCTAAGGAATCAGATCACCAACTTTCTGCAAAGAGATGACGAGACGCTCTATGAAGCCTGTGAGCGTTTTAAAGATCTACTACGTTTATGCTCCCATCATGGTCTTCAGCGTTGGATGATAATCCAAGCCTTCTATAATGGTGCAACCCAATCTGTGAGGTCCACTATTGATGTGGCGGCAGGAGGAACTTTGATGACCAAGACTGAGGATGAAGCCTATAATCTGATCGAGGAGATGGCACTTAACAACTTCCAATGGTCCACTGAACGAACCCAACCCAAGCGGGTTGGAGGTAAGCTTGAAGTTGATGCAATTACTTTACTTTTTATCGAAGTGGATGCCATGACTAAAAGACTGGACCAAATGAATGTTAATGCCGTGAACTCAAGTGCCCTTTCCTCTTGTGAAATTTGTGGTTCAATTGAACATATATCTCCCAATTGTCAAGTTGGGAGTCCTTTTTCCCAAGACCCTAATAAAATTAGTTATGTTCAAAATTTCAACTTGAGATCGACTAATGACCCTTACTCTAATACCTATAATCCAGGTTGAAAGAATCATCTGCATCTTTTTTGTAGGTTGAATCCAAACACTATAAACATGCCCCCTAGGAATGCTGGAGTACCCCCTGGTTTTCAAAGACCCACATTCCCTTCTTAGATGCCCCAAAAGTCTAATTTAGAAGTAATGATAGAAAATATACTTATGGCGTAACAAAAACAGGATGAGTATATTAAGCAATTAGCCTTAAAGGTTGATGTACTTACAACTCATAACAGGATGTTAGAAGCCCAAATTGCCCAGAAAGCTACTTTTTTATCTACGCCCCCCAATAGATCTCCTAATAAGCCTAAGCTTAACCCAAGGAGCAATGCAATGCAATGCTTTTAAGAGGAGGGAAACAACTGGAAGGTCCTAAGGAGGTCACCAATAATGAATCTTCGCAAGATAGGAATGAACATGTCAAGAATGCTGAAAAAGAAATATCTTCACCTTTTAAGGAAGTAATTGATGATGTCATGCATAAGCCTGATAAGGTTTCTAAGGACCATAAGATTACCTCTCCAAAGCCCTAAACCCCACCTTTACCATTTCCTCAAAGGATGGCTAAGGCAAAACTTGATATGTAATTTGGAAAGTTTTTAGACGTCCTTAAGAAACTCTACATAAACATATCGTTTACTGAAGCTTTGACCCAAATGCCTTCATATGTTAAATTTCTGAAAGAAATTCTGTTGAACAAAAGAATGCTAGAAGAATATGAGACTGTAGCTTTGACTGAAGAGTGTAGTGCAGCAATTCAAAATAAGCTTCCAGCTAAGGTAAAGGATCCCGGCAGTTTTTCAATTCCCTGCCTGATAGGGAATGTGCCTATAAACTGTGCTTCATGCGACTTAGGGTCAAGCGTAAGCTTAATGCCCCTTTCTCTGTGTGAAAAATTGGAATTAGGAGAGCTAAACCAACTACTATCTCCTTGCAATTAGCTGACCGTTCTGTAAAATACCCTATGGGTATTTTGGAGGATGTCCTAATAAAAGTAGGGGATTTATACATACCAGTAGACTATGTGATTCTGGAAATGCAAGAGGATACAAGGGCCCCCATCATTCTCGGGAGGCCATTCTTAGCCACCGCAGGGTGCCGGATTGATGTGAAAAATGGTACACTAACTTTTGATGTGGGTGATGTTCATGTGGAATTTAATTTACTAAGAGTAACTAAGTTTCCTTCTATTTTTGATGAATGTAATAAGATTGATGTGGTTGACGGTTTAATATGGGAAACCGCATCTAATATTAATTCTAATGATCCACTTGAGCACTTGATGTTGAATAATAGCACTACTGAGGATGAAAACTCCGTAGTAGCTGAGCGTGCTCAATTGGTATAAGCCTCTTCACCAATTCCGCCTTCCCTTACTAAGGTGGAGTTATTGCAAGATGAAAGCAAGCTGTTATCTAATGAGGCGAAAGCTCTCGAGGCAGAGTTAAAGCCTCCTCCTTCATCACTGAGGTATGAGTTTTTTGGACCAAAATCTACATATCCTATAATTTTGAATGTAAATTTGAATGCTACCTAAATTAACTCTTTGCTTAAAGTGCTTAGGAAGCACCTTAAAGCCATAGGATACACACTAGAAGACTTAAAACGGATTCATCCTTCCTTGTGTATGCATTAAATCTTAATGGAGGATGACATAAGCCATCAATTGAACACCAAAGAAGATTAAACCCTAGCATGCAAGAGAAGGTTAAAAAGGAAATTTTAAAGTTGCTTAAAGTCGGCATTATCTACCTTATCTCAGATAGTGCATGGGTAAGCTCGGTCCATGTTATACCTAAGAAAGGGGCCAGGACTGTTGTCAAAAATGAGAATAATGAGCTAATCCCTACTAGGACTATTACAGGATGGCGTATATGCATTGAATATCGAAAATTAAATAAAGCCACCCATAAAGACTATTTTCCCCTTCCTTTTATTGACCAAATGCTTGAATGATTGGCAAAAACCTCATATTTTTGCTACTTGGATGGATATTCAGGGTTCTTTCAAATCCCTATCCACCCAAATGACCAAGAAATGACTACTTTTACATGTCCATATGGCATGTATGCTTGTAGACGAATGCCATTTGGGTTATGCAATGCCCCTGCCACATTGCAACGTTGCATGATGGCTATGTTTTCAGATTTTATTGAGGATATAATGGAAGTCTTTATAGATGATTTTTCTGTATATGGTACAACGTATGACCATTGCTTGAATAACTTATCTAAGGTTTTGCAAAGATGTGAAGATGTGAATTTGGTCTTGAATCGGGAGAAATGTCATTTTATGGTGCAAGAGGGAGTTATCCTTGGTCTTGTTGTTTCTAACAGAGGCATTGAAGTTGACAAAGCAAAGGTGGAGATGATTGAAAAATTACCGCCACCAACCTCTATAAAAGGAGTGAGAAGTTTTCTTGAACATATCGATTTTTACCGACGGTTCATAAAAGATTTTTCAAAGATTACAAGACCTCTCACCCATTTGCTTGTTAATGATGTGCCTTTTGATTTTAACGAAGAATGCTTGAGTGCTTTTGATAGATTAAAAGAGGCATTAATCACCGCCCTAGTAATGCAAGCTCTAGATTGGGAGCTGCCTTTTGAAATAATGTGCGATGCAAGTGACTATGCCGTAGGGGCTGTTTTAGGTCAGCGGAAGGACAATAAACCATATGCTATATACTATGCAAGTCACACTCTTGACAACGCTCAAGTGAATTATGCCACGACTGAAAAGGAGTTCTTGGCAGTTGTCTTTGCCTTGGAAACATATTGATCCTATTTGATCAATTCCAAGGTCATCGTTTTCATAGATCACGCCACTTTGAAACATTTAATGAAGAAGTCCAATTCCAAACCTTGACTCATCCGATGGGCCCTCCTTCTTTAAGAGTTCGATTTAAAAATTAAAGACAAGGCAGGATTGGCAAATGTGGTTGCCTATCATCTATCTCATTTAGGCGCAGAGGCCACTCCTAGTAAGAGCTTCCCATCGATGATTCTTTCCCCGATGAGCAGTTATTAGCTATATCCCAATAAGCTGCTCCATGGTATGCTGATTTGGTGTACTTCAAGGTGTGCGGCGTGTTACCTCCAGGATTGCCCTACCAACAAAGAAAGAAGTTCTTTACCAATGCAAAATACTATGTATGGGAAGAACCTTTCCTTTATAAGCTATGCAGAGATAGGATATATAGAAGATGCTTGCCTGAAGATGAGGTCCGTAGTGTCTTACACCACTGCCATGCTTCAACCTCTGGTGGCCACTTTGGCCCGGAGAAAACCATTACGGAAGTATTTTAAGCAGGTCTCTATTGGCCCATGCTCTTTAAGGACACAAGGAAATTTGTCATGACTTATAATAGATGTCAGCGAGTAGGGAACATTTCTAAGAGTGATGAAATGCCTCAAAGTGGCATACTCGAAGTAGAGTTGTTTGATGTATGGGGGATCGACTTCATGGGTCCTTTTCCTCCTTCCCATAACAACTTTTACATCCTTGTGGCGGTTGACTATGTTTCCAAGTGGGTGGAAGCCATTGCATCCCCGATAAATGATTCCAAGGTTGTCCTTAAATTTATGAAGAAAAATATTTTCACACCATTTGGCAGACTGAGAGCTCTTCTAAGTGACAACGGCACACATTTTTGTAACAAGCCTCTTGAGTCACTTTTAAAAAGATATGGGATATTTCTTAAGGTCACTATGCCTTATCATCTCCATACAAGTGGGCAGGTGGAACTCTCGAATAGAGAATTGAAAGGCATATTGGAGAAAATGGTGGATTGGTCTCGCAAAGATTGGTCCTTAAAGCTTGATGATGCTCTTTGGGCATACCGAACTGCTTACAAGACTCCTCTAGGCACCACTCCATACCGATTAATGTTTGAAAAGTCTTATCACTTATCAGTGGAAATGGAACATAAGGCCTATTGGGCTATAAGGACACTAAGTTTCGATCTTAAAGCAGTCAGAGAACGGAGATTTTTGCAACTAAATGAGCTCGACGAACTAAGGTTGGAGGCTTATGAAAATTCACGTATTTACAAAGAGCGAACTAAGAAATGGCACAACAAACATTTCGTGACGAAGCGTTTCGAAAAAGGTGATATGGTCCTCCTATTTGACTCAAGTTGAGATTATTTCCAGGTAAACTGAAATCTCGATGGTTAGGATCATTTACCATCACCAAAGTTCAACCCAGTGGAGCAGTGGAGATATGGAGTGAGTCTACCGGAGCTTTCACAGTCAATAGACAGTGATTAAAGCCATAATTGTTGGGACAACCAATTGAAAATGCCAATGTTCATATGCTAACTGACCTTGTGCAACCATAGAAGAAGGATCACGTGCAGCAAAGTTTCTGGGTAATTTCCCACCCCATCCTCCTCCACCTCCTCCTCTCTGATCTTGTTGTATGCTACTCCCCTTCTCTTCTTTATTATGTGCCCACATTGCGGGCAATATGTGATTCAAGCATGAGGGAGTTAGTCATTTCATTTGGCGTCTGATGCCTATTTTTTTGTTTGGTGTGTTTGTTTTTGCTTTGTATATATTTTTTAGTGGTAGTTTTTGTAGTTACTATTTTAATTTTGTTTAGTAGTGCATTTAGTTTTCTTCTAGGTTGCATTTTAGTTTCTTTCTTCTGTTTGTTTCTTTTGTATTTTAGTTTGCATTAGTTGTTGGAGCATGCATGCATAAATATAAAAACACAAAAAAAAAGAAAAAAAATCCTTCGATGATGATCTCTATAGATTTGGTAGCTTTCTTTGGTTTAGTTTGATCCTTTGATTCGCCTGCATTGTGGATATAATGCTTACAAATGAGTTTTCGAAATGAATTCCATGTTTTGACCACATATTGGATGCGAATTGATTTTCCCCCATGAATCTTTACAAGATTTTGACACGTGTTTACTAGTGAGCTAGCTTTGTCTTTGGTAGATGTCCCATGAGACTTTGAGCCTCTAGAGACTATTTATCATTATTAGTCTCATATTTCTTTCATGTATGACTCTTCCTTGATGTCATTTCTCTAGAACTTGCTTTGATTCTTGTTCAAGATCACATTTCGCATATATTTAGGCAATATGATTGAGGCATTTTTCTTTCTTTGATTTGTTTAGCACCGCGGCCAAATAGGCACCCTAGTTGTGTATTGTATCCCATGTCAACCCCTTCGAGCCTGTATTCGTTTTTCTTGATTTGAACCTCCTATTATAACCCATGGACAAATACTTGTTTTACCTTTAAGCCAAGGCTAGAGGAGTGTTCTATTCTTTTGCATCAAGTTTGATAGGGCGTGAGTAGGAGTGAATGATATCTTGTGGTGTAATTTGGCTGTTTGGTGCAGGGTTGTGAAATATTTATTAATCCCTTTTTTTCATTGTACAAAATTTAGAAAAGAGTTAGAATTTAAAGTTCATTATGAATTTCCCCCTTGGCTATCCATTCTGCAAAAAAAAAAAAATTAAGTGTTTGAAAAAAAAGGTAACAAAAGAGAAAATTTTTGAAAAAGAGAAAAAAGATGAAAAGAGAACGAAAAAAAAGAAGAAAGCGCTTAGCCTTGTTGGGAATGTAAGTTATTTATGATTTTCAACTGTTTCTCTCTTCATTTGGGGATTTATTTCGAATTGATAAGGTTTAAGGAGAATGTTGTTTGATGTATTAGAATTATTTAGCCCTTAGTCTTTGGCTTTTAGCTCCTCATTTCCAAAAACATTTGTTCCCCTCTTACCTTTACCCTTAGCCTCGTTACAACCCTATTAAAGTCCTCATGATTGTCTAGTTTGTTTGCATTTTTAATGATGGCCAATTTTGAGAATCTTGTCAAGCTTATGGTAGATTTGCGTCTGAGGATGAGATTTGAGGGAACCTTCATATATACATTTCAAAGACATCAGTGCCGAGTGCCACATAACTACAGTGAGGTTCTACTGGCCATGCTAGTGTCGCTTGTTTCATGTGTTGAATGGCTGTATTTGACAATTTGAGGAAGATTGCTTTTAAGTTTGACAGTCTGCTCTATTAAACGTTTTTGAAAATTTCATTCCCTACTTATTTATTAATGATTTTTATACCTTTTTGGGCTATCTTTGGATCAACTTTGCCAATGGAATGTTACTTAAATTTATCCTGAGGATGGTGTGTATATTTTTAATCCCTGCATTGCTTGAGCACAAGCAACAATTTAAGCATGGGGGGGTTTGATAAATGCTCAATGTGTATATCATTTTAGGGATATTTTGTGTCATTTTTAGAAGAATATTATGCTTATTGTTGTTATTTACTCTTCTATTCTCGATTTATGCTTGGGCATAGTTATTTGATGTGTTTTGCAGGATTTTTAGTCTTTTTACCCAGCATTTACCCTTCAATGACTATATTTTGACCTCCTCTATGGTCATCCATGTTATTCCACGATCGTAGAGCAAAAAATGAGTAAAAACCCAGTTCCAGCCCAGGCCACGGTCAGACCGAGGTGCACCCCACGGACCGTGGTGAGCCTGTAACTGTTGCCTCTTCATTTTTCCTCGGCTAGGTGGCTGAGATTGGCCGAGCTCTTCTATATAAGGCGACGTTCTGCAGCATGTAGAGACCATCCCAGAATCTAAGATCATTTCAAGCAAAGCAAAGTGTAGAGTAGCGTAGATTAGTGCTTTAGTTTCTCAAATTTGGTAGTTTTTAGTTTGGTTTTTGTATTGGTGTAAGTCTTGAGTGTTAGAATTTGTCATTGAGGCGGTTCTGAAGCCCTTGGTTGAAGGCCATCTCAGTTAATCCCCTATTTCGCTCGGATTTCATCAATCATTGATTAGTTTGTTAATCTTTTATCGTGTCTGGCTAGTTTTCTTTAGTCTAGGGATTTAGTAGTTTGTGGAATTGTTATTGGATCATATTTTAATCCATACAATTGTGCTTATCTTCATGATTGGTTTGATTTTGTTTTGTCAAGTGTTATTCATGTTGTGAGTTGATTTTTAGCCTAAATTGGCTTTCGCACTTGAAACAAACGAATGAAAAACTGAAAGGTGACATTTGGTTGTTGGACTGCAGGATTAGACCTAACGTGGAGTTGTCTTGAAAGAGAGATTTGCATGCTAGGAGGACTAGGGGTAATTAAAGAGCAAAGAATGTGCAAAAACCCGGTTCCAGCCCAGACCATAGTCGAACCGCGGTGCACCCTAGCCTTGGCTTAAAGGTAAGACAAGTATGTGGCCATAGGCTATAATAGGAGGTTCAAATCAAGAAAAACGGATACAGGCTCAAAGGGGCTAACAAGGGATACAATACACAACCAGGGTAGCTATTTGGCCATGGTGTTAAACAAATCAAAGAAAGAAAAATACCTCAATCATATTGTCTAAATGCATATGCAAAATATGATGTTGAATGAGACTCAAAGCAACTTCTAGAGAAATGACGTCAAGAAAGAGTCACATATGAAAGAAATGTGAGACTAATAATGATAAACAGTCTCTAAAGGCTCAAAGTCTCATGGGACAAAGCTAGCTCACTAGTAAACACATGCCAAAATCTTATAAAGACTCATGGGGAAAATCAATTCGCATCCAACCTGTGGCCAAAACATGGAATTCATTTTGAAAACTCGTTCGAAAACATTTTATGCACAATTCGGGCGAATCAAAGGATCAAATTAAACCAAAGAAGACTACCAAATTGATAGAAATCATCATCGAAGGACTTTTTTTCATTTTTGTTTTTTTATATTTGTTTTTTTTTTGTGTTTATGTGTGCATGCTCCTACAAATAATGAAAACTAAAATGCAAAAGAAACAAACAAAAGAAAGAAACTAAAATGCAACCTAGAGGAGAACTAAATGCACTACTAAACAAAACTAAAACAATAACTACAAAAACTACCACTAAAAATATATACAAAGCAAAAACAAACACACCAAACAAAAATGGGCATCAGACGCCAAATGAAATGACTAACTCCCCATACTTGAATCACACATTGCCCACAATGTAGGCACATAATAAAAAAGGGAAGGGGAGTAGCATACAACAAGATCAGAGAGGAGGAGGTGGAGGAGGATGGGGTGGGAAATTACCCGGAAACTTTGCTGCGCATGACCCTTCTTCTATGGTTGAATCGGGTCAGTTAGCATATGAACATTGGCGTTTTCAATTGGTTGTGTAACGCCCCCAAATAAAACATGATCTATTATCAAAATAACCAAAACAAGAAACAAAAACCAAAATTCAAAGAGCAAGATTGAAGTCACTTACTTTGAGCTTGAAATAAGTGGAGATGGAGATGATATTTGGTGGTTTTGAGGATGGAAGATGGTAGCTAATGGAGGGAGGTTATTAGGGATTGAAATCCTTACCACAGAGCGGCCGAAAAGTGGCCGGAAAACACCATAATAGGGCTAAGAGGGGGCTACTACTGTGGGTAGAGAGAAGGAGGAGAGAAAACTAGAGAGAGAAAGGAGAGCTTGATCACTTGGTTGCAAACACTTGGTGTATATTGAAGGGATAATACTTGGCTGAAAATTAAGCACAAAAATCAGCTTTTGCTAAGTAGAGATTAGGCCTAATTAAGGGTAACTAGGAAAATAAATAGAGCCAAGTCTTGGTAGGCCAAAATTGGCCTTAAACGGGCTCGGGTTCGAAAAATAGCTCAAACCGAGTGCGCTTAAAATTTTTTTTTTTCAAAGCTCGAGATTAAATGTAATGTTATGAAAAATAATTTAATCTTTTAAATCATAAATATCGAGGCATACTATCAATTTTCCCCGAAATTGTCTGGTAAATGAAACTCGAATTGCAAAGTGGGGCCTGAAATGAATTTTCCCAACTGGGATGGTTCAATGAGATAAATAAATGTGAAAAATAAATAACATGACTTAATTAAATAAATAAATATGATTTAGGGTCGGGCTATTATAGGTTATCCCACCAGATATGGCTTCAATCGCTGTCCATTGACTGTGAAAGCTCCGGTGGGCTCACTCTACATCTCCACTGCTCTACTGGGTTGAACTTTGGCGATGGTAAATGGTCCCGACCATCAGGATTTCAGTTTACCCAGAAATAATCTCAACCTTGAGTTGAATAGGAGGACCATATCACCTTTTTCGAAACACTTCATCACGATATGTTTGTCGTGCCATTTCTTAGTTCGCTCTTTATAAATACATGAATTTTCATAAGTCTCCAACCTTTGTTCGTTGAGCTCATTTAGTTGGAAAAATCTCCGTTCTCTGATTGCTCTAAGATCAAAATTGAGTGTCCTTATGGCCTAATAGGCCTTATGTTCCATTTCCACTGGCAAGTGACAAGGTTTTTCAAACACTAACCGATATGGAGTGGTGCCTAGAGGAGTCTTGTAAGCGGTTCGGTATGCCCAAAGAGCATCATCAAGCTTCAATAGAGCATACTGTCAAACTTGAAAGCAATCTTCCTCAAATTGTCAAATACTGCCATTCAACACATAAAACAAGTGACATTAGCAAGGCCGGTTGAACCTCATTGTAGTTATGTGGCACTCAGCACTCATGTCTTTGAAATGCATATATGAAGGTTCCCTCAAATCTCATCCTCAGACGCAAATCTACCATAAGCTTGACAAGATTCTCAAAATTCGCTAACACTAAAAATGCAAACAAATTAGACAATCATGAGGACTTTAATAGGGTTATAATGGGGCTAAGGGTAAAGGTAAGAGGGGAACAAATGTTTTTGGAAATGAGGAGCTAAAAGCCAAATACGAAGGGCTAAATAATTCTAATACATCGAACAACATCCTCCTTAAACCTTATCAATTTAGAATAAATCCCCAAATGAAGAGAGAAACAGTCGAAAATTGCAAATAACTTACATTCCCAACAAGGCTAACTGCTTTCTTCTTTTTTTCCGTTCTCTTTTCATCTTTTTTCTCTTTTTCAAAAATTTTCCCTTTTGTTACCTTTTTTTTCTAAACACTTATTTTTTTTTTTCTTGCAGAATGGATAGCCAAGGGGGAAATTCATAATGAACTTTAAATTCCAACTCTTTTCTAAATTTTGTACAATGAAAAAAAGGGATTAATAAATATTTCACAACCCTGCACCAAACAACCAAATTACACCATAAGATATCATTCGCTCTTACTCACGCCCGACCAAACTTGATGCAAAAGAATAGAACACTCCTCTAGCGTTGGCTTAAAGGTAAGACAAGTATTTGGCCATGGTTTATAATAGGAGGTTCAAATCAAGAAAATGGATACAGGCCCAAAGGGGCTAACAAGGGATACAATACACGAGCAGGGTAGCTATTTGGCCATGGTGTTAAACAAATCAAAGAAAGAAAAATGCCTCAATCATATTGCCTAAATACATATGCAAAATGTGATGTTGAATGAGAGTCAAAGCAAGTTCTAGAGAAATGACGTCAAGAAAGAGTCGCACATGAAAGAAATATGAGACTAATAATGATAAACAGTCTCTAAAGGCTCAAAGTCTCACGGGACAAAGCTAGCTTACTAGTAAACACATGCCAAAATCTTGTAAAGACTCATGGGAAAAATCAATTTGCATCAAACATATGGCCAAAACATGGAATTCATTTTGAAAACTCATTCGAAAACATTTTATGCACAATGCAGGCGAATCAAAGGATCAAACTAAACCAAAGAAAGCTACCAAATCTATATAGATCATAATCGAAGGATTTTTTTTCATTTTTCTTTTTTATATTTGTTTTTATTTTTTGTATTTATGCATGCGTGCTCCTACAAATAATGCAAACTAAAATGCAAAAGAAACAAACAAAAGAAAGAAACTAAAATGCAACCTAGAGGAAACTAAATGCACTACTAAACAAAACTAAAACAATAACTATAAAAACTACCACTAAAAATATATACAAAGCAAAAACAAACACACCAAACAAAAATAGGCATCAGACGCCAAATGAAATGACTAACTCCCCATGTTTGAATCACACATTGCCCACAATGTGGGCACATAATAAAAAAGGGAAGGGGAGTAACATACAACAAGATCAGAGAGGAGGAGGTGGAGGAGGATAGGGTAGGAAATTACCCGGAAACTTTGCTGCACGTGACCCTTCTTCTCTGGTTGAATCGGGTCAGTTAGCATATGAACATTGGCGTTTTCAATTAGTTGTCCCACCAGATATGGCTTCAATTGCTGTCCATTGACTGTGAAAGCTCCGGTGGGCTCACTGCACATCTCCACTGCTCCACTGGGTTGAACTTTGGTGATGGTAAATGGTCCCGGCCATCAGGATTTTAGTTTACCCAGAAATAATCTCAACCTTGAGTTGAATAGGAGACCATATCACCTTTTTCGAAACGCTTCTTCACGATATGTTTGTCGTGCCATTTCTTAGTTCGCTATTTGTAAATACGTGAATTTTCATAAGCCTCCAACCTTTGTCCGTTGAACTCATTTAGTTGCAAAAATCTCCGTTCTCCGATTGCTTTAAGATCGAAATTGAGTGTCCTCATAGCCCAATAGGCCTTATGTTCCATTTCCACTGGCAAGTGACATGGTTTTTCAAACACTAACCGATATAGAGTGGTGCCTAGAGGAGTCTTGTAAGGGGTTCGGTATGCCCAAAGAGCATCATCAAGCTTTAAGGACCAATCTTTGCGAGACCGATCCACCGTTTTCTCCTATATGCTTTTCAATTCTCTATTTGAGAGTTCCACCTGCCCACTTGTTTTCGGATGATAAGGCGTAGTGACCTTATGAAATATCCCATGTCTTTTTAAAAGTGACTCAAGAGGCTTGTTGCAAAAATGTGTGCCGTTGTCACTTAGAAGAGCTCTCGGTGTGCCAAATCGTGTGAAAATATTTTTGTTTAGAAATTTAAGGGCAATGTTGGAATCATTTGTTGGGGATGCAATGGCTTCCATCCACTTAGAAACGTAGTCAACCACCATAGGGAAGTAAAAGTTGTTATGGGAAGGAGGAAAAGGACGCATGAAGTCGATCCCCCATGCATCAAACAACTCTACTTCGGGTATGCTACTTTGAGGCATTTCATGTCTCTTGCAAATGTTCCTTGCTTGCTGACATCTATCACAAGTCATGATAAATTTTCTTGTATCCTTAAAGAGCGTGGGCCAGTAGAAACCTGCTTGAAGTACTTTCACAATGGTTTTATCTGGTCCAAAGTGGCCACCATAGGTTGAAGGATGGCAATGGTGTGAGACACTATGGACCTCATCTTCAGGCAAGCATCTTCTATATATCCCATCTCCACATAGCTTGTAAAGAAAAAGGTTCTTCCCATACATAATATTTTTCATCGGTGAAGAACTTCTTTCTTTATTGGTAGGACAATCCTAGAGGTAACACGCCACACACACCTTGAAAATATGCTACCGCAACAAGCAAATCTTATCATTTCATTTGGTGCCTGGTGCCTATTTTTGTTTGGATTGTTTGTTTTTGCTTCATATATATTTTTAGTGGTAGTTTTTGTAGTTATTGTTTTAGTTTTGTTTGGTAATGCATTTAGTTTTCTTCTAGGTTACGTTTTAGTTTCTTTCTTTTGTTTGTTTCTTTTGCATTTTAGTTTGCATTATTTGTAGGAGCATGCATGCATAAATATAAATATAAAAAAACAAACAACAAAAAAACAAAAATGAAAAAAAATCCTCTGATGATGATCTCCATAGATTTAGTAGCTTTCTTTGGTTTAGTTTGATTCTTTGATTCGCCTGAATTGTACATAAAATGTTTGCAATGAGTTTTTGAAATGAATTCCATGTTTTGATCACATGTTGGATGCGAGTTGATTTTCCCCATGAATCTTTACAAGATTTTGGCATGTGTTTACTAGTGACCTAGCTTTGTCCTTGGTGGATGTCCCATGAGACTTTGAGCCTTTAGAGACTATTTATCATTATTAGTCTCATATTTCTTTCATGTGTGACTCATCCTTGATGTTATTTCTCTAGAACTTGCTTTGATTCTCGTTCAACATCACATTTCGCATACGCATTTAGGCAATATGATTGAGGCATTTTTCTTTCTTTGATTTGTTTAACACCACGGCCAAATAGCCACCCTGGTTATGTATTGTATCCCTTGTTAGCCCCTTTGAGCCTGTATCCGTTTTTCTTGATTTGGATCTCCTATTATAACCTTTGGCCAAATACTTGTCTTACCTTTAAGCCAAGGCTAGAGGAGTGTTCTATTCTCTTGCATTAAGTTTGATAGGGCGTTAATAAGATGGAATGATATGTTATAGTATAATTTGGTTGTTCGGTGCAGGGTTGTGCGATATTTATTAATCCCTTGTTTTATTGTACAAAATTTAGAGAAGAGTTGGAATTTAAAGTTCGTTATGGATTTCCCCCTTGGTTATCCCTTCCTAAAAAAATAATAATAAGTGTTTGAAAAAAAAAGGAACAAAAGAGAAAATTTTCAAAAAAAAGAAAGAGAAAAAAAATGAAAAGAGAACGAAGAAAAAGAAGAAAGCCGTTAGCCTTATTGGGAATGTGAGTCATTTGTGATTTTCGACTCTTTCTCTCTTCATTTAGGGATTTATTCTAAATTTATAAGCTTTAAGAAGGATGTTGTTTGATGGATTAGAATTATTTAGCTTTTACTCTTTGGCTTTCAGCTCCTCATTTCCAAAAACATTTGTTCCCCTCTTACCTTTACCCTTGGCCCTGTTACAACCCTATTAAAGTTCTCATGATCGTCTAATGTGTTTGCATTTTTAGTGATGGCGAATTTTGAGAATCTTATCAAGTTTATAGTAGATTTGCGTCTAAGGATGAGATTTAAGAGAACCTTCATATATACGTTTCAAACACATGAGTGTTGAGTGCCACATTAATATAGTGAGATTCTACTGGCCTTACTGGTTTCACTTGTTTCATATGTTGAATAATTGTATTTGACAATGTGGAGGAGATTGCTATCAAGATTTGACATTGTGGTCTATTAAAAGTTTTTGAAAGTTTCATTCCCTACCTATCTATTAAAGTTTTCTATACCTTTTTGGGCTATCTTTGGATCAACTTTGCTATTTGAATGTTGCTTATATCTATCTTGAGGAGGCTGTGTATATTTTTAATCCTTGCATTGCTTGAGGACAAGCAATAGTTTAAGCATAGGGGAGCTTGATAAGTGTTCAATGTGTATATCATTTTAGGGCTATTTTGTGTCATTTCTAGGGGAATATTACGCTTATTGTCGCTATTTACTCTCCTATTCTCGATTTATACTTGGGTATAGCTGTTTGATGTGCTTTGTAAGATTTTTAGTCTTTTTACCTAGCATTTGCCCTTCAATGACTATATTTTGAGCTCCGGCACGGTCATCGATATTATGCCACGACTGTAGAGCAAAGAATGAGCAAAAACCTAGTTCCAGCCCAGACCACGGTCGGATCGTGGTGCACCCCACGGACTGTGGTGAGCGTGTAACTGTTGCCTCTTCGTTTTCCCTCAGCTGTGTGGTTCAGATTGGTTGAGCTTTTCTATATAAGGCGACGTTCTGTAGCATGTAGAGACCTTCCCAGAATCCAAGATCATTTCAAGCAAAGCAAAGTGCAAAGTAGCGTAGATTGGTGCTTTAGTCTCTCAAATTTTGTAGTTTTTAGTTTGGTTTTTGCATTGGTGTGAGTCTTGAGTGTGAGAGTTTGTCATTGAGGCGGTTCTGGAGCCCTTGGTTGAAAGCTATCTCACTTAATCCCCTATCTCGCTCAGATTTCATCAATCGTTGGTTAGTTTGTTAACCTTTCATCATGTCCGAGTAGTTTTCTTTAGTCTAGGGATTTAGTAGTTTGCAGAATCGTTATTGGATCATGTTTTAATCCACACAATTCTGGTTATCTTCGTGATTGGTTGGATTTTGTTTTGTCAAGTGTCATTCATGTTATGAATTGATTTTTAGCCAAAATTTGCTTGCGCACTTGAAACAAACGAATGAAAAACCAAAATGTGACATTTGATTGTTGGACTCTTGATAAAACCTAACATAACATCGTCTTGAAAGAGAGATTTGCATGTTAGGAGGACATAGAAAGTAATCAAAGATAATTAACTTGGATTAAGACAAATTAGTTCGAAAGAAAGACTTTTGCTTAGTTTAGGCAAATTTGATCGATTTTAAAAGAATAGACTAAACTTTTGGAGAGATGGCAAATCCTCAAAATTAACTGATTAGAAAAAAGCACATGTTCATCATTTTGATCCAATTTCCTTTCACAACTGTGAGAATTCCTAGACGTTTTTCCCTTATTGATTTAGAAAAGTTTAATTTGCTATTGTTAAATTGAATCCGTTAAACCAGAGTTTTACTTGGCACATTCTAGTAGGCAAGACTCAGTAAGTTATGATTAGTCCCTAAGGAACGAGATCTTTTATCTATCCTACAACCACCGTGCGCTTGCGGTAGTCTACACATCAAGTTTTTGGCACCGTTATCGGGGACTAGAACTATTAACTACTGAGTTAGTCTTGCGAAAGTGACTAAGTATTTTTTTTTTATTGTTATTTTTGTTTTTATTTCTTTGCTTGTTGAATCTGCGCTGGTAGTGTTGGTGAAAGTGCTTGCATGAATTTTTCCTAGTTTGTGCGAAGTCCAATATTATACGAACTTGATGCAGAGATTGAGAGGACTTTTCGCCTATGGAGGAAAAAGCAAAGGATTGAAGGGCTAAGGCGTGAGGCAAGAAGGAATTTAAGCATGGCAGAAGGTGACCAACGAAGGACTGTTCGTGATTTTGTTACCGTAGGAGTCCAGGGGATCGCCTCAAGCATCGCTCACCCTGCTGTAGATGCCAACAACCTCGAACTCAAATCAGCACTCATCTCCATGGTGCAACAATCTCAATTCAGCAGAACTCCCTTAGAAGACCCAAATCTGCACCTCTCGGTCTTTTTAGAGGTGTGTGATACGCTGAAATTAAATGTAGTATCTAGTGATGTGATTCGGCTGTGCTTGTTCCTTTTCTCATTAAGGGACAAAGCGAGGGCTTGGCTGCACTATTTGCCATCTGGATACATAACTGCCTCGGATGCGTTGACAAGAGCACTCCTCCCTAAGTTCTTCCCCCCAAGCAAAATGGTGAGCCTAAGGAATCAGATCACCAACTTTTTGCAAAGAGATGATGAGATGCTCTATGAAGCCTAGGAGCGTTTTAAAGATCTGCTACATTTGTGCCCCCACCATGGTCTTCAGCGTTGGATGATAATCCAAGATTTCTATAACTATGTGACCTAATCTGTGAGGTTCACTATTGATGCGGCGGCAGGAGGAACTCTGATGAGCAAGACTGATGATGAAGCTTATAATCTGATCGAGGAGATGGTGCTTAACAACTTCCAGTGGTCCACTGAATGAACCCAACCCAAGCGGGTTGGTGGTAAGCTTGAAGTTGATGCAATTACTTTCCTTTATGCTAAAATAGATACCATAACTAAAAGACTAGACCAAATAAATGTTAATGTTATAAACTCAAGTGCCCTTTCCCCTTGTGAAATTTATTGTTCAATTAAACATATGTCTCTAAATTATCAAGTGAGGAGTCCTTTTTTCCAAGACCCTGATGAAGTTAATTATGTTTAAAATTTCAACCCGAGACCAACCAATGACCCTTACTCTAACACCTATAATTTTGGTTGAAAGAATCATCTGAATCTTTCTCGTAGCTCGAATCCAAACATTATGAACATGCCCCCTATGAATGCTAGAGTACCTTCTAGTTTTCAAAGACTCCCATTCTCTTCTCAGATTCCCCAAAAATCTAATTTGGAAGTAATGATGGAAAACATGCTTATCGTGCTACAAAACCAGGATGAGTATATTAAGCAATTAGGCTTAAAGGTTGATGTGCGTGTAACACATAATAAGATGTTGGAAGCCCAAATTGCCCAACAAGCCATGTTTTCATCTACGCCCCTACATAGACTACCTAGCAAATCTGAAACTAACCCTCAAGAGCACTGTAACTGTGTTACCATGAAGGAGGAAGAGGAGGACTTAACTGACTCTGAGGAAGTACCAATGGAAGAGGTAGGGAGATAACTATGGCTGGAAGTGAGGAGAGAAACAATGGTGGCAAGACTGTTACTTTCAAAGAGAATGACACTATTGAGATCGCAACCATTTTTCCCCCTAAGCTCCCTGACCCATGTAGTTTTTCTATTCCTTGCATTGTAGGAAAGGTAGAAATTGAGAGAGGTCTATGTGATCCAGGTGCAAGTGTCAGTATAATGCTCTATTCTTTGTTTCAAAAGCTGCACCTAGGACCATTATTAGCCACACCTTTTTCTCTACAGTTGGCTGATGGTTCTGTGACACAATCTATAGGCAAGTTGGATAATGTGTCAGTCAATATAGGAGACATTTGGGCGTTTGGAGGACTTTATTATAGCTGATATGTCTGAAACTGACGATGCCCAGATTATCCTAGGTCGGCTCATTTTGGCGACAGCTGGTTGCACATTGATGTAAGAGAGGACTGGGTATTTTTTGAGGTGAAAGGACGATTTGCTGTGTTTAGTCATAGGAAGGAGGACATGGTTTCTCCTCATTCTTCTATATTGGATCCATTACCCCTTTCCCCTGAGATTGATATGGAGGATGTATGGAATTATGAAGATCCTTCTGATTCAGATTGGATTTCTTATGAGGACCCTGACCAAGGGCATGTTAAGGTGGATTTTGCTGCTCTTATGCCACCTAACACGCCCGAGGTTGAGGCTTCTGTTTCTAATGAATCTTCGATGAGTGATTACTGTAGGTTTGCACAAACTATCTCTCTATGCCCTCTATGGAAGGTTTTGATGCAGATTTTGACGTAGGAGTTGAACGCATTGATGATAGCCCATCTGATGGGCCAAAGGAGCGATTTGTTTTGTATACAGACAGTGCATTATGACACCAAGTTATGAAGACAAAGGACCTACAGCCTGAACTTTTGCGATGGCACCTTAAACTGAATAAGTTTAATTTTGTGGTCCGGGACAAAGTGAATGTCCGTACACCATCTGATCCGGACCAAGCCTAGAACAAGGGTCAAGCTCTTGACCTTAAAAGACCGCTTCTTGGGAGGCAACCCAAGCTTTCTTTTTCTTTTTTCTTTTTTTATAGTTTTTATTTTTATTACTTTTTGTAGTTATATATGCGAAAGAAAAAAAAGAGAAGAAAGGAATAGAAAAAAATTGGATAAAATGTTGGCACCATGGTCAGTACCCCAGAAATACGGTCATGGGGTGCCAACCCTAAACAACCAGAAGAAAAACAAGTGCCAGCAGACACCACGGACGAACCGTGGTGAGCCCCACGGTCCTTGGTGGGCTGCTACGGGCCACGGTCTAGGTTTTTGACCGTGATGACTCTTCCCTTTCCCCCTATCTTCTTCAACCTGTCAACATAAACACTCTCTCAACCCCCATTTTCTCTCTCTAAACTCCATAACCAAATATCTCTAATCTCCCCTCATTTCTTCACCATTTCCACTCATTTTCAGACCAAATCCTTTCTTTTCACTCAATCTTTCATCTTTTTCCTTAAAATCCATCTCTTTCTTCATCTTTAACTTCAAATTCATCACACCTTCATTCATCCACCATACCCATTTTTTTGGCTCTCTTTTTTTTCATATTTTTGCTTAATTTCTTCAATTTTCTAAGTTTTAGTTCTTATTTTTGGTTTTAGTTTTATTTTTATTTTAAGTTTGCACTAATGGCACCAAAGAGGAGACAAAGGAGCACCAAAGAGGTCGGTTCTTCAAGTCAAGCACCAACCCCACCTCAACGGGCATCCCGAACATCAATTAGTGCGCGTGCTAGAGGAAACACTCCTCACCTCCTTGGTTTAATGCATCCTGATCATGTTGCTAGGTATAATTACTTGAATGAACGTATGGTAGTAGCAACTAGACCTTATGATGAGGATTTGTTAGCCCGGTTGGGAATTTTAGATGATATTCATTGGTTGTTTGCCAGAGGTGGTATGGGCCACTTTTACAAATCAAAGAGCATACATATAGGGACCTGACCCTAGAATTTCTTAGTACACTCCATGTTGAGGTCACTAGAGGACCTCAATATGAAGCCGGATATATATCATTTTATTTGCAGAGATAATTGTATGAAATGAACTTAGATACCTTCAACAGTATTTTTGGTTTTCCCCCTAGTATGGACTTATCCCACCGTCAAGTCGCCCACAATTTTAACCCGAACACGTTTTGGGGTGAATTTTCAGGGAGTGGTAGGTACAGTACCAGTTCGTCAAAATGTACGCATATTAGGAACCCCTGCATTAGAGTAGCTCAGCGTATCTTGGCTTGTTCTTTGTTTGCTCGGGATGATAGTCTGAATGTTTCGAGACTTTCTAAGTTATACTTTCTGTCCTGTATGCTCGATGGAGACCAACTTGACCTAGGTTCATTCTTAGCTAAGCAATTACATAGTGCTACTGTTAGCACTAAAGGTTGGATAGTCATTGGTGGGATAATCACTACTATTGCTAGATTCTTGGGTGTTGAGCCCAATCCTCAATATAGAGTTTTCGGGTCCTAGTGGTTTGATCAAGCTGCTTTTGAGATTATGAAATTTTATAAAGTTGAGACTGGCCGTTTATGTTGGATTTACCCTGGGGTCCGGCTTTTGCCGCTTCAAAATGTTGATCGCACCATCCTTCTTCACCGAGGTAACCTTTATTGGGTACCTGGTGATGAGGAGGTTGTTCGACCTGCACCCCACCAACTAGCCCCTCGATCTAGTTAAGCAGGACCTAGTTCTTCCTCTCATCCACCCCTACCTGACTATTCTAACATTCAAGATACCCTTAGGTCTATTCAAGAGGAGCAAGTTTCCCTCCGAGAGTTTGTTGCTTTAGAGAGCGCCGCTCCTCGGGACTTTGTCCAAGAGCGCCACGATGAGCTTAGTGGGTTGCTTGCTTCCCAAACCCAATATTTCCAAGATTATAGGGCATGTCTAGAGACCTGGTGAGACTGGCATATCTCCTATGGACAACCACCCCATCCTCCTCCACCTTCCCCTCTCTAATCTTGTTGTATGCTACTTCCCTTCCCTTTTTTATTGTGTGCCCACATTGAGTGCAATGTGTGATTCAAGTATGGGGGAGTTAGTTATTTTGTTTAGCGTCTGATGCCTATTTTTATTTGGTGTGTTTGTTTTTGCGTTGTATATACTTTTAGTGGTAGTTTTTGTAGTTATTGTTTTAGTTTTGTTTAGTAGTGCATTTAGTTTTCTTCTAGGTTTCATTTTAGTTTCTTTCTTTTATTTGTTTCTTTTGCATTTTAGTTTGCATTATTTGTAGGAGCATGCATGCATGAACATAAATATAAAAAAACAAAAAACAAAAATGAAAAAAAAAATCCTCTAATGATGATCTCTATAGATTTGGTAGCTTTCTTTAGTTTAGTTTGATCCTTTGATTCGCCCGAATTATGCATAAAATGTTTACGAATGAGTTTTCGAAATGAATTCCTTGTTTTGACCACATGTTGGATGTGAATTGATTTTCCCCATGAGTCTTTACAAGATTTTGGCATGTGTTCACTAGTGAGCTAGCTTTGTCTTTGGTAGATGTTCCGTGAGACTTTAAGCCTTTAGAGACTGTTTATCATTATTAGTCTCATATTTGTTTCATGTATGACTCTTCCGTGACGACATTTCTCTAGAACTTGCTTTGATTCTCGTTCAAGATCACATTTCACATATGCATTTAGGCAATATAATTGAGGCATTTTTCTTTCTTTGATTTGTCTAACACCATGGCCAAATAGCCACCCTGGTTGTATATTGTATCCCTTGTTAGCCCCTTTGAGCCTGTATCCGTTTTTCTTGATCTGAGCCTCCTCTTATAACCCATGGCCAAATACTTGTCTTACCTTTAAGCTAAGGTTAGAGGAGTGTTCTATTCTTTTGCATCAAGTTTGATAGGGCGTTAGTAAGATAGAATGATATCTTACAGTATAATTTGGTTGTTTGGTGCAGGGTTGTGAGATATTTAGTAATCCCTTGTTTTATTGTATAAGATTTAGGGAAGAGTTGGAATTTAAAGTTCGTTATAGATTTCCCCCTTGGCTATCCCGTTTGGAAAAAAAATAATAATAAGTGTTTGGAAAAAAAAAGGGACAAAAGAGAAAATTTTTGGGGAAAAAAAAAGAAAGAGAAGAAAATGAAAAGAGAATTAAAAAAAAAAGTAGAAAGCAGTTAGCCTTGTTGGGAATGTAAGTTATTTGTGATTTTTCACTCTTTCTCTCATCATTGCAGGATTTATTCTGAATTGATAAGATTTGAGAAGGATGTTGTTTGATGCCTTAGAATTATTTAGCTCTTTCCTCATTTCCAAAAACATTTGTTCTCCTCTTACCTTTACCCTTAGCCCCGTTACAACCCTATTAAAGTCCTCATGATTGTCTAATGTGATTGCATTTTTAATGATGGTGAATTTTAAGAATCTTGTCAAGCTTATGGTAGATTTACGTCTAAGGATGAGATTTGAGAGAACCTTCATATATACATTTCAAACACATGAGTGCTGAGTGCCACATAACCATGGTGTGGTTCCACCAGCCTTAATAGTTTTGCTTGTTTCATATGTTGAATGATTGTATTTGACAATTTGGGGGAGATGGCTTTCAAGATTTGACATTGTGGTCTATTAAAAGTTTTTGAAAATTTCATTCCCTACCTATTTATTAAAGTTTTCTGTACCTTTTTGTACTATCTTTGGTTCAGCTTTGCCATTTGAATGTTCCTTATATATATCCCGAGGAGGCTGTATATATTTTTAATCCTTACATTGCTTGAGGACAAGCAATAGTTTAAGCATGGGAGAGTTTGATAAGTGCTCAATGTGTATATCATTTTAGGGCTATTTTGTGTTATTTTTTGGAGAATATTGCGCTTATTATTGTTATTTACTCTCCTATTCTCGATTTGTGCTTGGGTATAGTTGTTTGATGTGTTTTGCAGGATTTTTAGTCTTTTTTACTCAACATTTTCCCTTCAATGACTGTATTTTGACTTCCCCACGGTCATCCATGTTATGCCACGATCGTAGAGCAAAGAATGAGCGAAAACCGGTTCCAGCCCAGACCATGGTTAGACTGTAGTACAGCCCATGGACCGTGGTGCACCCCACGGATCGTGGTGAGCCTATAACTGTTGCCTCTTTATTTTCCCTCAGCTGTGTGGCTGAGATTGGCCGAGATTTTCTATACAAGGTAGCATTCTGTAGCATGTAGAGACCATCCCAGAATCCAAGATCATTTCAAGCAAAGCAAAGTGTACGGTAGTGTAGATTAGTGCTTAAGTTTCTCAAATTTTGTAGTTTTTAGTTTGGTTTTTGTATTGGTGTGAGTCTTGAGTGTGAGAGTTTATCATTGAGGCGGTTCCGAAACTCTTGGTTGAAGGCCATCTCTGTCAATCCCCTATTTTGCTCAGATTTCATCAATCATTGGCTAGTTTGTTAATCTTTTATCATGTCTGAGTAGTTTTCTTTAGTCTAGGGATTTAGTAGTTTGTGGAATTGTTGTTGGATCATGTTTTAATTCATACAATTGTGCTTACCTTCATGATTTATTTGATTTCATTTTGTCAAGTGTTATTCATGTTGTAAGTTGAATTTTAGCTAAAATTTGCTTGCGCACTTAAACAAATGAATGAAAAACTGAAAAGTGAGATTTGATTGTTAGACTAATTGATAAAATCTGACATAACGTCGTCTCAAAAGAGAGATTTACATGTTAGGAGGACATAGAAAGTAATCAATGATAATTCTATTTTTTGTTGCGCCATAAGCATGTTTTCCATCATTACTTCCAAATTAGACTTCTAAGGCATCTTAGAAGGGAATTGGGGTTTTTTAAAACCACAGGGTACTCTAGCATTCATAAGGGGCATGTTCATAGTGTTTGGATTTGACCCATAAGAAATATTTGGATGATTCTTCCAACCCGGATTATAGGTATTAGGGTAAGGGTCATTGGTCGGTCTCAGGTTGAAATTTTAAACATAATTAACTTCATCGGGGTCTTGGGAAAAAGGACTTCCAACCTGACAATTCAAAGATATATGTTCAATTGAACCACAAATTTCATAAGGGGAACGGGCACTTGAGTTTACAATATTAATATTCATTTGGTCCAGTCTTTTAGTCATGATATCTACTTTAGCAAAAAGTAAAGTAATTACATCAACTTCAAGCTTACCTCCAACCCGCTTGGGTTGGGTTCGTTCAGTGGACCATTGGAAGTTGTTAAGCGCCATCTCCTCGATCAAATTACAGGCTTCATCCTCAGTCTTGCTTATCAAAGTTCCTCTTGCTGTCGCATCAATAGTGGACCTCATAGATTGGGTCACATCGTTATAGAAGGCTTGGATTATCATCCAATGCTGAAGACCATGATGGGGGCACAAACATAGCATATCTTTACAATGCTCCCAGGTTTCACTGAGCATCTCGTCATCTCTTTGTAGAAAGTTGGTGATATGATTCCTTAGGCTCGCCATTTTACTTGGAGGGAAGAACTTGGCGAGGAATGCTCTCGTCAACTCATACCAGGTAGTTATGTATCCAGATGGCAAAGAGTGCAACCAAGCCCTCGCTTTATCCCTCAATGAGAAAGGGAATAAGCACAGCCGAATCGCATTACTAGAGACTCTATTTAATTTTAGCGTATCACACACCTCTAAAAAGAACGAGAGGTGCAGATTTGGGTCTTTTAAGAGAGTTCCGCCGAACTGAGATTGTTGCACCATGGAAATGAGTGCCGGTTTGAGTTCGAAATTGTTGGCATCTACAGCAAGGCGAGCGATGCTTGAGGCGATCCCCTGGATTGCTCGGGTAACAAAATCACGAAGAGTCCTTCGTTGGTCACCTTCTGCCATGCTTGAATTCCTTCTTACCTTGCACCTTTGCTCTTCAATCCTTTGCTTTTTCCTCCTTAGGAGAAAAGTCCTCTTAATCTCTGGATCGGGTTCGTACAAGATTGGACTTCGTATAAACTAGGAAAAATTCCTGTAAGCACTTTCACCAACACTACCAATGCAGATTAAACAAGCAAAGAAACAAAAAAAATGACAATAAAACCAAATAAAATACTTAGTCACTTTCGCATGACTAACTCAATAGTTAACAGTTTTAGTCCCCAGCAACGACACCAAAAAATTAATATGTAGACTACCACAAGCGCATGGTGGTTGTAGTACGGATACAAGATATTGTTCCTCAGGGACTAATCGTGACTTACTGAGTCTTGTCTATCAGAATGTGCCAAGTAAAACTCTAGTTTAAGTGGATTCAATTTAACAATAGCAAAATAAACTTTTCTAAATCAGTAAGGGAAAAAAGTAGTTGTGAAAGAAAATTGGATCAAAAATAATGAACATGTGCTTTCTTCTAATTGGTCAAATTCGAAGAATTGTAATTTCTTCAAAAATTCAGTCTTTTCTTTCAAAATCAACTAAATTTGCCTAAACTAAGCAAAGTCGTTCTTTCAAACTAATTTATCTTAATTCAAGTTAAATATATTCTATTACTTACTAGCCCTCCTAATGTATGAGTCTCTCTTTCGAGACGAACTTACGTTAGGCCTTATCAAGCTGTCCAACAACCAAATGTCACCTTTCAGTTTTTCATTCTTTTGTTTCAAGTACGCAAGCAAATTTCGGCCAAAAATCAAGTCACAACATGAATAACACTTGACAAAACGAAATCAAACCAATTATGAAGATAAGCATAACTGTATGGATTAAAACATGATCCCATAATAATTCCACAAACTACTAAATCCCTAGACGGAAGAAAACTACTCAGACATGATAAAAGATTAACAAACTAACCAACGATTGATGAAATCTGAGCGAAAAAAGGGAATTGGCTGAGATGGCCTTTAAATAAGGGCTTCGGAACTGCCTCAATGACAAACTCTCACATTCAAGACTCACACCAATACAAAAACCAAACTAAAAACTACAAAATTTGAGAAACTAAAGCACTAATCTACATTACTCCACACTTTGCTTTGCTTGAAATAATCTTGAATTCTGGGATGGTCTCTACATGCTACAGAACGTTGCCTTATATAAACAGCTAGAACAATCTCAGCCACACAGTCGAGGGAAAATGAAGAGGCAATACTTATAGGCTCACCACGGTCCGTGGGGTACACCACGGTACGACCGTGGTCTGGGCTGGAACCGGATTTTTATTCATTCTTTCCTCTACGGTCATGGCATAACATGGATGACCATGGGAGAGGTCATAATACACTCATTGAGGGGCAAATGCTGGGTAAAAAGACTAAAAATTCTATAAAACACATGAAACAACTATACCTAAGTATAAATCGAGAATAGGAGAGTAAATAACAACAATAAGTGCAATATTCTCCCAAAAATGACACAAAATATCCCTAAAATGATATACACATTGAGCACTTATCAAGTTTTTAGGCATGCATATTTGGGTCAGTCATAAGATTTTGGCATGTGTTTACTAGTGAGCTAGCTTTTTCTTCGGTAGATGTCCCGCGAGACTTTGAGCATTTAGAGACTATTTATCATTATTAGTCTCATATTTCTTTCATGTGTGACTCTTCCTTGACGTCATTTCTCTAGAACTTGCTTTGATTCTCATTCAAGATCACATTTTACATATGCATTTGGGCAATATGATTGAGGCATTTTTCTTTCTTTAATTTGTTTAACACCACGGTCAAATTGCCACCCTGGTTGTATATTGTATCCCTTATTAGCCCCTTTGAGCCTGCATCCGTTTTTCTTGATTTGAACCTCCTATTATAACCTATGACGAAATACTTGCCTTACCTTTAAGCCAAGGCTAGAGCAGTATTCTATTCTTTTACATCAAGTTTGATAGAGCGTTAGTAAGATGGAGTGATATCTTGTGATGTAATTTGGTTGTTTGGTGCAGGGTTGTGAGATATTTATTAATCCCTTGTTTTATTGTACAAAATTTAGACAAGGGTTGGAGTTTAAGGTTCGTTATGGATTTCCCCCTTGGCTATCCCTTCTGAAAGAAAAAATAATAAAGAGTGTTTGAAAAAAAAAGGAATAAAAGAGAAAATTTTGGAAAAAGAAAAGAGAAAAAGAATGAAAAGAGAATGGAAAAGAAAAAAAGAAGAAAGCGGTTAGCCTTGTTAGGAATGTAAGTTATTTGTGATTTTCGACTCTTTCTCTCTTCATTTGGGAATTTATTCTGAATTGATAAGGTTTAAGAAGGATGTTGTTTGATGCAATAGAATTATTTAGCTTTTAGTCTTTGCTTTCAGCTCCTCATTCCAAAAACATTTGTTCCCCTCTTACCTTTACCCTTAGCCCTGTTACAGCACTATTAAAGTCCTCATGATTGTCTAATGTGTTTGCATTTTTAGTGATGGCGAATTTTGAGAATCTTATCAAACTTATGGTAGATTTGTGTCTAAGGATGAGATTTGAGAGAACCTTCATATATACATTTCAAACACATGAGTGTTGAGTGCCACATAACTATAGTGAGATTCTACCGGCCTTACTAGTTTCGCTTGTTTCATATGTTGAATAATTGTATTTGACAATTTGGAGGAGATTGCTATCAAGATTTGACATTGTGGTCTATTAAAAGTTTTTGAAAATTTCATTCCCTACCTGTCTATTAAAGTTTTCTATACTTTTTTGGGCTATCTTTGGATCAACTTTGCTATTTGAATGTTGCTTATATCTATCTTGAGGAGGCTGTGCATATTTTTAATCCTTGCATTGCTTGAGGACAAGCAACAGTTTAAGCATGGGGGAGTTTGATAAGTATTCAATGTATATATCATTTTAGGGCTATTTTGTATCATTTTTCGGAGAATATTGCGCTTATTGTTGTTATTTACTCTCCTATTCTTGATTTGTACTTGAGTATAGTTGTTTGATGTGTTTTGCTGGATTTTTAGTCTTTTTACCTAGCATTTGCCCTTCAACGGCTGTATTTTGACCTCTTTCACGGTTATCCAAGTTATGCCACAACTGCAGAGCAAAGAATGAGTAAAAAACCCATTCCAGCCCAGACCGCAGTCGGACCATGGTGAGCCTGTAACTGTTGCCTCTTCATTTTCTCTCGGCTGTGTGGCTGAGATTGACCGAGCTTTTCAATATGAGGCGATGTTCTGCAGCATGTAGAGACCATCCCAGAATCCAACATCATTTCAGGCAAAGCAAAGCACAAAGTCGCGTAGATTAGTGCTTTTGTTTCTCAAATTTTATAGTTTTTAGTTTGGCTTTTGTATTGGTGTGAGTCTTGAGTGTGAGAGTTTGTCATTGAGGTGGTTCCGAAGCCCTTGTTTGAAGGCCATCTTAGTCAATCCCCTATTTTGCTCAGATTCATCAATCATTGGTTAGTTTGTTAATTGTTTATCATGTCTGAGTAGTTTTATTTAGTCTAGGGATTTAGTAGTTTGTGGAATTGTTATTGGATCATGTTTTAATCCATGCAATTGTGCTTATCTTCATGATTGGTTTGATTTCGTTTGGTCAAGTGTTATTCATGTTGTCAGTTGATTTTTGGTCGAAATTTGCTTGCGCACTTGAAATAAACGAATGAAAAACTGAATGGTGGCATTTGGTTGTTGGACTGCTTGATAAGGCCAAACGTAACTTCATCTTGAAAGAGAGATTTATATGTTAGGAGCGCTAGCAAGTAATTGAAGACTTTTAACTTGAATTAGGGAAAATTAGTTTGAAAGAGCGACTTTTTCTTAGTTTAGGCAAATTTAGTTGATTTCGAAAGAATAGACTGAATTTTTAAAGAGATTATAGTTCCTCGAATTTGACCAATTAGAAGAAAGTACATGTTCCTTATTTTTGATCCAGTTTCCTTTTACAACTACGAGAATTCCTAGACGTTTTTCCCTTATTGATTTTGAAAAGTTTATTTGCTATTGTTAAATCGAATCCACTTAAACTAGAGTTTTACTTGGCGCATTTTGATAGGCAAGACTCAGTAAGTTACGATTAGTCCTTGAACAATGATATCTTTTATCTATACAACAACCACCGTACGCTCGCAGTAGTCTACACATCAGCTTATAATCCTCATTACTTTGCATGACACTCTCCAACTGATCAAATATCAATCACATCTTATCGTGTACTTTAATGTATACAATCCTTATAATACATAGTTTATGCGCACTGTAATCACCAATCATATGTACATATACCTCACTAATGAATCACAACTGCCAAACATTTTGGCAAAATTCAATTATGAATCAAGTGTGTGGATTTACTACAAGTGTACCATTTTGTCTCCCTTTTTGTTTTTCTTCCCTCTTTTTTTCTTTTTTTTTTGGCGATATATTACTCTGTACACTGGAAGTTGTTTAAGTGGTATTATTTGAGACTGTTCTAGTCATTGAAATTGTACTAATAACAAGTAGAGTTCTATTTCATGCAGAGGAAATTACACAAGCAAAAACAAGATGTTTCCCATGGTACTAGCACAAGCGAGAATAAAGTGTACACTGAGCACCCTAAGTGACTCCATAACCGAAGTTCGTTGTTAAGGCTCCACACAACATTATACATGATTCGTCATTTTCTAGAGCTCATAGTCATTGACTCCTTGGCTTTGATACCACAACTGTAATTCCTCCAATTCGTAATCACCTAAATAACTTCAACTAATTATCTATTATTATGGTTACAGCGGAAAGGTTAATGATTGGAGACATTACTACCGTCTTGAGTTGTATAAGGCTCTAGAAGGAATTACATGGCGTTAATAGAAGTAGTTCCACATTTGCAAATTTAAGTAGAGCTCATAGCATTCAATTCATAGTATTAGACTACTTCACAATATATCTTAACTTTTTCAGCTGAAATATAACTTGATTAGGTGTCTCCTACCTCCTGGAACCCCACTTTAGGCATGCTTATTCTAAAGATACATTTAACATGTCCTTTCAACTTTGTCAGGCCTCTATGCTAGCCAAAAATCACTGTGAGCATCTAACTGCATCAAACAACAAAAGACACGAAGTCTTTCTTATACTTATTGTTTCCTTCAGGCTTGTTAGGGAAAAGATTGTTCACTAATTTCTTACCTAAAACAAAAAACACAAAAATATTTCAAAAAATGAGCCGAAGCCCAATGCGTTTGCCCTCATATTGCAAATAAACTGTTATAGCAACATAGTTGAGAGCACGTATTTCAATTCATTTTTAGTCTGAGGCGATGTATACACCTCCCAGGCCGATCGGGGAGTTTGAACTAAAGCCGTGGGGGTGAACTAAATAGGCATGGACTCTTATGCTTGATATCTAATGAAGCCACTTAATTAGATGATAAAATATTGTTTCAAACTAATTTCATTGCATGAATATTGCATAAAAATGTATATATTTTGAGCAAAATGTGAATTTTCAATGAGTAAAGGCAACAAACGTCCCTGGATTTTTAAAAATCTCTCTCCCTCTTATGAAGTATTTGTTCATGGCTTGATATTGACAAAATGAACTCATTTCAACTGCAAATGTATATACTTTTATGGTTAGTAGAGTTTCAAATAATTTTTATTAATTGCAACCTTAATAAGTAGTTCCTAGTTTTTCTTTGGCACTTTCGTTAAGTATCAGTGCACCCACCATCATTCACTTAAACACGCAAATTTTATTTTATTTTTCTTTTATATTATTTTCCCTTTTCATTATTCTCGTTGTTATTATCATTAATAGGATTAATGCTATCACTGTTGTTATAAGCATTAATATTTTTGGTTTCATTATTGTTAATATTAATAATATTATTATTGTCATTATCACAACTATGGCTATTACTATTACTGTTATTATTTCTTTGGGTATTACTACTACTGCTACTATTATTATTATTTTTATTTTTGTTATGATTATTATTAAAAGTAGTATTATCATTAGTTTGGTGATTTATCCATAAAGAGGTTTGTGTTAGCCAAGTTATTTGTAGTTCTAAGTTTATTTCAATGTTAAGTTCATACTCATGAATCCAAATCGAAAAGGTTTTCACTCTTTTAATCCCCAAATGGATGTTTAGTATCTATTAATTTGTTTTGGATCAACAAAAAATATGACATTCTCAACTCACTCAAGCATGCATCAATCTTTACCCATATTTTTAAGTTACATTGACACTTAATTAATCATTAACACTAATTTTAATTCGCTAATCCTCCTCCTTTGGTTAGGCTACAGGGAACAATAATTTTAATATGGTAGTCCTGCTCCTTTAGTTAGGCTACAGGGAACAACTTCCACAATTACTTTTAATCGCTACTATTACGTAAATTTCACACTAAAACACCATTTAATGTCCCTAAATCAAAATCCCAAAATTGATGTTAAAATAATTGGTTTCAAATACCTAAAATAACTATTTTCCCTCATCCTTCCATTTTCAACCTCAACTCTACCTCAACCCTCTCATGGCCAACATCCAACACTTGCGCAAACACATACGCAACCTCTAATTTCATTCACAACACAACAAAAATCATTCAAAATTCAACACAATTAAATTATATAGATGCTCAATTCACAATCCACTCACAACGCTCAATCCTTCATGGCTATGCACAGCCTCCCAACTATCTCCATCCTCGATTTCATCATAATAACTCCAAATTCTCACAAATTAACATTCACCAAATTATAAAACATATGTACTTATCAAATTTGGATGTAAAATGGTGAACTCAAGTTGGAGAGGGGAGGCTAGGATTCACCTCACAATACCAAAAGAATAAGGTCAAGAGGAGTGAGAGATGAACAGTGGTGGTGTGGCAGGGCTTCGACCGGTGATAGGGAGAAATGATAATCGGCGGTGGCCCTGGGTCGGCGATGCTGGCACGATGGCTGGGCAGGGCATGGGCTTTGGAGCGGCTGTTGTGAAGGGACATGGTAGGGCAATTGTGCGTGACTATGAAGGGGGTTGCTGGTTGGGAATGTAAAAAGGTTGGTTGGGAATGTAAAAATGGTGGTCTATGGATCAATTTTAATCTAATCTACCCATAAATCTAGATATTTCCTTAATTTTTAGCCTTTTTTTCACTTCTTTTTTTCCTACTCGTAAAATTTCCCTCTCCAATCTTGCGAATATTGTGACTAATATTTGGGTTGTTTTTGTATTTGTGTTTTCTGGCATCTTCATAATTCGTTTAGAAGAAAATCATAAAGTTAACCCCATGTTGATTATTATGTACTTTTGCACTTGTATTTATTTTGTTTGTTCACGTTATTGTTTTATTTACATAACATGAGTAGGCAAATTACATAAATGAAAAATATCTTCCATGGAAAGCATAACTGTTAATCAATTTTATAAATATGCAAATTTTTATCTATTTATAGGTTTTGAGACCATTTTATCATCTCAACCTACAGTCCCATAAATATTCCAAATGTTGGATTAAAATGCGGCGCTCAACTTTGTTAAATTGGAATTGACTAAAGTAATTCATATACATTATGTTATGTTTGGGCTATTACAATCGTTGAATCAACAATTAGTAAGGAATGAAATGACTTGGCCACTATCTAGTGTCATACATACCCAACTATCACTGCTGGTAGAAAGTCCTCAAATAACTAATACCAAATCATAAGCATATAAAGGTAGAGCCCCCAAGGCCAAAGGCTTAATAGTACATCACATTTTCGACTCACTCAATATAAGTTTTCTTTAATGCATATCCATCTTCAAAACATATAAGTTTTCTTTAATGAATATTCGTCTTCAAAACATCACATGGAAATTCACACTTGATTTTTGGTGTATGCATCAAGGTCCTCAAAAAAACGAAGATGAATAGAAATAATAATTCGTTTCCTTAAAATTTAAATGAAAATGCATTTAAGCCAAAGTATGTCAAATTATAAGTATCATATCATAACATCAGAGGTTGGGTCTTCATCACCAAAATCATCAACAATTGTACCATACACACATGGATTTTATATTATAGCTTCTTAGAAAATCAAACATAAATGTATTAATATGTGAGTATATATATATAAGTATGCATGCATGTATGTTTGTATGTATGTATGTATGTATGTATATATATATATATATATATATATATATATATATGTATGTATGTATGTATGTATGTATATTTATATAGGGAGGGGTTCTAGTAAGAACCTTTCCTTGGGTGAGATTCTTCACTTTGGTGAGAACTTTTCATTACAACCCTTCATTTTAAATCTAACAGTTGAAATTAATTGTCAGTTTTTTTTTAAATTTTAAAAAATAAGCCGCGTGGGATGGGGGGTTCTGCGAATTGCTCATCTCAATTCCCAGATAACACGTTCCTCTCCTCCCTCTTCCCCTCACACCTTCTCTCTCTAAATTCCCTCACCTGTGCACGAATGCCGGGGACAAGGTCGGCCAGAATTCGGTTGCGGACGGCTGATTCCGGTGGTTTCGTTCTCTTCCCCTCACACGTTCTCTCGAGAGCTTTCTCAAAGTGGGCACGTGAAGGCGTCCATCTCTGCCCGTAGCTTACGCCGGCCGGATTTTATATGTGTCGGGCCGGATTTTGGCGGTTGTGCGCTGGTGACGAATTTCGACGGTTGTCCCTCTCTTGCCCTCATACCCTCTTTCTCCGGCTCTCTTTGACTGGGCTGGATTCTGGCTGTTTGTTTTACGTGCTCTATCCGAATTTCGCCTGTTCTCCGACCGACAAGGGGGCCTAAATCTCTCCAGCGTACTGCAGCCCTCTACAGGCTCAGTAAGTTGCTGAATTCCTCCCCCCTTAAATCGCGATCTGGGGTTGATTAGGGATTTGTGGGTTTGTGCAAATTAGGGATTTGTGGGGTTGATTAGGGGCTGATTTTGTGTGTTAATCATCAATTTGTAGTCCCCATCCCCTCCTGTTGCCTTTATCATAATGAAATCAGGGTTTAGGTTTTGAGCATTGGTTGTGAAAATGGGAAAATTTAACTTAGTTTTGCTAGTGAAGCTTGAAGTTGAATCTTTATTTTTGTCTATCCTGTCTAATTATCATGTTCAAACTCAACTACAGTTTGGTAATGATTCACTATTGTCATGTTTTTTCCCTCAGTATTGAAATGTTATGTGAAATGGATGATACTGCATGTGCCTTTATAGGTCATACTATGGAGTCTATTCAAGAAGAGCTGGGATAACAAACACCTGAAAAATATAAAAGTCTGGTGCAAGTTTTGAAGGAATGACTACCTTTATGTGAGGAAGAGTTGAAACCAAAAGAAGGATTGCAACTTGGCAACTTGGAAGAATGTGAGAAATTCTATAAATCTTATGCTCATCATGTAGGATTTAGCATTCGTAAATCATCTTGCAAAAAAAGTGATGGTGTGTACAAGTACAAGTATTATGTTTGCCCTGAATAAGGATTTAAACGAACTCGAACCAATGTGAACTCTAATCGGAAAGTAAGGTTGACTAGGGAGGGCTATCAAGCAATGGTTGGTTTTAGGAGGACTAAACATGGAAGTATGAAATTTTTAGATTTTATGAAGGCCACACTCATGTACTTAGCACTCCTAGGAAGCGTCATATGCTCAATTCTAATAGGGGTGTGACTAGTGTGCCTTGAACTCTATTCAAGTCACTTGTGCTAATATTGGCCCTTCTAGTGCACATCGTATTATTAAGGAGCAAATGGGTGGGTTTCAAAATGTTGGGTGCAGTGAGCAAGATTTGAAAATTTTTTAAAGGGACTTGAAAGCATTCATTAAGGATTCTGATGCACAAATGTTTATTGAGAATTTTAAGAGAAAGAAAGATGTGCATTCATCTTTTTATTTTACATATGAGTTAGATGGTACATTGAAACGTGTGTTTTGGGCTAATGGTGTTGCTAGATTGAATTATGCACTATATGGTAATGTTGTCTCTTTTGATACAACATATGATACCAATCAATATAAAATGATCTTTGCCCCATTCACTGAGATGGATAATTATAGGTTGTGTGTTACATTTGGTGCTGCATTTCTAGGGGACAAAAAAGCAGAATCGCTATTGTGGTTGTTTGAGAAGTTTTTTAAATGCAATGGGGGTCGCATGCCTGTTTGTCTCATTACTGATCAAGATCCTACTATAAAAGTACGATTGTATCGAAATTTCATTCAACTACTCATAGGTTTTGCCTTTGGCATATCATGAGAAAGCTGTCTGAGAAAGTTGGTTGCTCTCTAAATAGTAACACTGAGTTTGTCATTTATTTCAAATCACGTGTGTATAACTCAAAGACTCTAATTGGCTTTGAACAAGCTTGGCAATGTATTATCTAAGAGTTTGGGTTAGAAAAGAATGAATGGTGGTCAAAATTATTTGACATTCGAGATATGTGGATACCTACCTATTTTAGAGATTTGTTTTTTGGAGCAGTGTTGAGGACTACTTCAAGATCTGAAAGTGAAAATCGTTTCTTTAGCAATTTCACAAACCCCCATTTGAGTTTGGTCGAATTTTGAATGTGATCTGAAAGTGCAGTAGAGTTACAAAGGCATGGTCAATTGCAATTGGACAATGAGACATCTTCTTCGAAGCCTACATTGAAGACAACCAAAGATTTGGAGTGGCATCTAAGTGAAATATACACTTAAGCTAATTTTTATAAATTTCAAGAGGAGTTTTGGATTACTCACATGGATTGTGAAATTGATAATAAGCAAGTGGTAGATGAGGGCCATGCGATAACTATTGTGGATAATGGCCACAGTAGAGGAGTGAAAAGACAAGTTATATACAATCCTTCTAATCACGTGGCACATTGCTCATGTAAGATGTTTGAATGTGAAGGAATCCCATGTCGCCATATATTGTGTGTTTTGAAGGGAAAGGGTTTGCATGAATCGCCAAGCTACTATATTTTAAATAGATGGACCAAAATGGCAGCAAGTAAGGCGATATTTGATGTGAATGGTGTTCTTTTAGAAAGGTTTTCTCAAATAACGCATGAAGATAGGTTGATTTTAAATAATTGGTTGGATTTTTTAGATTGTATGGAACTTGCGGGAAGAGATCCCGAAAAACTCAGTCTTACTGCGAAAAGAATTCAGAATGTTCTAAAAGAATTGAAGGAGTTAGATGGTGGTATAAGTGAAAGTAAAATAAGTGAATTGGAATCATTTGTTGGATCAAGTGCTCCTTAGCAAATCGATATTCTCCCAACTAAATATTGTCGTACCAAAGGAAGCAGTAAGCGTATTAATAGAGGGAACGAGATAGCCATGGAGCAACAATAATAAAGAATGAGACTTTGCAAAGCTTGTGCACAACAAGGCTATCATGATAGTCGTAATTGTCGTTCAAAACTCTCTTCCTAATTTAAGGTACCAATAATCGCTTCTTTTCTATATGTTGTAAATGTTGTTTACATATGTCCTAGTTAGAGTTATTATTTGTTTCAGGACAAGCAAGATAACTACCATAGTCGTGGATTTGAGGACTATCTTAAGTTATAGTGAATATTGGCTTTAGACAATAATTTGTCATTGTTTCAGTTATGATAATTGGAGTTGCATTTGACTGCTATATCAATGTTTTAAGTATGTTTAAATTATTTGGTGTGATTAGTGCTCGGTGTAAAGTTTTGTAGTTAATGGTGTAAATTATTTAGTGAGATTTTGATGTCTATGATTACATGCTACAAACAACATATAAGAACCTATGTGGGACTCGAACTCACATCTCCCATGCCATTGCACGGTGCTCTTACCATTTGAGCTAATAGGTTACCAATTGAGTAAGTCATATAAAAATATTCTTGGAAGATTATACTAAGTTTTTGAAGAATGCCATTGAATGTTCCAATGGCAGGGAACTTAACTTATGTCTTTAACCCATCTAACATGTTGTTTTCCTCCATTCCTCACACCGTTAAGGATGCCATTGAATGTTCTAACAGTGAAGGGGACTAGCCCCAGCTTAATGCATCACGATCCCCATACACGTTATATCATCAAAGGAAACAAAGTAGTTGCATTGAAATTTCTGCCAATTGTATCAAGAACTAATAAGCCCTAGATGCATTGAAATTGTCTTATTGGAATTCCCATTTGTCTCATTTGAATTCCCATTTGGGTTTTCTTCTTTAATATCAACTTTCCAGTGATCAACCATGGTAAAAGCGATCAACCAAGGGAAGAACAGCAACAGGTGGTCATAATTCAACTTCAAACTTCACCAACAAACCTAAATTAATTTTGTCGATTTTTAAAACTGAAGTCCAAAACAAACGAATTCTAATTTTGCCCGTTTTCAAAACTGAAGTCCAAACACAGAATCATTCACATTGCTAAACTGAAGTTTAAAATTGAAGCCAAAGCAAATTGATGCTTAAACCACAGATCCCTAATTTACAAATTGATGCTTAACCCACAAAATCAGCACCCTAATCAACCCCACAGATCCCTCATTTACAAAACCCATGGATCCCTAATCAACCCCAGATTGCAATTTAAGAGGGGAGGAATTCAGTAACTTACTGAGCTTGTAGAGGGTTGCAGTACATCGGAGAGATTCAGGCCTCGTCGGTCAGAGAACAGCCATAATCCGGCGAGAGCATGCGAAACAAACGGCCAGAATCCGGCCTAGTCAGAGAGAGCTAGAGAGAGAGAGAGGGTGTGAGGGGAAGAGAGGGACAACCACCGGAATCCGTCACCAGTGCACAACCGCCGGAATCCAGCCAGACCCAGGCAAAATTCGGCCGCCATAAGCTGCGGGCAGAGATGGATGCCTTCATGTGCCCACTTCGAGAAAGCTAGAAAGAGAACGCGTGAGGGGAAGAGAGGGAACGAAACTGCCAAAATCAGAGGTCCGCAACCAAATTTTGGCTAGCGCGCCTTGTTACCGGCGTTCATGCAAATTTTGGCTAGCGCGCCTTGTTACCGGCGTTCATGCGTAGGTGAGGGAATTTAGAGAGAGAAGGTGTAAGGGGAAGAGAGATGAAAGGAAAGTGTTGTCTGGGAATTGAGATGAGCAATTCATAGCACCCCCCACCCCACGAAGCTTATTTTTTAAAATTAAAAAGATTGATAATTTATTTCAACCATTAGATTTAAAATGAAGGGTTGTGATAAAAAGTTCATACCAAAGCGAAGGATCTCACCAAAGTAGAGGTTCCTACTTGAACCCCTCCCTATATATATATATATATATATATATATATATATATATATATATATTATATATATATATACATACATATATATATATATATATATATATGAGTGCGCGCGTGTGTGCGCGCGTGTGTGT